>CM045906.1:10437234-10835629 GCA_025169955.1 Salix arbutifolia
AGAAATAATATTTAGCATCAGCTCGTAACTTGTCTTTTTGGGATGTAGACAAACCTGAAGGGAATTCTTTGGTGACAAAATAGTTCACCAAATCAGCAGACCATGGTCTTGTAGAGGAATGTAACACATACAACTGCTCATCAGGGAATGTCTCTCTTATTGTTTCGATTTGTATATCGTTGGTCCTTAGTCGGCTCAAGTGATTAGCCACATGGTTTTCAACACCTTTTTTGTCTTTGATTTCAAGATCAAATTCTTGTAAAAACAAGATCCATCTAATCAATCTTGGTCTGGACTCCTTTTTCTTTAAAAGATACCTCAAAGCTGTATGGTCAGTAAAAATGGCTATTTTTATACCAAGTAAATATGACCTGAATTTTTCTAGAGCAAACACCACTGCAAAAAGTTCCTTTTTAGTTGTATGATAATTGCATTGTGCTTCATCTAATATGCGGGAAGCATATGCTATAACATGCAGATTCTTACCAATTCTTTGCCCAAGGATAACCCCTACTGCATAGTCACTCGCATCCCATATTTCAAAAGGCTTATCTTAGTTTGGTGGTTTGATGATAGGGGCAGATGTGACACGCCTTTTAAGCTCATCATTAACTTTTTTACATGGTTGATCAAACACAAAATCCATTTATTTGGCTAATAGTTTGCATAAGGGTGCTGTAATCTTCACGAAATCATTGATAAAATGTCGATAGATACCTGTATAGCCCATAAAAGAACGAACTTCCCTCACGCATAAGGGTAAGATAATGATGAAATAAAATCTATTTTAGCTTTATCAACCTCCAATCCACATGAAGACACAACATGCCCATGAACTATTCCTTGGTCTACCATTAAATAACAGTTTTCATAGTTCAAGACAATGTTAGTTTCAATGCACCTTTTCAAGATCAAAGATAAATTTTCTAGACATTTATCAAAAGAATCACATACACCATGAAATCATCCATGAAAACCTCAATTATTATTTCAACACATAGTAAAAAAAATACTCATCATGCATATTTGAAAAGTTGCAGGTGCATTACAGAGACCAAAAAGCATTTTTCTATATGCATATGTAACAAATGGACATGTAAACGTAGTCTTTTCTTTATCCTCAGGATTAATAACAATCTAATTGTATTCATTATATCCATCAAGAAAGCAATAAAAAGACTTACCTGCCAAGCATTCAAGCATTTGGTCCATGAATGGTAATAGAAAATGATCTTTACATGTAGAAAGAATAAGCTTTTTATAATCAGCACACATTCTCCATCCACTCGAGATAGAGGTAGGAATGAATTCATCATTTCTATTTTTCACCAACATGATTCTAGTCTTTTTGGGCACCATATGGATTGGTGTCACCATGTACTATCTGTGATGGGGTACATGACTCCTACATATAACAATTTCAAAATTTCAGCTTTCACGAACTCCATCATAGGCAGGTTCAACCTCCTTTTCATTTTCCTTGTTGGTTTCATATTATCCTCCAATAATATATGATGCATACACATTGAGAGACTAATGCCCTTGATGTCTGCTAAAGTCCCTCCAATGTTCGTCTTGTGATCACACAATAGCTTCACAAGTTTTTCCTCTTGTGCACATGTCAAACCTTTTGCTATGATAACAGGAAGTGTATTATTGTCGCCAAGGAATAAATAATTCAAATTATCGAGCAAAGGTTTCAATTCTAACTTGAATGCCTGTAAAATAGATGGAAAAAGCTTTGTATGTGAAAGTACTAAATCAACAAAGACATTATTTGCAAAGCTTACAAAGCCAATGCTAATTCATGCATATTTTAGGGAACACATGTGTGCCTCTCCATCTCCTCCAATTGGGTAAAATCATTGCCATAGCTCAAAGCTACGCTTAATATATCCATATAATCAAAATCACAAACTTGATGCACACACTTATCAACTTAGTCATAACATGTGATAGAATAAACATTGCTATAAGGATATTTCATTGCATCATGAAAATTAAATTCAACCTTTTAATCTCCTACCTCCATAGATAAAGTATCCTTATCACAATCAATTTTTGTCTTGGCAGTCTTCATGAATGGTCTACCAAACAATAGAGGAGTGTTGGTTGATGAATCACAAGAATCATGTTGCATATCAAGAATATAAAAGTCACATGGAATTGCCAAACTATCAATCTTGACCAGGACATCTTCTATCACATCAACTGGGTAAACAAAACTACGATCCACAAGTTGTATTACAATGCTGGTTTTATTGCCTTGTTGAGGTGGGTTTCCGTAGTGTAAGTTGGGATGATCTCTCTATCCAGGATTGTTCGTGTTAGAAAAGGGATCATATTTATGCTGGGGATGTCCATTGAATGTTCCATCAACTGCATTTGCTTGTTCAATGTAATTTTCTTGCATTATTGGGCACATATCTAAAGCATGTCCTTGTATTGAGCATATTCTACAAACTTTCACCTGTTCTACATTTCCACAAGCCAAAGAACACATAAGAGAAGTAAGATCATTAGCTTTATTTTCAAGGTTAGAAATACTTACCTCATTCACTCGTTTGTTTAAGAAGTCTCCTCGGGTGCCAAACTATTTTGAGTTGGCTGCCATGTTTAAGATTAATTGGCATGCAACCTCGGGTGTCTTATCTACCAATGCCCCTCCACTTGCAACATCAATGATACTACGGTTAGTAGGCATCAATCCTTCATTGAAATATTGAATGAGCAGCTGATCGAGTATTTGATGATAAGGGTATTAAATGCACAATAGCTCAAATCTTTTCCAATACTCAGTGAGTGTCTCTCCATAAGATTGTCGAATCCCACATATTTCTTTCCTTATGTTGGCAACTCAAGATGATGGGAAATACTTTTCAAGAAAGATCTTCTTCATGTCATTCCAAGTGTCAATGGAACCTGGGAGAATAGAAAAAAGTCATGCCTTTGCTGCCCCTTTTAAAGAGAAAGGGAAAGCTTTCAACTTAACTTGTTCCTTATCAACTCCATTCGGTTTCATACCAACACAAACCATGTGGAACTCCTTGAGATGAGTATGAGGATCTTCTCCTACAAGGCCATTCAATGTTGGTAGCAAATGTATAAAACAAATTTGAGTTTGAAGTTCACATTATTGTCTATGTTTATGCACAATGGTTGATTTTCCATGTTTGGAGTAGCAAACTCCTTGAGTGTTTGTTTTCGTTCAATAGCCATGATATTGATACGAGCTTTCTTTTGTAACCTACATAAAGTGTTTTTTATTTCAAGATCAACCTGCACTTGATGACTCTGGTTAGCAGAATGGGTTACAAGCATAAATCATAAAGAAAACTCAAAAGAAACTAAGCAAACAAGAGATAAAAAACAATGCAATAGGCACGAGAATCCTACGTTGTAAAACTAAAAGTTTCCAAAAGCCCTAGAAAACGATGGAATTTGGCATCCATAGGGTGGGAAAAGTGGCCTTTGGCCACTAGTTCTTCTTTGGGCATCGTTTGCCTTTAGGAAATAGAAGGTCAATACCTAATTCCATTAAAAAATTTGTTTTGAAAAGTACCACCGCAAGCACAAATCTATTTTCCTTTTTCTTTTCAAAATAAATAAAAATCACAGCAAGTAGAAAAAATCATAGCACAACACAAGAATCAACAAAAATCACATCCCCAACAACGGTGCCAAAATTTGTTGCGATGCGCGGTCACACAAATTAATTATCCTAAATTAAAACAAATCACACAAGATAGTGTAGAACAAGCAAGGGATCGATCCCACATGGAAATTTTTAGTTCAGATTTTTGTGATATATGCCATGCAATTGGGGGGGGGGGGAGTTCTCTGAGCTAAAAGTAAAGGAAAAAGAAAACTAAGCGACAATTAAATAAAACCAAAATTTATTAATAAAACAAAACATCCACCTACATAAATCAGAATTGATCATGGAAACAAAACATCAATTTATATTCTGAATATTTATCTCTTCTTAAATTGGTTAGTTAACAGATTCGTCGTATAACTTACCCTAACCATCAAACAACCACAATGTTTGATTTGATTGATTGTTCTCCTGAAGATTAATAATGTAGATCTACCACAATTATTATCTCAGTTGCTTCACAAGTTCATATACTACAACTTTGGTTTTGATATCAAACTTAGCAATATATTGTTTATAATAATAGTTTAGAGTTCGCTTTAGTAATTAAATAAACAATCATAGCAAAAATAAGCATAGGAGAACAAACATATTCATCATATAAACAGAAAAGAAAAGGTAAAAAAGATCTCACAGCTCTTGAAATTTGAAAGTATCTCCGTCTTTGCAACCAAGAAAAAGAGTTTAGCCTTGCATGTTGTTCAACAACTAATTAAGTACATGGAAGAATGCATGATTTCAGGTTTGGAGGAAGAAGATTTTTGTTTTCTTTCTTCTCTAGCTGGTTGCCTGCCTTTTTTTGCTCTTTCTTTTTAAACCACATAGGACACCCTAGTCTTTAAAATAAAAAATATTCCTCCTTTAAGTTGACAGTTTACATTTAAGTACTTCAATAACTATTTTCCTAAGAAAGAGAAATAGCCTTGCATGAAATCTTCAAGCTTGGACTTAAAGGAGCTGAATTGTTGAAATAAGAACTTAGATGTCGGTTTAGATGCTTCAAAAAGTAATTGGAACTTGATTTTTTTCACGAAACATGTTTGTTGGGAGAATCCAGTTGTTATCTTACAAATTTAATCTAGCCCTCATATGACATCGTTTTTGGCTTCTATTTTCAGCATTGATATATGATTAAGTCAGGAATCCAACACAATTGAGTTTGCATCAATTAGAGGTTTGTAGCTTGAGATATTGGTGGCAAGAAAAAATCCACCTATATAAATTAGAACTGATCATGGAAACGAAACATTAATTTATATTTTGAATATTTACCACTTCTTAAATTGGTTAGTTAACAGATCTGCCGTTGATGCGACCATATTATTTGATAGTTTCATCCATATTTACCTAGTGTTTTGCATATGTTTTGTGTATAAATGCCTTGATATTCTTTGTTTTATGTTTTGAAGGCATTTTTTGATGAAAGATGCAAAAAAGAGGTAATTGGATCTAATTGACAGATTTGACCTTCAGTCGATGTTTTGTGCAGAGCAGAAGCTCTAGAGATCGAAATGAAGTGATTTCAGTGGCATTCAAAATCTAACATACATAACTTTCTGTAAAATTAAGGAAAAAGAAATAAAATAAGGAGGAGCATGGAAATATTAGCCTTCAAAGTCAAATCTTGCAATCTGTCGATGTCAACTTTTGCCAATTCCAACTTCAATATATGGAACTACAGAACTCCGATTGATGCAAACCCAATTTTGCTGGATTCAAGACTGAAAGACCTATAAAATATCCAAATATCAGCTCAAAAAAATGTGTTATGAATGATATATGAGTTTTATAAGGGACAACTAAATTCTGTCAACTTAAGGAATGACTATTTTGTAAAATAGAAATTAGGGTTTCTAAGCATATATAAAGGAGGAGAGGCAGCAAAGGACTTTGACCAGCAGCAAAGAAAAGACAAATCTTCCTCCTCCAAACCCTAAATCATGTTTTCTTCCATCTTTTTTTTAGTAGTTCAATAAACATGCAAGGCTAGACTCTTTTGCTTGGTTGCAAGGACACAGAAACCTTCAGATTGCAAGAACTGTGAGATCTATTTTTACCTTAATTTTTTAGTTTATATGATGAATATGTTTGTTCTCCTATGCTTATTTTCCTATGATTGTTTATTTAATTGCTAAGAGCAAACTCAAAGTTATTATTGTAGACAATCGATTGCTAAGTTTGATATCAAAACCAGAGTTGTGGTATATGAACTTGTGAATCAACTAAGTTAATAATTGTAGCGGATCTACGTTATTAATCTTAGAGAGAACATTCAGTCGAATTAAACATATATTGCGGACAATTGTGTTTCTTAATTGATCAATTTATCTAGTTTTTAATGCTGCCATTGAATCAAATTACTAGTGCGGACACTGTGGTTGTTTGATGGTTAGGGTAAGTTATACGGCGGATCCGTTAACGAACCAATTTTAAGAAGAGATAAATATTCAGAATATAAATTGATGTGTCGTTTCCATGATCAGTTCTGATTTTTGTAGGAGGATGTTGACTTGCGACCAAGGTTTGTTTTATTGATAAATTTCAATTTTATATAATTTTCGCTTAGTTTGCTTTAGCCTAGCCTAGACAATTTACAACCCCCCCAATTGCATAGCATATATAGCACGAAAATCTGAACTTAAACGTCTTCGTGGGATTGACCCCTTGCTTGCTCTATACTATCTTGTTTGATTTGTTTTAAGGTAGGATAATTAATTTGTGCGACCTCGACATCGCAACATTATTTGATTGTTTTTCTAAGTTTGATTTTTTTTTGTTGGTCTTTTCTAAATCTCAAGGTTACGTGAGAGAGTCTCTACCTCATTACGAGTTGAAAACTTAACCAAAAAAATTTACACTGCATTTTGAGAACCCCGTTTTTAACTATCTTCGAGTGTACTTTATAATGTAATTTTACACCGCGATACCTAAAACAAAATAATTGCTAAATTATTTTGATATTTGGGTCAAATTCCAATGGATAATCATAACTGGTTAGGATATCTAATTTTCATTCAAAATATGAGAAAGATCCAACATATATTTTTTACGAAAAATATTCTTGGAAAAACCTTGGATTTCGGCCATATGCACGAAAACAACACATTTTTTTGTTTATAAATTTTGTAAGAGAAAGGATTTTTTTTTTAATACAGATTTTGTATTTTTTTTTATCTTTTTTAATTTTTTTTTGTTTTCTATGTGTTAATTTTTTTTCTATGTGGGCTTGCTGGCCAACCCTGATAGGCTGAAAGGCCCATCATTTAGGGCCAAACTACCAGCCCGAGTGGGCCAAACAACCATATTATTTGATAGTTTTATTCATATTTATCTAATGTTTTGCATATGTTTTGTGTATAAAATGCCTTGATATTCTTTGTTTTATGTTTTGAAGGTATTTTTGGATGAAAATGCAAAAAATAGATAATTAGAGCTAATTGACAGATTTGACCTTCAATCAATGTTTTGTACAGAATGAAAACTATAAAGAATGAAATGAAGTGATTCTAGTATCATTCAAAAGTTAATATCCATAGGCAAAACATATTTTTTATTTATTTCATAATATACAGTGTTATTGATACTGTTCGTGAAAGTTTGGAACAGCATGAAGTCATGAAGTCTTCGTTTATCGAGGCAATGATTCCGGAGAAGCTGCAGGTGGAAGATTGGAAACCTCTTGTACAAATTAAGATTTTATTTTCCAGATGGTCGCAGAAATGTTCATAGATTTGACCTTTGTTTAGTTCTATGCATGCCGGTATGTCCTTCTAGGTGCTTAGGACCAAACCAATTAACGTTCATGACCCATGACGCAGGGTAATTGACAAAAAAGTCCATCTTCAAGAAATCGACCATGTGCACGAGTTTATTTTTTTATATCAATATATTAAAATAATATTTTTTTACTTTTTAAAATTTAAATTTGATATAAATATATTAAAATAATTTTAGTTATAAAAATAAATTTAAAATAAATAAAAGTTTTTAAATATTTTTAAGAGTACCTTTAAAAAACAAAAACAATTGCCTTTGTTTTTTTTCTCAAGGAAAAACATATACCAAAGCTGGCCATTGTGCAACTCAATTCAATTCAATTCCTAAATCAATTAGCTATTTATTGATTTTAATTACGGTTAAAGAGACAGCTTCGGATTACTATTTTCTGATCTTCCAGTTAAATTGTTTCAAAAGATAACATGTTTTCTTTCAAGGAAAAAAATAATAATCAATTTCGCTTCTGAAGTAAGTAACATTTTGAGAAAAGGCATTGTAAACTGATGAATTCCAAGAATATACTTTATAGTAGCAACAAATAAATAAAGCAATTGAATGGTACTCATGCGACAATAGTACATTAATTTGTTTTGGTTTTGGAACCACAGCTTGCTAACCCTCATTAATTTACTAGTTTCACAAAGTGCTAAATCAAAACTTAGCTACCGAAACTATTAGTTCGGTTTTGCGTAATGAACCTAAAAATGCCCCCTTTTATTTTTATGGATCGTCACAATACATATATACATACATAGAGGCATATACATTTTATTTTTTTGGATCCGAGGAAACCCATCTCCCGGAAAGCATATTTTATGGGTCTAGATGAGCGAGTAAAATCCTGATTGTCCTATACTCTTATGTAAGATATACATCCTAATTCAAACTCGAGACCTGCTGTACAGATCTCAAGTTTTTTGCCATCATGCCACTCTCCAAGAGACAAACACAATTGACAATTCCATATATAATATTTAATTTATTTTTTAAGATCAGCTAGCAAGATATTTTCCTGTCTTATATTACTCAACAAGGATATTTTTTAATGCCTTCAATAGAATATATAGAGAGGGGGAATTTTCTAGCTAATGGTCATAATCAACTTCAAAACTAGGAAAGTTGTTCAAGGTCCAAAACAAAGTGGGTTCAATAGGGGCATGGTCTTCGTCTAGACTCGCGAAAGGTTTGAAGTGAACGCTACGGAGACCGTGACTTCGTCATACTTTCCAAGTTCTAATCTCTTTTTTATACCGTGTAAAGAATACATAAATACTTTGAATAATTAACCCACTTTTTCTCTAAAATGAAGCACCGAGCATCAACATAGAAAGCACTCCAAAAAGCTCCATTATCAATCCCATTAAAAAAATTTCAAAATAAAAATCATCCAAAAACCTCGTAAACAACAAGAAACCAATATGGATGAGACCTTTTCCTTAATCCTTCATGGGTGCAAGTTAGCTAAAGACCTTGAATTAAACCTAGCCAACTTAGCCAATCAGCCAGAAGCCTTTCCCAAGTTATGTGAAGATATCATTAGGGTTTTTATTAATGTTAGGGAAAGGCTAAATGTACATCAACAAGACACCACTTCATACACTCATCATATGTTGTTTCGTGAGCCACAGAAAATACAGCAACAACAGAATATTGATCCTAGCGTCCAGGAATGGCTAAAGACTAGTTGCACATCAGCCTTAGAGACGTTGTTCCATCAAACACAGGGCGTTGTTGCTGAGAGGAGTGCCATGGGACTAATTGAGGGTAAGTTTGGTGGAGGGATGCAAATGGTGTCAGGAAATCTTGTTATTGAATTAGGTAGTAGATCAGATCATGTTCAAGAAATAGATGCATCAGATTCTGGCAGAGGTTCTTCATCAATGTCACAAAGAACGCGAAGAAGGTGAGAAATTTCAATGCTTTTGTTCAGTTTGCATAAAATCTAAAACTTTAGTAACTGTAACATTTTCGTATATATATTGTAGATGACTTGAGATTACTTCAGAATCATCTTTGTGAACCTACAATAGTTCAATATGAATTGCTTTTAGACATGCTTTACGACTTCCATAGGAATTGCTGAAAAGGAAATTCTAAGGAAAGTATATCATAAAAGCAATTCCATCAAACCTTTTATGGGAAAGAGGGTCGGTAGCATATTGTTCGGGCTATACATATTTTTTCTGTGAATATGTCTATATAGCATATTAGTTCTGCTTAGGAATTTATGAGACTACTCAACTTCGAATTCGTTTTATTAGGCTAATGGCTATCTAGCTATGGTTGTAAATATGTAGGAAGGATGATGCCGAAAAACGGACAGTGAGGGTACCGGCTCAGCAGTTTGGCAATACTGAAATTCCACCAGAAGATGGCTTCACTTGGAGGAAATATGGACAGAAAGAGATACTTGGTTCAAGGTTCCCGAGGTAATGAATCAAAATATGCATGACTGAGAGGAGATATTGTTTATTTTTTATTTTTTTAGAAAACACGTGTTATATGACACTTCCAAAGCATAATATAATATATATATATATATATATATATATATATATATATATATATATTTCAGACATTGACTTGGTATACAACCATCTAAAAAAAATGAGTCATTGACAGCTTATAGGCATAAACGAGTTTAGTAAACGCCTAAGGAAGATCGTTTTGCATGTCATGGCATTAATATATAGACTTGAAAGATTGAATGTTACAGACCATGGTGACTAAAATCATATTAATCAGGACTAATTGCTTTTGCCATTAACATTTGTTGTTTATTTTAACTATATACGTATATACTCTGTTCCTTTCAGGGCTTACTACAGGTGCACCCATCAAAAGCTGTACCATTGCCTAGCCAAGAAACAAGTTCAGCGACTTGATGATAATCCCTACATATTTGAGGTAGCGTACCGTGGGGAGCACACTTGCCACATGTCTGCCACGGCACCATCAGTTCCACCAGCAGCAGCCAGAAATTACACAAGAAATGGCCCAAACCATGAGTTCTCAGCCTCAGCCATCTGCAGCAACTTCTCTAGCTAGATGGCTGGAATTTAGTCTGGGTTCTGGAGGTAGCGCTGATTGCAGCAGCAGCATGGCTGAAGGTGGTGGTGGTGGTGGTGGTGGCAGCGGCAGGGCAGGTCCCTCCACCGTTGGCCGATACAGTAAAGAAACTTACAACCCTATAGCAGATATGGCTGATGCCATATTTAATTCCGGCAGCAGTAGCACCAATAGCATGGAAGTTATTTTCCCTTCCGTATTGGAAGAAAAATGGGATCAGCCAATTGATAAAAATATTTAATACGCCTAACAGGAGCGTGCTAGTTAGTTAGAATAAGTGAATTCGTTGTTTCTTTCAGGGGGAATATATTTCAACTTTATAATTAAGCCGGTGAAAATTACTTTCATAGGTCATTCTCAATTCATTAATTAAGGTATCGCTTTGAAATTGAAGACATGGTTGTAGTATTTATTATTATTATTTGGTTGAATGCTTCATTGCCAGGGAACAAATCTCAACAGAACCTTGTGGGTTTATGCTAAGAGCTAAAGAAGTCCGATTGATGCAAACCCAATTTGGTTGGATGCAGGACTCAAAGACCTATACATGCTCAAATGTTCAGATCTAAATGATGTGTTATGAATGAGATATGAAATTTACAAGAAAACCTAAATTCTGTCAACTTAAAGAAGGACTATTTTGTAAAATAGATACTAGGGTTTCTAAGCATATATAAAGGAGGAGAGGAGCAAGGAAGTTTCGGCCAGCAACAAAAAAAACACAAATCTTCCTCCTCCAAACCCTAAATCATGTTTTCTTCCATCTTTTTATTTAGTTGTTCAATAAACATGCAAGGCTAGACTCTTTTGCTTGGTTGCAAGGACATGGAAACCTTCAGATTTCAAGAACTGTGAGATTTATTTTTACCTCAATTTTTCAGTTTATATGATGAATATGTTTATTCTCCTATGCTTATTTTCCTATGATTTTTTATTTAATTGCTAAGAGCGGACTCAAAGTTATTATTGTAGACAATCGATTGCTAAGTTTGATATCAAAATCGGAGTTGTGGTATATGAACTTGTGAAGCAACTAAGTTAATAATTGTAGCGAATCTATGTTATTAATCTTAGGGAGAACATTCAATCGAACTAAACATATATTGCGGACAAATTACTAGTGCGGACACTGTGGTTGTTTGATTGTTATGGTAAGTTATACGGCGAATCCGTTAACGAACCAATTTTAAGAAGAGATAAATATTCAGAATATAAATTGATGTGTCGTTTCCATGATTAGTTCTGATTTCTGTAGGTGGATGTTGATTTGCGATCAAGGTTTGCTTTATTGATAAATTTCAGTTTTATATAATTTTCACTTAGTTTGTTATAGCCTAGCCTAGACAACTTCCAACCCCCCCCCCCCCAATTGCATAACATATAGCACGAGAATCTGAACTAAATTGTCCTCGTGGGATTGACCCCTTGCTTGCTCTATACTATCTTGTTTGATTTGTTTTAAGCTAGGGTAATTAATTTGTGCGAGTGCGACATCGCAACAGCCGTATAACTAACCCTAACCATCAAACAACCACAGTGTCCAAACTAGTAATTTAATTCAATGGTAGCCTTAAGAACTAGATAAGTTGATTAATCAAGAAATATATATGTTCGCAATCTATGTTTGATTTGATCAAGTGTTCTCTTGAAGATTAATAGTGTAGATCCGCCACAATTATTAGCTCAGTTGCTTCACAAGTTCATATACCACAACTCCAGTTTTGATATCAAACTTAGCAATAAATTGTCTATAAAAATAACTTAGAGTTTGCTCTAGCAATTAAATAAACAATCATAGGAAAAATAAGTATAGGAAAATAAACATATTCATCATATAAACTGAAAAGAAAAGGTAAAATAGTCACATATCTTGAAATCTGAAGGTTTCTATGTCTTCGCAACCAAGAAAAAGAGTTTAGCCTTGCATGTTTGTTGAACAACTAATTAAGTAGATGGAAGAATACATGATTTCAAGTTTGGAGAAGGAAGATTTTTGTTTTCTTTCTTCTATGGTTGGCTGGCTACCTTCCTCTTTTTGCTCTTTCTTTTTATACCAGATAGGAGACCCTAGTCTTTCAAATATAAATTCTTCTTCCCTTAAGTTGACAATTTACATTTAAGTAATTCGATAACTATTTTCCTATGAAAGAGAAATATCCTTGCATGAAATCTTCGAGATTTGACTTAGAGGAGCTAAATTCCTAAAATAAAAACTTAGATGTTGGTTTAGATGCTTCGGAAAGTAATTGGAACTTGTTTTTTCACTAAACATGTTTGCTGGCAGAATTCAGTTGTTATCTTGCAAAATTAATATATTCCTCATATGACATCTTTTATGGCTTCAATTTGGGGAGTTGATATACGATTAAGTCAGGAATCCAACACAATTGAGTTTGCATCAATTGGATGGTTGTAGCGTGAGATAGTCAAATTGGAATGGCCAAAGGTCAACACTGGCATATTCTAAGATTTGCCTTTGAAGGTTGAGATTTCCAAATGTAGCTGAATTTCGGCAACCACGTCGTCGAAGGCGGAATGACGCGAAACTCACCCAGTCGATGCGTTTCGTCGTTTATAGAAGAAGTGATGCAGAACAGGTTGCGGAATCCTACATGCTCAATAGGGATCACCCGAAATGCAAAGGCAGCTGAATTTCGGCAACCAGGTCGTCGAAGTCGGACTGACACGACACTCACCCAGTCTCTGTGTTTCGTCATTTACGGAAGAAGTGATGTAGAACAGGTTGCGGAATCCTACATGCTCAAGAGTGATCACCCGAAATTCAAAGGCAGGTGAATTTCGGCCACCAAGTCGTCGAAGTCGGAATGACGCGAAACTCACCCAGTCGATGCGTTCTATCGTTTACAGAAGAAGTGATGTAGAACAGGTTGCGGAATCCTTCATGCTCAAGAGGGATCACCCGAAATTCAAAGGCAGCTGAATTTTGGCAACCGGGTCGTCGAAGTCAGAATGACACGAAACTCACCCTGTCGATGCGTTTCGTCGTTTACGGAAGAAGTGATATACAACAGGTTGCGGAATCCTACATGATGAAGATGGATCACCCTAAATTCAAAGGCAGCTGAATTACGGCAACCGGGTCGTCGAAGTTGGAATGACGCGACACTCACCCAGTCGATGCGTTTCTTCGTTTACGGAAGAAGTGATGTAGAACAGGTTGCAGAATCCTACATGCTCAAGAGCGATCACCCGAAATGCACAGACAGCTGCATTTCGGCAACCGGTTCGTCGAAGGCGGAATGATGCGAAACTCACCCAGTCGATGCGTTTCGACGTTTACAGAAGAAGTGATGTAGAACAGGTTGCGGATTCCTACATGCTCAAGAGGGATCACCCGAAATGCAAAGGCAGCTGAATTTCGGCAACCGGGTCGTCAAAGTCGGACTGACACGACACTCACCCAGTCTCTACGTTTCGTCGTTTACGGAAGAAGTGATGTAGCACAGGTTGCGGAATCCTACATGCTCTAGAGGGATCGCCCGAAATTCAAAGGCAGCTGAATTTCGGCAACCGGGTCATCGAAGACGGAATGACGCGAAACTCACCCAGTCGATCGTTTCGTCGTTTACGAAAGAAGTGATGTCGAACAGGTTGCGGAGTCCTACATGCTCAAGAGGGATCACCCGAAATTCAAAGAGAGCTGAATTTCGGCAACCGCGTCGTCGAAGTCGGAATGACGCGAAACTCACCCAGTCGATGCTTTTCGTCGTTTATGGAAGAAGTGATGTAGAAGAGGTTGCGGAATCCTACATGCTGAAGAGGGATCGCCCGAAATTTAAAGGCAGATGAATTTCGGCAACCGGGTCGTAGTAGTTGGAATGACGCCAAACTCACCCAGACGATGCGTTTCGTCATTTACGGTAGAAGTGATGTAGAACAGGTTGCGGAATGCTACATGATCAAGAGGCATCACCCGAAATTCAAATGCAGCTGAATGTCGGCAACCGGGTCGTCGAAGTCGGAATGACGCGAAACTCACCCAGTCGATGCATTTCGTCGTTTACGGAAGAAGTGATGTAGAACAGGTTGCGGAATCCTACATGATCAAGAGGGATCACCTTTAATTCAAATGCAGCTGAATTTCACCAACGGCGTCGTGGAAGTCGGAACGACGCGAAACTCACCCATACGATGCGTTTCGTCGTTTACGGAAGAGGTGATGTATAACAGGTTGCGGAATCCTAAATGCTCAAGAGGGATCAACCGAACTTCAAAGGCACCTTAATTTCGGCAACCGGGTCGTCGAAGTCGGAATGACGCGAAACTCACCCACTCGATGCGTTTCGTTGTTTACAGAAGAAGTGATGTAGAAGAGGTTGCGGAATCCTACATGCTCAAGAGGAATCACCCGAACTTCAAAGGCACCTGAATTTCAGCAACTGCATCCTCGAAGTCAGAATGACGCGAAACTCACCCAGTCGATGCGTTTCTTCGTTTATAGAAGAAGTGATGTAGAAGAGGTTGCGGAATCCTACATGCACAAGGGATCACCCGAAATTCAAAGGCAGCTGAATTTCGGCAACCGCGTCGTCGAAGTCGTAATGACGCGAAACTCACCCAGACGATGCGTTCTCTTGTTTACGGAAGAAGTGATGTACAACAGGTTGCGGAATCCTACTTGATCAAGAGGGATCACCCGAAATGCAAAGGTAGCTGGATTTCGGCAACCGGGTCGTCGAAGTCGGAATGACGCGAAACTCACCCAGTCGATGCGTTTCGTCCTTTACGGAAGAAGTGATGTAGAACACGTTACGGAATCCTACATGCTCAATAGGGATCACCGGAAATTCAAAGGCAGCCGAAATTCGGCAACCGGGTCGTCGAAGTCGGAATGACGCGAAACTCACCCAGTCGATGCGTTTCGTCATTTACGGAAGAAGTGATGTAGAACAGGCTGCGGAATCCTAAATGCTCAAGAGGGATCACCCGAATTTCAAAGGCAACTGAATTTCGGCAACCGCGTCGTCGAAGTCGTAATGACGCGAAACTCACCCAGACGATGCCTTTTCTTGTTTACGGAAGAAGTGATGTACAACAGGCTGCGGAATCCTACATGATCAAGAGGGATCACCCAAAATGCAAAGGCAGCTGAATTTCGGCAACCAGGTCGTCGAAGTCGGAATGATGCGAAACTCACCCAGTCGATGCGTTTCGTCGTTTACGGAAGAAGTGATGTAGAACAAGTTGCGGAATCCTACATGCTCAAGAGGGATCACCCGAAATTCAAAGGCAGCTGAATTTCGGCAACCGGGTCGTCGAAGGCCGAATGACGCGAAACTCACCCAGTGATGCGTTTCGTGGTTTACGGTATAAGTGATGTAGAATAGGGTGCGGAATCCTACATGCTCAAGACGGATCACCCGAAATTCAAAGGCAGCTGAATTTCGGCAACCGGGTCGTCGAAGGCCGAATGACGCGAAACTCACCCAGTGATGCGTTTCGTGGTTTACGGTATAAGTGATGTAGAATAGGGTGCGGAATCATACATGCTCAAGACGGATCACCCGAACTTCAAAGGCAGCTGAATTTCGGCAGCAGGATCGTCGAAGGCGGAATGAAGCGAAACTCACCGAGTCGATGCGTTTCGTCGTTTATAGAAGAAGAGATGTAGAAGAGGTTGCGGAATCCTAGATACTCAAGAGGGATCACCCGAACTTCACAGGCACCTGAATTTCGGCAACTGCGTCCTCGATGTCGGAATGACGCGAAACTCACCCAGTCGATGCGTTTCTTCGTTTCCAGAAGAAGTGCTCTAGAAGAGGTTGCGGAATCCTACATGCTCAAGAGGGATCACCCGAAATTCAAAGCCAGCTGAATTTCGGCAACGGGGTCGTCGAAGTCGGAATGACGCGAAACTCACCTAGTCGATGCGTTTAGTCGTTTACGGAAGAAGTGATGTAGAACAGCTGCGGAATCCTAAATGCTCAAGAGGGATCACCCGAATTTCAAAGGCACCTGATTTTCGGCAACCGCGTCGTCGAAGTCGTAATGACGCAAAACTCACCCAGACGATGCGTTTTCTTGTTTACGGAAGAAGTGATGTACAACAGGTTGCGGAATCCTACATGATCAAGAGGGATCACCCGAAATGCAAAGGCAGCTCAATTTCGGCAACCGGGTCGTCGAAGTCGGAATGACGCGAAACTCACCCAGTCGATGCGTTTCGTCCTTTACGGAAGAAGTGATGTAGAACACGTTGCGGAATCCTACATGCTCAATAGGGATCACCGGAAATTCAAAGGCAGCTGAAATTCGGCAACCGGGTCGTCGAAGTCGGAATGACGCGAAACTCACCCAGTCGATGCGTTTCGTCATTTACGGAAGAAGTGATGTAGAACAGGCTGCGGAATCCTAAATGCTCAAGAGGGATCACCCGAATTTCAAAGGCAACTGAATTTCGGCAACCGCGTCGTCGAAGTCGTAATGACGCGAAACTCACCCAGACGATGCGTTTTCTTGTTTACGGAAGAAGTGATGTACAACAGGTTGCGGAATCCTACATGATCAAGAGGGATCACCCTAAATGCAAAGGCAGCTGAATTTCGGCAACCGGGTCGTCGAAGTCGGAATGACGCGAAACTCACCCAGTCGATGCGTTTCGTCGTTTACGGAAGAAGTGATGTAGAACAAGTTGCGGAATCCTACATGCTCAAGAGGGATCACCCGAAATACAAAGGCCACTGAATTTCGGCAACCGGGTCGTCGAAGGCCGAATGACGCGAAACTCACCCAGTCGATGCGTTTTCTTGTTTACGGAAGAAGTGATGGACAACAGGTTGCGGAATCCTACATGCTCAAGAGGGCTCACCCGAAATTCAAAGGCAGCTGAATTTCGGCAACCGGGTCGTCGAAGTCGGAATGACGCGAAACTCACCCAGTCGATGCGTTTCGTCGTTTACGGAAGAAGTGATGTAGAACAAGTTGCGAAATCCTACATGCTCAAGAGGGATCACCCGAAATACAAAGGCCACTGAATTTCGGCAACCGGGTCGTCGAAGGCCGAATGACGCGAAACTCACCCAGTCGATGCGTTTTCTTGTTTACAGAAGAAGTGATGGACAACAGGTTGCGGAATCCTACATGCTCAAGAGGGCTCACCCGAAATTCAAAGGCAGCTGAATTTCGGCAACCGGGTCGTCGAAGGCCGAATGACGCGAAACTCACCCAGTGATGCGTTTCGTGGTTTACGGTATAAGTGATGTAGAATAGGGTGCGGAATCCTACATGCTCAAGACGGATCACCCGAACTTCAAAGGTAGCTGAATTTCGGCAACAGGATCGTCGAAGGCGGAATGAAGCGAAACTCACCGAGTCGATGCGTTTCATCGTTTACGGAAGAAGAGATGTAGAAGAGGTTGCGGAATCCTAGATACTCAAGAGGGATCACCCGAACTTCAAAGGCACCTGAATTTCGGCAACTGCGTCCTCGATGTCGGAATGACGCGAAACTCACCCAGTCGATGCGTTTCTTCGTTTACGGAAGAAGTGCTGTAGAAGAGGTTGCGGAATCCTACATGCTCAAGAGGGATCACCCGAAATTCAAAGCCAGCTGAATTTCGGCAACCGGGTCGTCGAAGTCGGAATGACGCGAAACTCACCCAGTCGATGCGTTTAGTCGTTTACGGAAGAAGTGATGTAGAACAGCTGCGGAATCCTAAATGCTCAAGAGGGATCACCCGAATTTCAAAGGCAACTGATTTTCGGCAACCGCGTCGTCGAAGTTGTAATGACGCGAAACTCACCCAGACGATGCGTTTTCTTGTTTACGGAAGAAGTGATGTACAACAGGTTGCGGAATCCTACATGCTCAAGAGTGCTCACCAAAAATTCAAAGGCAGCTGAATTTCGGCAACCGGGTCGTCGAAGGCCGAATGACGCGAAACTCACCCAGTGATGCATTTCGTCGTTTACGGAAGAAGAGATGTAGAAGAGGTTGCGGAATCCTAGATACTCAAGAGGGATCACCCGAACTTCACAGGCACCTGAATTTCGGCAACTGCGTCCTGGATGTCGGAATGACGCGAAACTCACCCAGTCGATGCGTTTCTTCGTTTACGGAAGAAGTGCTGTAGAAGAAGTTGCGGAATCCTACATCCTCAAGAGGGATCACCTAAAATTCAAAGCCAGCTGAATTTCGGCAACCGGGTCGTCGAAGTCGGAATGACGCGAAACTCACCCAGTCGATGCGTTTCGTCGTTTATGGAAGAAGTGATGTAGAACAAGTTGCAGAATCCTACATGCTCAATAGGGATCACCGGAAATGCAAAGGCAGCTGAATATCGGCAACCGGGTCGTCGAAGGCCGAATGACGCGAAACTCACCCAGTGATGCGTTTCGTCGTTTACGGTAGAAGTGATGTGGAATAGGATGCGGAATCCTACATGCTCAAGACGGATCACCTGAACTTCAAAGGCACCTGAATTTCGGCAACCACGTCGGCGAAGCCAGAATGACGCGAAACTCTCCCAGTCGATGCGTTTCGTCGTGTACGGAAGAAGTGATGTAGAAGAGGTTGCGGAATCCTACATGCTCTAGAGGGATCACCCGAAATTCAAAGGCAGCTGAATTTCGGCAACGGGGTCGTCGAAGTCGGATTGGCGCGAAACTCACCCAGACGATGTGTTTCGTGGTTTACGAAAGAAGTGATGTAGAACAGGTTGCGGAATCGTACATGATCAAGAGGGATCACCCGAAATTCAAAGGCAGCTGAATTTCGGCAACCGGGTCGTCGAAGGCCGAATGACGCGAAACTCACCCAGTAATGCGTTTCGTCGTTTATGGTAGAAGTTATGTAGAATAGGGTGCGGAATCCTACGTGCTCAAGACGGATCACCCGAACTTCAAAGGCACCTGAATTTCGGCAACCGCGTCGTCGAAGCCGGAATGACACGAAACTCTCCCAGTCGATGCGTTTCGTCGTTTACGGAAGAAGTGATGTAGAAGAGGTTGCGGAATCCTACATGCTCTAGAGGGATCACCCGAAATTCAAAGGCAGCTGAATTTCGGCAACCGGGTCGTCGAAGTCGGATTGACGCGAAACTCACCCAGACGATGTGTTTCGTGGTTTACGGAAGAAGTGATGTAGAACAGGTTGCGGAATCGTACATGATGCGACCATATTATTTGATAATTTCATCCATATTTACGTAGTGTTTTGCATATGTTTTATGTATAAAATGCCTTGATATTCTTTGTTTTATATTTTGAAGGCATTTTTGGATGAAAGATGCAAAAAGGAGGTAATTGGAGATGATTGGCAGATTTGACCTTCAGTCGATGTTTTGTGCAGAGTGGAAGCTCTAGAGATCGAAATGAAGTGATTCCAGTGACATTCAAAAGCTAACATCCATAAATTTATGGAAAGATAAGGAAAAGAAATAAAATAAGGAAGATCATGGAAATCGAAGCCTTCAAAGTCAAATCTTGCAATCTGCCGATATCGACCTTTGTCCATTACAACTTCCATATCTCGAGCTACAAAAGTCCTCTTGATGAAAACTCAATTTTCTTGGATTCAGGACTCAAAGGCCGATAAACG
The DNA here is from genome assembly GCA_025169955.1 of Salix arbutifolia. Classification (NCBI taxonomy): domain Eukaryota; kingdom Viridiplantae; phylum Streptophyta; class Magnoliopsida; order Malpighiales; family Salicaceae; genus Salix; species Salix arbutifolia. The sequence goes on from CM045906.1 coordinate 10,457,298, forward strand.
CTCCAAATTTCAGCTCAAAACGATGTGATATGAAGGAGATATGAATTTTACAAGGGACAACTAAATTCTGCCAACTCAAGGAAGGACTATTTTGTAAAATAGACACTAGGGTTTCTAAGCATATATAAAGGAGAAGAGGAGCAAGGAAGTGGCGGCCAGCACAAAAGAAAACACAAAATCTTCCTCCTCCAAACCCTAAATCATGTGTTCTTCCATCTTTTTATTTAGTTGTTCAATAAACATGCAAGGCTAGACTCTTTTGCTTGGTTGCAAGGACACAAAAACCTTCGGATTTCAAGAACCGTGAGATTTATTCTTCCTTCTATTTTCAGTTTATGTTATGAATGAGTATGATTGTTTTCCTATGCATATTTTTTATGATTGTTGTTGATGATTGCTAGAGCGGACTCTAAGTTATTGTTGTGAACAATCTATTGCTAAGTTTAATATCAAAACCGGAGTTGTGATATATGAACTTGTGAAGCATCTAAGCTTGATAATTGTGGCGGAACTACATTATTGAACTTAGGGAGAACATTTGAATAAATTGACACAAGTTGCGGACAACTTGTATGTTAATCTTGATGAAATTATCTAGTTCTTAAAGCTACCATTAAATTGAATCATTAGTGCGGACACTTTGATTGTTTGTTGGTTAGGATTAGTTATACGGCGGATCCGTTAATTAATCACGTTAAGAAAAGATAAAATTTCAGAACATGAACTGCATTTTTAGTTTCAAGGATCGGTTCTAATTTCCGTAGGTGGATGTATGCTTGTGACCAAGGTTTGTTTTCTTGATAAGTTTCGGTTTTAATTGATTTTGTTTGCTAGTTTAATTGCTGCCATAGTTTAGATAATCACAAACCAAATCCCCCCAATCACATAACGTACAACATAAAAATCTAACTTGAAACTTTCTCGTGGGATCGATCCCTTGCTTGCTCTATACTATCTTGTGTGTTTTAAGCTAGGGTAATTAATTTGTGCGACCGCGACATCGCAACAAATTTTGGCGCCGTTGCCGGGGAAGTAATTTTAGTTGATTGTTGTGCTTGTACTGTTATTTTTATTTGCTGTGATTCAAAAAAAAAAAACAAAAAAAAAAGAAACAGAATTTTTGCTTGCGACGGTACTGTTCACTTGCGGCAACGGTACTGTTCAAAACAGAGTTTTTGGTGGAATTAGGTATCGATTTTTTGTTATCTGAAGGAAAAGGACGTTCTGAGCAAGACTAGTGAAAATTCACTAGCCCCACTCTATTGAGGCCAAATTCCTTTTTGTTCTAGTGTTTTTAGGCAGTTTTAGTTTTCTACCGTAAAATTTTCGTACAATTTACATTGTTTTCAATCTCTTGTGTGCTTGGTTTCTTTTGAGTTTTCTTTGCGATTTATGCCTGTAACCCGTTCCGCTAATCAAAGTCAGCAAGTGCAGGTTGATCTTGAAATAGAAAACACTTTACGCAGGTTACGAAAGGAAGCTCGCATCAACATCATGGCTGGTGCACGACAACAAACACTCAAGGAGCTTGCTGCTCCTAACGTGGAAAACCAACCATTGTGCATAAACATAGACAGTAATGTGAACTTTGAACTCAAATCTGGTTTTATACATTTGTTACCAACATTTAATGGTCTTGCAGGAGAAGATCCTCATGCTCATCTCAAGGAGTTCCATATGGTATGTGTTGGCATGAAACCGAATGGAGTTGATGAAGAACAAGTTAAGTTGAAAGCTTTCCCTTTCTCTTTGAAAGGGGAAGCAAAGGCATGGCTTTTCTCTATTCTCCCAGGATCTATTGGAACTTGGAATGCTATGAAGAAGATTTTCCTGGAGAAATATTTTCCAGCATCTCGAGTTGCCAATATAAGGAAAGAAATATGTGGGATTCGACAATCTCATGGAGAAACACTTTCTGAGTATTGGGAAAGATTTGAGCAACTATGTATTCAATGCCCTCATCATCAAATACCCGATCAGCTTCTCATTCAATATTTCTATGAAGGATTGATGCCTACTGACCGTAGTATCATTGATGCTGCAAGTGGAGGGGCATTGGTAGATAAGACACCCGGTGCTGCACGCCAATTAATCTCAAACATGGCAGCCAACTCAAAACAGTTTGGCACTCGTGGAGACTTCTCCAACAAACGAGTAAATGAGGTAAGTATTTCTAACCTTGAAAGTAAAGTTAATGATCTTACTTCTCTTGTGCGTTCTTTGGCTTGTGGAAATGTACAGCAGGTGAAAGTTTGTAGCATATGCTCCTTACAAGGACATGCTTCGGATATGTGCCCAACAATGCAAGAAGATTACATTGAACAAGCTCATGCAATTGATGGAGCATTCAACGGACAACCCCAGCGTAAGTATGATCCCTTTTCTAACACGTACAATCCTGGATGGAGAGATCATCCTAACTTCCGCTACGGGAACCCACCTCAACAAAGCAATCAAGGGAGACAGTTCCATTCCCATGGATTTCAACCACAGCCCCAGCAAAATTATCAAGCAAGACAGCCCCCTCCGTTCACCAACTCCAATGTTATGGGGACATCATCCAATGATGATCTTCGTGAGATGATGAAAACTTTGGCTTCTAACACTGTGACCTTGCAGCAAAATGTGATGTCTTTTCAACAGGAAACAAGGTCAAGTATTCACAACTTGGAGAAGCAAATGGGGCAAGTAGCTTCAAGTGTAGGGAAATTGGAAGCACAAATAAATGGAAAGTTGCCCTCCCAAGCATTGAATCCAAAAGAGAATGTTAGTGCTATCATGCTGTGAAGTGGGAAAGAACTTGAAGAGAAAAAGTCGAAACAAATTGAGATGGAGGAAGAAGAGATAGAAACTGAATTGAGTACAAAGAAAGAACATCCTCCTCCTCCTCCACAAACTGAAACAAAGACCAACACTCCAAAGGTAACTTTTCACTCAATTAATTCTAATTTTAAAACAAATCCACCCTTTCCTGTGAGTTCTTCTAGGTCAAAGAAAGAAGACAAAGAAAAAGAGATCTTAGAGGTTTTCAAGAAAGTGGAACTGAACATTCCTTGCTTGAAGCTATCAAGCAAATTCCCAAGTATGCAAAATTCTTGAAGGAGTTGTGTACTACCAAAAGAGCTTTCAAACTGAAAGGTCATGAAACGGTAAGTATGGGTGAAGTTGTATCTGCCGTTGTTCAAAAGAATCTGCCTTTGAAACAAAAAGACCCAGGTGCGTTTACTATCCCATGTGTTATTGGTAATGCTAGTTTTAAAAGAGCTTTATGCGATTTAGGTGCATCCATTAGTGTTATGCCTAAACATGTTTATGATTCTCTTAGTCTTGAGCCTTTGAATAAAACTAGCATTGTAATACAACTTGCGGATCGTAGTTTTGTTTACCCACTTGGTGTGATAGAAGATGTCCTAGTCAAGATTGATAGTTTGGTTATTCCATGTGATTTTTATATTCTTGATATGGAACATGATTCTTGTGATTCATCAACCAGCACTCCTATATTGTTTGGGAGACCATTCTTGAAAACGGCCAAATTTCAGTCAAAACCATGTATTATGAATGAGATATGATTTGTACAAGGGACAACTAAATTCTGCCAACTTAAAGAAGGACTATTTTGTAAAATAGAAACTAGGGTTTCTAAGCATATATAAAAGAGGAGAGGTAGCAAGGGACTTCGATTAGCAGCAAAAAAAACACAAACCTTCCTCCTCCAAACCCTAAATCATGTTTTCTTCCATCTTTTTATATAGTTGTTCAACAAACATACAAGGCAAAACTCTTTTGCTTGGTTGAAAGGACACAAAAACCTTCAGTTTTCAAGAATTGTGAGATCTATTTTTACCTTAATTTTCCACTTTATATGATGAATGTGTTTGTTCTTCTATGCTTATTTTTCCTATGATTGTTTCTTTAATTGCTAAGATGGACTAGAAGTTATTATTGTAGACAATCTATTGATAAGTTTGATATCAAAACCGGAGTTGTGGTATATGAACTTGTGAAGCAACTGAGTTAATAATTGTGGTGGATCTACGTTATTAATCTTAGGGATAACATTCAATCAAAACAAACATAGATTGTGGATAATTATGTTTCTTGATTAATCAATTTATCCAGTTTTTAAAGTTGCCATTGAATCAAATTACTAGTGCGGACACTATGGTTGTTTGATGGTTAGGGTAAGTTATACAGCGGATCCGTTAAGAAACCAATGTTAAGAAGAAATAAATATTCAGAATATAAATTGATTTTTCGTTTCTATGATCAATTCTGATTTCTGTAGGTGAATGTTGACTTGCGACCAAGGTTTATTTTGTTGATAAATTTTGGTTTCATATAATTTTCGCTTACTTTGCTTAGTTTGCTTTAGCCTAACCTAGACAACTTCCAACCCCACCCCCAATTGCATAGCATATAGCATGAAAATCTGAACTAAATCATCCTCGTGGGATCGACCCCTTGCTTGCTCTACATTATCTTGAGTGATTTGTTTTAAGCTAGGAAATTACTAATTTGTGCGACCGCGACATCGCAACAATGGGTGTCTTATTTACCAATTCCCCTCCACTTGCAGCATCAATGATAGTATGATTAGTAGGTATCAATCCTTCATATAAATATTGAATGAGTAGATGATCGAGTATTTGATGATGAAGGCAATGAATGTACAATACCTCAAATCTTTCCTAATACTTGGCGAGTGTCTCTCGATGAGATTGCCGAATCCCACATATTTCTTTCCTTATATTGTCAACTCGAGATACTTATGTAACCTGCATAAAGTGTTCTCTATTTCGAGATCAACTTGCACTAGACAAGTCTTGTTAGCAAAATGGGATACAAACATAAATTATATAGAAAACTCAAAAGAAGCCAAGACATAATAGATCGAAAACAATGCAATAGGCACGAGAATCCTATGCTGTAAAACTAAAAGTGTCCAGAAGCCCTAGAAAACAATGGAATTTGGCCTCCATGGGGTGGGGCTATTTATGAATCGAATTAAAGAAAAAGATTCATCATTTTTTTATGGAAACAGAGGCCACTAGTTCTGCTCCAAGCGTCATTTCCCTTTAGGAAATAGAAGGTAGATACCTAATTCCCCAAAATATTCTATTTTAAACAGTACCGCCGCAAGCACAAAATCTATTCTCTTTTTTTCCAGAAAAATAAATATCACAACAAGTAGAATAAATTACAGCACAACAAAAGAATCAACTAAAATCACGTCCCCAACAACAATGCCAAAATTTGTTGCGATGTCAGAGTCGCACAAATTAATTACCCTAGCTTAAACAAATCACACAAGATAGTATAATGCAAGCAAGGGGGCGATCCCACGAGGACGTTTTAGTTCATATTTTTGTTCTATACGTTATGCATTTGGGGGGAGGGTTAGAAGTTGTCTAGGCTAAGGCAAAGAAAAAAGAAAACTAAGCGAAAATTAAATAGAACAAAAATTTATCAATAAAACAAACTTAGGTCGCAAGAAAACTTCCACCTACAGAAATCAAAATTGATCATGGAAATCAAACATCAATTTATATTCTGAATATTTATCTCTTCTTAACATTTGTTAGTTAATGGATTCGCCGTATAACTTACCCTAACCATCAAACAACCATAATTGATTTATCAAGAAGCACAATTGTTAGTTAATTGAATGGTAGCCTTAAGAACTAGTAAGTTGATTTATCAAGAAGCATAATTGTCCGTAATTTATTTTTGATTTGATCGACTATTCTCTCGAAGATTAATAATGTAGATCGACCACAATTATTAACTCAGTTGCTTCACAAGTTCATATACCACAACTTTAGTTTTGATATCAAACTTAGCAATAGATTGTCTATAATAATAACTTAAGAGTTCACTCTAGTAATTAAGTAAAAAATAATAGCAAAAATAAGCATAGGAGAACAAATATATTCATCATATAAACTGAAAAGAAAAGGTAAAATAGATCTCACAGTTCTTGAAATCTGAAGGTTTCTGTGTCTTTGCAACCAAGAAAAAGAGTTTAGCCTTGCATGTTTGTTGAACAACTAATTAAGTAGATGGAAGAATGCATGATTTCGGGTTTTGTAGGAGGAATTTTGTTTTCTTTCTTCTCTACCTGCCTGCCTGCCTATTTTTGCTCTTTCTTTTTATACCAGATAGCAAACCCTAGTCTTTAAAATATAAAATAGTCCTCCCTTAAGTTGATAGTTTACATTTATGTACTTCAATAACTATTTTCCTAAGAAAGAGAAATAACCTTGCATGAAATCTTCAAGCTTTGACTTAGAGGAGCTGAATTGCTGAAATAAAAACTTACATGCCAGATTAGATGTTTCAGAAAGTAATTGGAACTCCTTTTTTTCACAAAACCAGTTTGCTGGCATAATTTAGTTGTTATCTTGCAAAATTAATATATCCCTCATATGACATAGTTTATGGCTTCAATTTGGGGAGTTGATATATGCTTGAGTTAGGAATCCAAAAAAAAAGAATTTGCATCAATTGGATGAGAGATTCAAATCAGAATGGCCAAAGGTCAATATTGGCAGATTCTAATATTTGAATTTGAAGGTTGAGATTTCCATGTTCTTTCTTTTTCTATTTTTCTTGCAATATCTTTACAGAAAGGTATGGATGTTAGCTTTCAAATTCTGGTGGAATCGATTCATTTCGATCTTTAGAGCATACACTCTGAACAAAACATCGACTAAAGGTCAAATATGTCAATCATCTCCAATTACCTCCTTTTTGCATCTTTCATCCAAAACTACCTTTAAAACATAAAACAAAGAATATCAAGCATTTTTGTACACAAAACATAGCCAAAACACTAGGAAAATATGGGTGAAAATATCAAATCATATAGTTGCATCAAATACCCCCACACTTAGCTCTTTCTCGCCCTCGAGAAAGGATTAGAATTTTTTTTTGAAAATAACCGTGACCAATCTCATAATCTCCCATCAATATCCAAAAATACAAGCATTATAAATAAGAATACAATCAAGAAGGATAAAGAACATAAATCTTAATGAATTTCTTTACATGCTAACCTCAAAACTCAATTACTCGTCGGGATTTAAATGAAATCTATGCCATGCCAAAGTCATAGGTCCTCTAATTGATATACACTCCAACACTCATGTGTTTAGGGCTTATGTGTTTAAATATCTCAAATTCAATCAATGAATATGGTCTACCATAAGCTTGCTCTTCAATCTCATCACCATTGCTAACATATTACAAACAATGCATGAATCAAAAGGTCTTATTTTTTGGTTGTAATGGGTCTTAGGTTAAGGTGGTAAAAGAGAGTAAAAGAAAAGGTTCAAACCAAAGAAAGTAGAGCATTCTGGAAAATGATATTTCAAACAAGATATTCCATGAAAGCACATCAATTTTCAATCTTTAAGCACCAATGCTTAGCTTCTTTTGATTTCAAGTTGTTTTTCTATTTCTTTTTCTTTTTTATCACTTTTTTTCTCACCTTTTGCAACTTTGCGCATCTTTTCATCAAGAATCACTTCTTCTTTTTTTCACATAATTTCCACCCATAATTCCATGAGATATCACAAGTATATGCTCTTCTAATTCTTGACTAGAGAAAAAGAGGAAAACATATAAAAAGTTAAGGCTTATACATGGATAAAACAATGAATGCAAATGTAATCTCAACAAGATATGAAGCAAGTTCTAGAGATACATATAATTGAAAGAAAGGACAATAAAAAAAATATAATGTTGAAGGCTCAAAAGCTTGCATTGGTATAACACTATAAAGTCAACATGACATATTTTCAGAGTCAATCCCTAAACCAATTAAACATTAAAAATTGCATGCACACTCATTCATTCGATTTATATATTCATCTATCATAATTATTCTCATACATAATACTCATATTCTCATAAACCAATGGGAGTTCAAAACGATCAAACATAGATTTTTTTTAAGGGAACAACAAATAAAACAAAAATAAGAAACTGATATTTTCTCAATACCCCCACACTTGAAACACAACATTGTCCTCAATGTTGAAATAAGAAAAGGAATATAGGAGAATGACAAAAAAGAAATAAAATGAAAAAAAAATAAGGGAAAAAGAAAGGAAATCTGATTTTTTTTTGTGTTGGGTTGCCTCCTAGTAAGCGCTTTTGTTTTGTGTCATTGGCTCGACATGTGGCATGTTCATTCTTCGTAGATTGGTTCAGCTAACTCCACAGAAGCGGTGAGTTTTGCCATCCAACTTTCATAGAAAGGTTTCAAGTGATGTCCATTGAACTCGAGTACTTTATTGGTTTCTAAATTTGTAATTTCAACTGCACCAAAAGGAAAAAAATTAGAAACAACAAAGGGTCCAATCCAATGAGAACGCAACTTTCTAGGAAAAAGTTTCAAATGTGAATGATAGAGAAGGAATTTGTCTCCAACATGAAACTCTTTTCTTGTAATCATTTGGTCATGAAGATCATTAGTCTTGTCTTTGTAAATCCTTGCATTCTCATAAGTAGCATTTTGAATCTCTTCCAACTCTTGCAATTGCATTTTTCTTGCAATCTTAATAGCATCATAATCCATGTTACATTTTTTAATGGCCCGAAAAGCTTTGTGTTCAAGTTCCATTGGTAGATGTCATGCTTTCCCATAAATCATCCTAAAAGGTGACATTCCAATCTCGCCTATTGGGTTGCACTATCTTCTCCAAAATAGACTTGATTTCTTGATTTGATATTTCAGCTTGACCATTCATTTGATGATGGTATGCTGTAGAAGTCCGATGAGTCACATGATATTTGCATAACAATGCTTCCATTGCTTGATTGAAAAAATAAGTGCCACGATCACTAATGATAGCTTTAGGGATTCCAAACCTGTCAAATATGTAAGTCCTGACAAAATCTACAATAACTTTAGCATCGTTAGTTCATGTGGCTTTTGCCTCAATCCATTTGGACATATATAATCATCAGCAAGAAGGATATAAAGATTGTCAAAAGAAGAAGGAAATGGACCCATAAAATCAATACCCCAAACATAAAAAAATTCACTTTCAAGAATATTTGTTAAAGGCATTTGATTCTTATGAGTGATATTACTTATTCTTTGACATTGTCACATGATTTGCAAAAATGATATGCATGCTTAAAAATAGAAGGCCAATAAAAACCACTTTCAAGTACCTTATGGGTTGTTCTTTTTGCTCCAAAATGATCACCACAAGAATGAGAATGAAAAAAATTGAGAATGGAATGAAATTCATCTTGTAGTACACATCTCCCAACTACTTGATCCACACAAATTTTCCATAGATGAGGAGTATCCCAGAAATAATATTTAGCATCAGCTCGTAACTTGTCTTTTTGGGATGTAGACAAACCTGAAGGGAATTCTTTGGTGACAAAATAGTTCACCAAATCAGCAGACCATGGTCTTGTAGAGGAATGTAACACATACAACTGCTCATCAGGGAATGTCTCTCTTATTGTTTCGATTTGTATATCGTTGGTCCTTAGTCGGCTCAAGTGATTAGCCACATGGTTTTCAACACCTTTTTTGTCTTTGATTTCAAGATCAAATTCTTGTAAAAACAAGATCCATCTAATCAATCTTGGTCTGGACTCCTTTTTCTTTAAAAGATACCTCAAAGCTGTATGGTCAGTAAAAATGGCTATTTTTATACCAAGTAAATATGACCTGAATTTTTCTAGAGCAAACACCACTGCAAAAAGTTCCTTTTTAGTTGTATGATAATTGCATTGTGCTTCATCTAATATGCGGGAAGCATATGCTATAACATGCAGATTCTTACCAATTCTTTGCCCAAGGATAACCCCTACTGCATAGTCACTCGCATCCCATATTTCAAAAGGCTTATCTTAGTTTGGTGGTTTGATGATAGGGGCAGATGTGACACGCCTTTTAAGCTCATCATTAACTTTTTTACATGGTTGATCAAACACAAAATCCATTTATTTGGCTAATAGTTTGCATAAGGGTGCTGTAATCTTCACGAAATCATTGATAAAATGTCGATAGATACCTGTATAGCCCATAAAAGAACGAACTTCCCTCACGCATAAGGGTAAGATAATGATGAAATAAAATCTATTTTAGCTTTATCAACCTCCAATCCACATGAAGACACAACATGCCCATGAACTATTCCTTGGTCTACCATTAAATAACAGTTTTCATAGTTCAAGACAAGGTTAGTTTCAATGCACCTTTTCAAGATCAAAGATAAATTTTCTAGACATTTATCAAAAGAATCACATACACCATGAAATCATCCATGAAAACCTCAATTATTATTTCAACACATAGTAAAAAAAAATACTCATCATGCATATTTGAAAAGTTGCAGGTGCATTACAGAGACCAAAAAGCATTTTTCTATATGCATATGTAACAAATGGACATGTAAACGTAGTCTTTTCTTTATCCTCAGGATTAATAACAATCTAATTGTATCCATTATATCCATCAAGAAAGCAATAAAAAGACTTACCTGCCAAGCATTCAAGCATTTGATCCATGAATGGTAATAGAAAATGATCTTTACATGTAGAAAGATTAAGCTTTTTATAATCAGCACACATTCTCCATCCACTCGAGATACAGGTAGGAATGAATTCATCATTTCTATTTTTCACCAACATGATTCTAGTCTTTTTGGGCACCATATGGATTGGTGTCACCATGTACTATCTGTGATGGGGTACATGACTCCTACATCTAACAATTTCAAAATTTCAGCTTTCACGAACTCCATCATAGGCAGGTTCAACCTCCTTTTCATTTTCCTTGTTGGTTTCATATTATCCTCCAATAATATATGATGCATACACATTGAGAGACTAATGCCCTTGATGTCTGCTAAAGTCCCTCCAATGTTCGTCTTGTGATCACACAATAGCTTCACAAGTTTTTCCTCTTGTGCACATGTCAAACCTTTTGCTATGATAACAGGAAGTGTATTATTGTCGCCAAGGAATAAATAATTCAAATTATCGAGCAAAGGTTTCAATTCTAACTCGAATGCCTGTAAAATAGATGGAAAAAGCTTTGTATGTGAAAGTACTAAATCAACAAAGACATTATTTGCAAAGCTTACAAAGCCAATGCTAATTCATGCATATTTTAGGGAACACATGTGTGCCTCTCCATCTCCTCCAATTGGGTAAAATCATTGCCATAGCTCAAAGCTACGCTTAATATATCCATATAATCAAAATCACAAACTTGATGCACACACTTATCAACTTAGTCATAACATGTGATAGAATAAACATTGCTATAAGGATATTTCATTGCATCATGAAAATTAAATTCAACCTTTTAATCTCCTACCTCCATAGATAAAGTATCCTTATCACAATCAATTTTTGTATTGGCAGTCTTCATGAATGGTCTACCAAACAATAGAGGAGTGTTGGTTGATGAATCACAAGAATCATGTTGCATATCAAGAATATAAAAGTCACATGGAATTGCCAAACTATCAATCTTGACTAGGACATCTTCTATCACATCAACTGGGTAAACAAAACTACGATCCACAAGTTGTATTACAATGCTGGTTTTATTGCCTTGTTGAGGTGGGTTTCCGTAGCGTAAGTTGGGATGATCTCTCCATCTAGGATTGTTCGTGTTAGAAAAGGGATCATATTTATGCTGGGGATGTCCATTGAATGTTCCATCAACTGCATTTGCTTGTTCAATGTAATTTTCTTGCATTATTGGGCACATATCTAAAGCATGTCCTTGTATTGAGCATATGCTACAAACTTTCACCTGTTCTACATTTCCACAAGCCAAAGAACACATAAGAGAAGTAAGATCATTAGCTTTATTTTCAAGGTTAGAAATACTTACCTCATTCACTCGTTTGTTTAAGAAGTCTCCTCGGGTGCCAAACTATTTTGAGTTGGCTGCCATGTTTAAGATTAATTGGCATGCAACCTCGGGTGTCTTATCTACCAATGCCCCTCCACTTGCAACATCAATGATACTACGGTTAGTAGGCATCAATCCTTCATTGAAATATTGAATGAGCAGCTGATCGGGTATTTGATGATAAGGGTATTAAATGCACAATAGCTCAAATCTTTTCCAATACTCAGTGAGTGTCTCTCTATAAGATTGTCGAATCCCACATATTTCTTTCCTTATGTTGGCAACTCAAGATGATGGGAAATACTTTTCAAGAAAGATCTTCTTCATGTCATTCCAAGTGTCAATGGAACCTGGGAGAATAGAAAAAAGTCATGCCTTTGCTGCCCCTTTTAAAGAGAAAGGGAAAGCTTTCAACTTAACTTGTTCCTTATCAACTCCATTCGGTTTCATGCCAACACAAACCATGTGGAACTCCTTGAGATGAGTATGAGGATCTTCTCCTGCAAGGCCATTCAATGTTGGTAGCAAATGTATAAAACAAATTTGAGTTTGAAGTTCACATTATTGTCTATGTTTATGCACAATGGTTGATTTTCCATGTTTGGAGTAGCAAACTCCTTGAGTGTTTGTTTTCGTTCAATAGCCATGATATTGATACGAGCTTTCTTTTGTAACCTACATAAAGTGTTTTTTATTTCAAGATCAACCTGCACTTGATGACTCTGGTTAGCAGAATGGGTTACAAGCATAAATCATAAAGAAAACTCAAAAGAAACTAAGCAAACAAGAGATAAAAAACAATGCAATAGGCACGAGAATCCTACGTTGTAAAACTAAAAGTTTCCAAAAGCCCTAGAAAACGATGGAATTTGGCATCCATAGGGTGGGAAAAGTGGCCTTTGGCCACTAGTTCTTCTTTGGGCATCGTTTGCCTTTAGGAAATAGAAGGTCAATACCTAATTCCATTAAAAAATTTGTTTTGAAAAGTACCACCGCAAGCACAAATCTGTTTTCCTTTTTCTTTTCAAAATAAATAAAAATCACAGCAAGTAGAAAAAATCATAGCACAACACAAGAATCAACAAAAATCACATCCCCAACAACGGTGCCAAAATTTGTTGCGATGCGCGGTCACACAAATTAATTATCCTAAATTAAAACAAATCACACAAGATAGTGTAGAACAAGCAAGGGGTCGATCCCACACGGAAATTTTAGTTCAGATTTTTGTGATATATGCCATGCAATTGGGGGGGGGGGGGGAGTTCTCTGAGCTAAAAGTAAAGGAAAAAGAAAACTAAGCGATAATTAAATAAAACCAAAATTTATTAATAAAACAAAACATCCACCTACATAAATCAGAATTGATCATGGAAACAAAACATCAATTTATATTCTGAATATTTATCTCTTCTTAAATTGGTTAGTTAACAGATTCGTCGTATAACTTACCCTAACCATCAAACAACCACAATGTTTGATTTGATTGATTGTTCTCCTGAAGATTAATAATGTAGATCTACCACAATTATTATCTCAGTTGCTTCACAAGTTCATATACTACAACTTTGGTTTTGATATCAAACTTAGCAATATATTGTTTATAATAATAGTTTAGAGTTCGCTTTAGTAATTAAATAAACAATCATAGCAAAAATAAGCATAGGAGAACAAACATATTCATCATATAAACAGAAAAGAAAAGGTAAAAAAGATCTCACAACTCTTGAAATTTGAAAGTATCTCCGTCTTTGCAACCAAGAAAAAGAGTTTAGCCTTGCATGTTGTTCAACAACTAATTAAGTACATGGAAGAATGCATGATTTCAGGTTTGGAGGAAGAAGATTTTTGTTTTCTTTCTTCTCTAGCTGGTTGCCTGCCTTTTTTTGCTCTTTCTTTTTAAACCACATAGGACACCCTAGTCTTTAAAATAAAAAATATTCCTCCTTTAAGTTGACAGTTTACATTTAAGTACTTCAATAACTATTTTCCTAAGAAAGAGAAATAGCCTTGCATGAAATCTTCAAGCTTGGACTTAAAGGAGCTGAATTGTTGAAATAAGAACTTAGATGTCGGTTTAGATGCTTCAAAAAGTAATTGGAACTTGATTTTTTTCACGAAACATGTTTGTTGGGAGAATCCAGTTGTTATCTTACAAATTTAATCTAACCCTCATATGACATCGTTTTTGGCTTCTATTTTCAGCGTTGATATATGATTAAGTCAGGAATCCAATACAATTGAGTTTGCATCAATTAGAGGTTTGTAGCTTGAGATATTGGTCGCAAGAAAAAATCCACCTATATAAATCAGAACTGATCATGGAAACGAAACATTAATTTATATTTTGAATATTTATCACTTCTTAAATTGGTTAGTTAACAGATCTGCCGTTGATGCGACCATATTATTTGATAGTTTCATCCATATTTACCTAGTGTTTTGCATATGTTTTGTGTATAAAATGCCTTGATATTCTTTGTTTTATGTTTTGAAGGCATTTTTTGATGAAAGATGCAAAAAAGAGGTAATTGGATCTAATTGACAGATTTGACCTTCAGTCGATGTTTTGTGCAGAGCAGAAGCTCTAGAGATCGAAATGAAGTGATTCCAGTGGCATTCAAAATCTAACATACATAACTTTCTGTAAAATTAAGGAAAAAGAAATAAAATAAGGAGGAGCATGGAAATATCAGCCTTCAAAGTCAAATCTTGCAATCTGTCGATGTCAACTTTTGCCAATTCCAACTTCAATATATGGAACTACAGAACTCCGATTGATGCAAACCCAATTTTGCTGGATTCAAGACTGAAAGACCTATAAAATATCCAAATATCAGCTCAAAAAAATGTGTTATGAATGATATATGAGTTTTATAAGGGACAACTTGTATGTTAATCTTGATGAAATTATCTAGTTCTTAAAGCTACCATTAAATTGAATCATTAGTGCGGACACTTTGATTGTTTGTTGGTTAGGATTAGTTATACGGCGGATCCGTTAATTAATCACGTTAAGAAAAGATAAAATTTCAGAACATGAACTGCATTTTTAGTTTCAAGGATCGGTTCTAATTTCCGTAGGTGGATGTATGCTTGTGACCAAGGTTTGTTTTCTTGATAAGTTTCGGTTTTAATTGATTTTGTTTGCTAGTTTAATTGCTGCCATAGTTTAGATAATCACAAACCAAATCCCCCCAATCACATAACGTACAACATAAAAATCTAACTTGAAACTTTCTCGTGGGATCGATCCCTTGCTTGCTCTATACTATCTTGTGTGTTTTAAGCTAGGGTAATTAATTTGTGCGACCGCGACATCGCAACAAATTTTGGCGCCGTTGCCGGGGAAGTAATTTTAGTTGATTGTTGTGCTTGTACTGTTATTTTTATTTGCTGTGATTCAAAAAAAAAAAACAAAAAAAAAAGAAACAGAATTTTTGCTTGCGACGGTACTGTTCACTTGCGGCAACGGTACTGTTCAAAACAGAGTTTTTGGTGGAATTAGGTATCGATTTTTTGTTATCTGAAGGAAAAGGACGTTCTGAGCAAGACTAGTGAAAATTCACTAGCCCCACTCTATTGAGGCCAAATTCCTTTTTGTTCTAGTGTTTTTAGGCAGTTTTAGTTTTCTACCGTAAAATTTTCGTACAATTTACATTGTTTTCAATCTCTTGTGTGCTTGGTTTCTTTTGAGTTTTCTTTGCGATTTATGCCTGTAACCCGTTCCGCTAATCAAAGTCAGCAAGTGCAGGTTGATCTTGAAATAGAAAACACTTTACGCAGGTTACGAAAGGAAGCTCGCATCAACATCATGGCTGGTGCACGACAACAAACACTCAAGGAGCTTGCTGCTCCTAACGTGGAAAACCAACCATTGTGCATAAACATAGACAGTAATGTGAACTTTGAACTCAAATCTGGTTTTATACATTTGTTACCAACATTTAATGGTCTTGCAGGAGAAGATCCTCATGCTCATCTCAAGGAGTTCCATATGGTATGTGTTGGCATGAAACCGAATGGAGTTGATGAAGAACAAGTTAAGTTGAAAGCTTTCCCTTTCTCTTTGAAAGGGGAAGCAAAGGCATGGCTTTTCTCTATTCTCCCAGGATCTATTGGAACTTGGAATGCTATGAAGAAGATTTTCCTGGAGAAATATTTTCCAGCATCTCGAGTTGCCAATATAAGGAAAGAAATATGTGGGATTCGACAATCTCATGGAGAAACACTTTCTGAGTATTGGGAAAGATTTGAGCAACTATGTATTCAATGCCCTCATCATCAAATACCCGATCAGCTTCTCATTCAATATTTCTATGAAGGATTGATGCCTACTGACCGTAGTATCATTGATGCTGCAAGTGGAGGGGCATTGGTAGATAAGACACCCGGTGCTGCACGCCAATTAATCTCAAACATGGCAGCCAACTCAAAACAGTTTGGCACTCGTGGAGACTTCTCCAACAAACGAGTAAATGAGGTAAGTATTTCTAACCTTGAAAGTAAAGTTAATGATCTTACTTCTCTTGTGCGTTCTTTGGCTTGTGGAAATGTACAGCAGGTGAAAGTTTGTAGCATATGCTCCTTACAAGGACATGCTTCGGATATGTGCCCAACAATGCAAGAAGATTACATTGAACAAGCTCATGCAATTGATGGAGCATTCAACGGACAACCCCAGCGTAAGTATGATCCCTTTTCTAACACGTACAATCCTGGATGGAGAGATCATCCTAACTTCCGCTACGGGAACCCACCTCAACAAAGCAATCAAGGGAGACAGTTCCATTCCCATGGATTTCAACCACAGCCCCAGCAAAATTATCAAGCAAGACAGCCCCCTCCATTCACCAACTCCAATGTTATGGGGACATCATCCAGTGATGATCTTCGTGAGATGATGAAAACTTTGGCTTCTAACACTGTGACCTTGCAGCAAAATGTGATGTCTTTTCAACAGGAAACAAGGTCAAGTATTCACAACTTGGAGAAGCAAATGGGGCAAGTAGCTTCAAGTGTAGGGAAATTGGAAGCACAAATAAATGGAAAGTTTCCCTCCCAAGCATTGAATCCAAAAGAGAATGTTAGTGCTATCATGCTGCGAAGTGGGAAAGAACTTGAAGAGAAAAAGTCGAAACAAATTGAGATGGAGGAAGAAGAGATAGAAACTGAATTGAGTACAAAGAAAGAACATCCTCCTCCTCCACAAACTGAAACAAAGACCAACACTCCAAAGGTAACTTTTCACTCAATTAATTCTAATTTTAAAACAAATCCACCCTTTCCTGTGAGTTCTTCTAGGTCAAAGAAAGAAGACAAAGAAAAAGAGATCTTAGAGGTTTTCAAGAAAGTGGAACTGAACATTCCTTTGCTTGATGCTATCAAGCAAATTCCCAAGTATGCAAAATTCTTGAAGGAGTTGTGTACTACCAAAAGAGCTTTCAAACTGAAAGGTCATGAAACGGTAAGTATGGGTGAAGTTGTATCTGCCGTTGTTCAAAAGAATCTGCCTTTGAAACAAAAAGACCCAGGTGCGTTTACTATCCCATGTGTTATTGGTAATGCTAGTTTTAAAAGAGCTTTATGCGATTTAGGTGCATCCATTAGTGTTATGCCTAAACATGTTTATGATTCTCTTAGTCTTGAGCCTTTGAATAAAACTAGCATTGTAATACAACTTGCGGATCGTAGTTTTGTTTACCCACTTGGTGTGATAGAAGATGTCCTAGTCAAGATTGATAGTTTGGTTATTCCATGTGATTTTTATATTCTTGATATGGAACATGATTCTTGTGATTCATCAACCAGCACTCCTATATTGTTTGGGAGACCATTCTTGAAAACGGCCAACACAAAGATTGATTGTGGTAAGGATACCTTGTCTATGGAGGTAGGAGATGAAAAAACTGAATTCAATTTTCATGATGCAATGAAATATCCTTATAGCAATGTTTATTCTATCACATGCTATGATCAAATTGATAAGTGTGTGCAGCAAGTTTGTGATTTTGATTGCGAAGACGGATTAAGCATAGCTTTGAGCTATGGCTATGATTTCACCAAGATAGAAGAGATGGAGAGCCATGTGTGTGTTCCCCAAAACGTGCACGAATCAGTATTGGCCTTACAAGCTTTGCAAACCATTCCCCATGGTAAGGTCTTTGTTGATTTAGTACTCTCACATAAAAAGCTTTTGCCATCTATTTTACAGGCCCCTGAGTTAGAATTAAAACCTTTGCCCGATAATTTGAAGTATGTATTCATTGGCGACAACAATACACTTCCTGTTATCATAGCAAAAGGTTTGACAAGTATGCAAGAGGAGAAACTTGTGAAGTTGTTGTGTGATCACAAGATGGCCATTGGATGGACCTTAGCCGACATCAAGGGCATTAGTCCCTCACTATGTATGCATCACATACTATTAGAGGACAACACGAAACCAACAAGGGAAATGCAAAGGAGGTTGAACCCACCCATGATGGAGGTCGTGAAAGCTGAAATTTTAAAACTGTTAGATGCAGGAGTCATTTACCCCATCACTGACAGTAAATGGGTCGCGCCAATCCATGTGGTGCCCAAAAAGACCGGAATCACGTTGGTGAAAAACAAAAATGATGAGCTCATTCCTACTCGTATCTCGAGTGGATGGAGAATGTGTGTTGATTACAGAAAGCTCAATCTTTCTACACGCAAAGATCATTTCCCATTACCATTCATGGATCAAATGCTTGAACGCCTAGCAGGTAAGTCTTTTTATTGCTTTCTTGATGGATATAGTGGATACAATCAGATTGTTATTAATCCTGAGGATCAAGAAAAGACTACATTTACATGTCCATTTGGTACATATGCATATAGGAGAATGCCTTTTGGTCTTTGTAATGCTCCTGCAACTTTTCAAAGATGCATGATGAGTATTTTTTCTGATTATGTTGAAAGAATAATCGAGGTTTTTATGGATGATTTCACGGTGTATGGTGATTCTTTTGATAGATGTCTAGAAAATTTATCTTTGATCTTGAAAAAGTGCATTGAAACTAACCTTGTCTTGAACTATGAAAAGTGTTATTTTATGGTAGATCAAGGAATAGTTCTTGGGCATGTTGTGTCTTCACGTGGATTAGAGGTTGATAAAGCTAAAATAGATGTTATTTCATCATTGCCTTACCCCTCATGCGTGAGGGAAGTTCGTTCTTTTCTAGGCCATGCAGGTTTCTATCGACGCTTTATCAAAGATTTCTCGAAGATTACGGCACCCTTGTGCAAACTATTAGCCAAAGAAGTGGATTTTGTGTTTGATCAAGCATGTAAAGATGCCCATGATGAGCTTAAGAGATGTGTCACATCTGCCCCTATCATCCAACCACCAAATTGGGATGAACCTTTTGAGATAATGTGTGATGCGAGTGACTATGCGGTAGGAGCTGTGCTTGGGCAAAGAATTGGGAAGAATTTGCATGTTATCGCCTATGCTTCTCGTATGTTGGATGGAGCACAATGCAATTACCATACAACTGAAAAGGAACTTTTTGCAGTGGTGTTTGCTCTTGAAAAATTAAGGTCATATCTACTTGGTATAAAAGTCATTGTTTTTACTGACCATGCAGCTCTCAGGTATCTTTTGAAGAAGAAGGAGTCCAAACCAAGACTGATTAGGTGGATCTTGCTTTTACAAGAATTCGATCTTGAGATCAAAGACAAAAAAGGTGCAGAAAACCATGTGGCTGATCACTTGAGCCGACTGAGGACTGAGGATATACAGATCGAAACAATAAGAGAGACATTCCCTGATGAGCAATTGTATATGTTGCATTCCTCTACAAGACCATGGTATGCTGATTTGGTAAACTATTTAGTCACCAAAGAATTCCCTCCAATTTTGTCTAAACCCAAAAAAGATAAGTTACGAGCTGATGCTAAATATTATTTTTGGGATGATCCTTACCTTTGGAAATTTTGAGTTGATCAAGTAGTTAGGGATCAAGTAGTTAGGAGGTGTGTACCACAAGATGAATTTCATTCCATTCTCACTTTTTGTCATTCTCATTCTTGTGGTGGGCATTTTGGAGCAAAAAGAACAGCCCATAAGGTACTTGAAAGTGGTTTCTATTGGCCTTCTATTTTTAAAGATGCATATCACTTCTGCAAATCATGTGAAAAATGCCAAAGAACAGGTAATATCACTCATAAGAATCAAATGCCTTTAACGAATATTCTTGTAAGTGAAATTTTTGATGTTTGGGGTATTGACTTTATGGGTCCATTTCCTTCTTCTTTTGGCAATCTTTATATTCTTCTTGCTGTTGATTATGTGTCTAAATGGATTGAGGCAAAAGCCACACGAACTAATGATGCTAAAGTTGTTGTAGATTTTGTCAGGACTCACATATTTGACAGGTTTGGAATCCCTAAAGCTATCATTAGCGATCGTGGCACTCATTTCTGTAATCGTTCCATGGAAGCATTGCTACGCAAATATCATGTGACTCATCGAACTTCCACAGCATATCATCCTCAAACGAATGGCCAAGCTGAAATTTCAAATCGAGAAATCAAGTCCATTTTGGAGAAAACAGTGCAACCTAATCGGCGAGATTGGAGTCTACGTCTTGGAGATGCACTTTGGGCTTATCGGACTGCTTATAAATCACCTATAGGAATGTCACCTTATAGAATGATTTATGGGAAAGCATGTCATCTACCGGTGGAGCTTGAACACAAAGCTTTTTGGGCCATTAAACAATGTAACATGGATTATGATGCTGCTGGGATTGCAAGAAAACTACAACTACAAGAGTTGGAAGAGATTCGAAATGATGCTTACGAGAATGCAAGGATTTACAAAGAAAAGACTAAGAATCTTCATGATCGAATGCTTACAAGAAAGGAGTTTCATGTTGGAGACAAAGTCCTTCTTTATCATTCGCGTTTGAAACTTTTTCCTGGAAAATTGCGCTCTCGTTGGATTGGACCCTTTGTTGTTTCTAATGTTTCTCCTTATGGTGCAGTTGAAATTACAAGTTTAGAAACAAATAACGTACTCAAGGTCAATGGGCATCGCTTGAAACCTTTCTATGACAGTTGGACAACAGAAATCACCGCTTCTATGGAGTTAGCTGAACCGATCTATGAATAATGAGCATACCACATGTCGAGCCAATGACACAAAACAAAAGCGCTTCTTGGGAGGCAACCCAGGACCAAAAAAAAAATCAGATTTGCTTTCCTTTTCCCTTATCTTTATTTATTTATTGCATTTTTGTCATTCTCTTATATCCCTTTTCTTTCATTTTCAACATTGAGGACAATGTTGTGTTTTAAGTGTGGGGGTATTGGGAAACTATCAATTTTCTTATTTTGTTTTTCTTTATTCTTTCAAAAAAAAAAAAATATGATTGATCTTTTTAACTCCCATTGGTTTTTGAGAATATGAGTATTATGTATGAGAATTAAGTGAGATAGATGAATATATAAATTGAATGAATGAGTGTGCATGCAAGTTTTAATGTTTAATTGGTTTAGGGATTGACTCTGAAAATATGCCATGTTGACTTTATAGTGTTATACCAATGTAAGCTTTTGAGCCTTCAACATTATATTCTTTGATTGTTCATTCTTTCAATGATATGTATCTCTAGAACTTGCTTCATATCTTATTGAGATTACATTCACATTACATAGATGCATGAAGATGATAAAGGCATTAGGAATTTTAACCGCTTGAGCCAAAAAGCCAACCTAAAGCATATTATCTTTAGTGAGCCCCTTTTGAGCTTGTTTATCTTTTCTTTGCTTTATCCATGTATAAGCCTTAAACTTTTTATATGTTTTCCTCTTTTCCCCTGGCCAAGGATTAGTAGAGCATATACTTGTGATATCTCATGGAATTATGGTTAGAAATTATGTGAAAAGAAAGAAGAAGTGATGCTTGATGAAAAGATGGGCAAAGTTGCCAAAGGTGAAAAAGAACAAAAAAAAAAGAAAAGAAAAAAAAAAGAAAAAAAAAAGAACAAGAAAAGAAGAAAAGAAAAGAAAAGAAAAACAGAGAAAAGAAATAGAAAAGAGCTTGAAATCGAAAAAAGCTAAGCATTGATGCTTGAAGATTGAAAATTGATGTGTTTTGATGGAATATCTTGGTTGAAATATATATTTATTTATTTTCAGAATGCTCTACTTTCTTTGGTTTGAACCTTTTCTTCTACTCTCTTTTACCTCACCTTAACCTTAGCCCCATTACAACCGGAAAATAAGACCTTTTGATTCATGCATTGTTTGTAATATTTTAGTAATGGAGATGAGATTGAAGAGCAAGCTTATGGTAGAACATCTTCATTGATTGAATTTGAGAGATTTAAACACCTAAACCCTAAACACATGAGTGTTGGAGTGTATATCAATGAGAGGACCTATCACTTTGGCATGGCATAGATTTCTTTTAAATCCCGAAGAGTAATTGAGTTTTGAAGTTTGCATGTAAACAAATTCATGAAGATTTATGTTCTTTATCCTTCTCGATTGTATTTTTATTTATAATGCTTGAATTCTTGGATATTGATGGGAGATTAAGAGATTGGTCATGGTTATTTTTAATTTAATTTTTTTTTTACCTATCCTTTCTCGAGGACGAGCAAGAGCTAAGTGTGGGGGTATTTGATGCGACCATATTATATGATAGTTTCATCCATATTTACCTAGTGTTTTGCATATATTCTTTATATTCTTTGGTTTATGTTTTGAAGGCATTTTTGGATAAAAGATGCAAAAAGGAGGTAATTGGAGCAGATTGACAGATTTGACCTTCAGTCGATGTTTTGTGCAGAGTGGAAGCTCTAGAGATCGAAATGAAGTGATTCTAGTGGAATTCAAAATCTAACATCCAGAACTTTCTGTAAATCTAAGGACAAAGAAATAAAATAAGGAATTGCATTGAAATCCCAGCCTTCAAAGTCAAATCTTGCAATTTGTTGATGTTGACCTTTGACCGTTCCAACTTCAATATGTGGAGCTACAGAAGTCCGATTGATGCAAACCCAATTTTTTTGGATTCAAGACTCAAAGAACTATAAACGATCCAAATTTCAGTCAAAACCATGTATTATGAATGAGATATGATTTGTACAAGGGACAACTAAATTCTGCCAACTTAAAGAAGGACTATTTTGTAAAATAGAAACTAGGGTTTCTAAGCATATATAAAAGAGGAGAGGTAGCAAGGGACTTGATATTCTTTGATGCGACCATATTATTTGATAATTTCATCCATATTTATGTAGTTTTTTGCATATGTTTTATGTATAAAATGCCTTGATATTCTTTGTTTTATATTTTGAAGGCATTTTTGGATGAAAGATGCAAAAAGGAGGTAATTGGAGATGATTGGCAGATTTGACCTTCAGTCGGTGTTTTGTGCAGAGTGGAAGCTCTAGAGATCGAAATGAAGTGATTCCAGTGACATTCAAAAGCTAACATCCATAAATTTATGGAAAGATAAGAAAAAGAAATAAAATAAGGAAGATCATGGAAATCGAAGCCTTCAAAGTCAAATCTTGCAATCTGCCGATATCGACCTTTGTCCATTACAACTTCAATATCTCGAGCTACAAAAGTCCGATTGATGCAAACTCAATTTTCGTGGATTCAGGACTCAAAGGCCGATAAACGCTCCAAATTTCAGCTCAAAAAGATGTGATATGAAGGATATATGAATTTTACAAGGGACAACTAAATTCTGCCAACTCAAGAAAGGACTATTTTGTAAAATAGACACTAGGGTTTCTAAGCATATATAAAGGAGAAGAGGAGCAAGGAAGTGGCGGCCAGCACATAAGAAAACACAAAATCTTCCTCCTCCAAACCCTAAATCATGTGTTCTTCCATCTTTTTATTTAGTTGTTCAATAAACATGCAAGGCTAGACTCTTTTGCTTGGTTGCAAGGACACAAAAACCTTCGGATTTCAAGAACCGTGAGATTTATTCTTCCTTCTATTTTCAGTTTATGTTATGAATGAGTATGATTGTTTTCCTATGCATATTTTTTATGATTGTTGTTGATGATTGCTAGAGCGGACTCTAAGTTATTGTTGTGAACAATCTATTGCTAAGTTTAATATCAAAACCGGAGTTGTGATATATGAACTTGTGAAGCATCTAAGCTTGATAATTGTGGCGGAACTACATTATTGAACTTAGGGAGAACATTTGAATAAATTGACACAAGTTGCGGACAACTTGTATGTTAATCTTGATGAAATTATCTAGTTCTTAAAGCTACCATTAAATTGAATCATTAGTGCGGACACTTTGATTGTTTGTTGGTTAGGATTAGTTATACGGCGGATCCGTTAATTAATCACGTTAAGAAAAGATAAAATTTCAGAACATGAACTGCATTTTTAGTTTCAAGGATCGGTTCTAATTTCCGTAGGTGGATGTATGCTTGTGACCAAGGTTTGTTTTCTTGATAAGTTTCGGTTTTAATTGATTTTGTTTGCTAGTTTAATTGCTGCCATAGTTTAGATAATCACAAACCAAATCCCCCCAATCACATAACGTACAACATAAAAATCTAACTTGAAACTTTCTCGTGGGATCGATCCCTTGCTTGCTCTATACTATCTTGTGTGTTTTAAGCTAGGGTAATTAATTTGTGCGACCGCGACATCGCAACAGTACATGATCAAGAGGGATCACCCGAAATTCAAAGGCACCTGAATTTCGGCAACCGGGTCGTCGAAGTCGGCATGACGCGAAACTGACCCAGACGATGCGTTTCGTAGTTTATGGTAGAAGTGCTGTAGAATAGGTTGCGGAATCCTACATGATCAAGAGTGATCACCCGAAATTCAAAGGCAGCTGAATTTCGGCAACCGGGTCGTCGAAGTCGGAATGAAGCGAAACTGACCCAGTCGATGCGTTTTCTTGTTTACGGAAGAAGTGATGGACAACAGGTTGCGGAATCCTACATGCTCAAGAGGGCTCACCCGAAATTCAAAGGCAGCTGAATTTCGGCAACCGGGTCGTCGAAGGCCGAATGACGCGAAACTCACCCAGTGATACGTTTCGTGGTTTACGGTATAAGTGATGTAGAATAGGGTGCGGAATCCTACATGCTCAAGACGGATCACCCGAACTTCAAAGGCAGCTGAATTTCGGCAACAGGATCGTCGAAGGCGGAATGAAGCGAAACTCACTGAGTTGATGCGTTTCGTCGTTTACGGAAGAAGAGATGTAGAAGAGGTTGCGGAATCCTAGATACTCAAGAGGGATCACCCGAACTTCAAAGGCACCTGAATTTCGGCAACTGCGTCCTCGATGTCGGAATGACGCGAAACTCACCCAGTCGATGCGTTTCTTCGTTTACGGAAGAAGTGCTGTAGAAGAGGTTGCGGAATCCTACATGCTCAAGAGGGATCACCCGAAATTCAAAGCCAGCTGAATTTCGGCAACCGGGTCGTCGAAGTCGGAATGACGCGAAACTCACCCAGTCGATGCGTTTCGTCGTTTACGGAAGAAGTGATGTAGAACAGCTGCGGAATCCTAAATGCTCAAGAGGGATCACCCGAATTTCGAAGGCAACTGATTTTTGGCAACCGCGTCGTCGAAGTCGTAATGACGCGAAACTCACCTAGACGATGCGTTTTCTTGTTTACGGAAGAAGTGATGTACAACAGGTTGCGGAATCCTACATGATCAAGAGGGATCACCCGAAATGCAAAGGCAGCTGAATTTCGGCAACCGGGTCGTCCAAGGCCGAATGACGCGAAACTCACCCAGTCGATGCGTTTCGTCGTTTACGGAAGAAGTGATGTAGAACACGTTGCAGAATCCTACATGCTCAATAGGGATCACCGGAAATTCAAAGGTAGCTGAATTTCGGCAACCGGGTCGTCGAAGTCGAAATGACGCGAAACTCACCCAGTCGATGCGTTTCATCATTTACGGAAGAAGTGATGTAGAACAGGCTGTGGAATCCTAAATGCTCAAGAGGGATCACCCGAATTTCAAAGGCACCTGAATTTCGGCAACCGCGTCGTTGAAGTCGTAATGACGCGAAACTCACCCAGACGATGCGTTTTCTTGTTTACGGAAGAAGTGATGTACAACAGGTTGCAGAATCCTACATGCTCAAGAGGGCTCACTAGAAATTCAAAGGCAGCTGAATTTCGGCAACCGGGTCGTCGAAGTCGGAATGACGCGAAACTCACCCAGTCGATGCGTTTCGTCATTTACGGAAGAAGTGATGTAGAACAGGCTGTGGAATCCTAAATGCTCAAGAGGGATCACCCGAATTTCAAAGGCACCTGAATTTCGGCAACCGCGTCGTTGAAGTCGTAATGACGCGAAACTCACCCAGACGATGCGTTTTCTTGTTTACGGAAGAAGTGATGTACAACAGGTTGCGGAATCCTACATGCTCAAGAGGGCTCACCCGAAATTCAAAGGCAGCTGAATTTCGGCAACCGGGTCGTCGAAGGCCGAATGACGCGAAACTCACCCAGTGATGCGTTTCGTGGTTTACGGTATAAGTGATGTAGAATAGGGTGCGGAATCCTACATGCTCAAGACGGATCACCCGAACATCAAAGGTAGCTGAATTTCGGCAACAGGATCGTCGAAGGCGGAATGAAGCGAAACTCACCGAGTCGATGCGTTTCGTCGTTTACGGAAGAAGAGATGTAGAAGAGGTTGCGGAATCCTAGATACTCAAGAGGGATCACCCGAACTTCAAAGGCACCTGAATTTCGGCAACTGCGTCCTCGATGTCGGAATGACGCGAAACTCACCCAGTCGATGCGTTTCTTCGTTTACGGAAGAAGTGCTGTAGAAGAGGTTGCGGAATCCTACATGCTCAAGAGGGATCACCCGAAATTCAAAGCCAGCTGAATTTCGGCAACCGGGTCGTCGAAGTCGGAATGACGCGAAACTCACCCAGTCGATGCGTTTAGTCGTTTACGGAAGAAGTGATGTAGAACAGCTGCGGAATCCTAAATGCTCAAGAGGGATCACCCGAATTTCAAAGGCAACTGATTTTCGGCAACCGCGTCGTCGAAGTTGTAATGACGCGAAACTCACCCAGACGATGCGTTTTCTTGTTTACGGAAGAAGTGATGTACAACAGGTTGCGGAATCCTACATGCTCAAGACGGATCACCCGAACTTCAAAGGCACCTGAATTTCAGCAACCGCGTCGGCGAAGGCGGAATGACGCGAAACTCACCCAGTCGATGCGTTTCGTCGTTTACGGAAGAAGTGATGTAGAACAGGTTGCGGAATCCTACATGCTCAAGAGGGATCACCCGAAATTCAAAGGCAGATGAATTTCGGCAACAGGGTCGTCGAAGTCGGAATGACGCGAAACTAACCCAAACGATGAGTTCTTTCGTTTACGGAAGAAGTCATGTAGAAGAGATTGCGGAATCCTACATGACCTAGAGGGATCGCCCGAAATTCAAAGGCAGCTTTATTTCGTCAACCGCGTTGTCGAAGGCGGAATGATGCGAAACTCACCGAGTCCATGCGTTTCGTCGTTTATGGAAGAAGGGATGTAGAAGAGGTTGCGGAATCCTACATGCTCAAGAGGGATCACCCGATATTCAGAGGCACCTGAATTTCGGCAACCGCGTCGGCGAAGGCGGAATGAGCGAAACTTACCCAGTCGATATGTTTTGTCGTTTACGGAAGAAGTGATGTAGAACACGTTGCGGAATCCTACATGCTCAAGAGGGATTACCCGAAATTCAAAGGCAAATGAATTTCGGCAACCGGGTCGTCGAAGTCGGAATGACGCGAAACTCACCGAATCCATGCGTTTCGTCTTTTACGGAAGAAGTGATGTAGAAGAGGTAGCGGAATCCTACATGCTCAAGAGGGATCACCCGATATTCAGAGGCACCTGAATTTCGGCAACAGCGTCGTCGAAGTCGGAATGACGCGAAACTCACCCAGTCGATGCGTTTCGTCGTTTACGGAAGAAGTGATGTAGAACAGGTTGCGGAATCCTACATGCTCAAGAGTGATCACCTGAAATTCAAAGGCAGATGAATTTCGGCAACAGTGTCGTCGAAGGCGGAATGACGCGAAACTAATCCAAACAATGAGTTCTTTCATTTACGGAAGAAGTTATGTAGAAGAGGTTGCGGAATCCTACATGCTCAAGAGGGATCACTCGAAATTCAAAGGCAGATAAATTTCGGCAACCGGGTCGTCGAAGTCGGAATGATGCAAAACTCACCCAGACGATGCGTTTCGTCGTTTACGGAAGAAGTGATATAGAAGAGGTTGCGGAATCCTACATGCTCAAGAGGGATCACCCGAAATTCAAAGCCAGCTGAATTTCGGCAACCGGGTCGTCGAAGGCCGAATGACGCGAAACTCACCCAGTGATGCGTTTCGTGGTTTACGGTAGAAGTGATGTAGAATAGGGTGCGAAATCCTACATGCTGAAGATGGATCACCCGAACTTCAAAGGCAGCTGAATTTCGGCAACCGGGTCGTCGAAGGCGGAATGAAGCGAAACTCACTGAGTCGATGCGTTTCATCGTTTATGGAAGAAGAGAAGTAGAAGAGGTTGCGGAATCCTAGATACTCAAGAGGGATCACCCGAATTTCAAAGGCACCTGAATTTCGGCAATTGCGTCGTCGATGTCGGAATCACGCGAAACTCACCCAGTCCATGCGTTTCTTCGTTTACGGAAGAAGTGCTATAGAAGAGGTTGCGGAATCCTACATCCTCAAGAGGGATCACCCGAAATTCAAAGGCAGATGAATTTCGGCAACCGGGTCGTCGAAGTCGGAATGACGCCAAACTCACCCAGTCGATACGTTTCGTCGTTTACGGAAGAAGTGATGGAGAACAGGTTGCGGAATCCTACATGGTCAAGAGGGATCACCCGAAATTCAAAGGCAAATGAATTTCGGCAACCGGGTCGTCGAAGTCGGAATGACGCGAAACTCACCGAGTCCATGCGTTTCGTCGTTTACGGAAGAAGTGATGTAGAAGAGGTTGCGGAATCCTACATGCTCAAGAGGGATCACCCGAAATTCAAAGGCAGATGAATTTCGGCAACAGTGTCGTCGAAGTCGAAATGACGCGAAACTAACCCAAACGATGAGTTCTTTCGTTTACGGAAGAAGTCATGTAGAAGAGATTGCGGAATCCTACATGACCAAGAGGGATCACCCGAAATTCACAGGCAGCTGAATTTCAGCAACCGGGTCGTCGAAGTCGCAATGACAAGAAACTCACCCAGTCGATGCGTTTCGTCGTTTACGGATGAAGTGATGTAGAAGAGGTCGCGGAATCGTACATGCTCATGAGGGATCACCAGAAATACATAGGCAGCTGAATTTCGCTAACCGGGTCGTCGAAATCGGAATGACGCGAAACTCACCCAGACGATGCATTTCGTCGTTTACGGTAGAAGTGATGTAGATAGGTTCCGGAATCCTACATGCTCAAGAGGGATCGCCCGAAATGCAAAAGCAGCTGACTTTCGGCAACCGGGTCGTCGAAGTCGGAATGACGCGAAACTCACCCAGCCGATGCGTTTCACCGTTTATCGAAGAAGTGATGTAGAACAGGTTGCGGTATCCTACATGATCAAGAGGGATCACCGAAAATTCAAAGGCAACTGAATTTCGACAACCACGTCGTCGAAATCAGAATGACGCGAAACTCATCCAGACGATGCGTTTCGTCGTTTACGGAAGAAGTGATGTAGAAGAGGTTGCGGAATCCTACATGCTCAAGAGGGATCAGCCGAAATGCAAAGGCACCTGAATTTCGGCAACCGCGTCGTCGAAGGCCGAATGACGCGAAACTCACCCAGTGATGCGTTTCGTGGTTTACGGTAGAAGTGATGTAGAATAGGGTGCGGAATCCTACATGCTCAAGACGGATCACCCGAACTTCAAAGGCAGGTGAATTATGGCAACCGGGTCGTCGAAGTCGGAATGAAGCGAAACTCACCGAGTCGATGCGTTTCGTCGTTTACGGAAGAAGAGATGTAGAACAGGTTGCGGAATCCTACATGCTCAAGAGGGATCACCCGAACTTCAAAGGCACCTTAATTTTGGCAACCGGGTCGTCGAAGTCGGAATGACGCGAAACTCACCCAGTCGATGCGTTTCTTTGTTTACGGAAGAAGTGGTATAGAAGAGGTTGCGGAATCCTACATCCTCAAGAGGGATCACCCGAAATTCAAAGCCAACTGAATTTCGTTAACCGGGTCGTCGAACTCGGAATGACGCGAAACTCACCCACTCGATGCGTTTTGTCGTTTACGGAAGAAGTGATGTAGAACAGGCTGCGGAATCCTAAATGCTCAAGAGGGATCACCTGAATTTCAAAGGCAGCTGAATTTCGGCAACCGCGTCGTCGAAGTCGTAATGACGCGAAACTCACCCAGACGATGCGTTTTCTTGTTTACGGAAGAAGTGATGTACAACAGGTTGCGGAATCCTACATGATCAAGAGGGATCACCCGAAATGCAAAGGCAGCTGAATTTCGGCAACCGGGTCGTCGAAGTCGGAATGACGCGAAACGCATCGACTGGGTGAGTTTCGCGTCATTCCGACTTCGCCGACCCGGTTGCCGAAAATCAGTTGCCTTTGCATTTCTGTTATCCCTCTTGAGCATGTAGGATTCCGCAACCTGTTCTACATCACTTCTTCCATAAACGACGAAACGCATCGACTGGGTGAGTTTCGCGTAATTCCGACTTCGACGACCCGGTTGCCGAAATTCAGCTGCCTTTGCATTTCTGTTATCCCTCTTGAGCATGTAGGATTCCGCAACCTGTTCTACATCACTTCTTCCATAAACGACGAAACGCATCGACTGGGTGAGTTTCGCGTCATTCCGACTTCGACGACCCGGTTGCCGAAATTCAGCTGCCTTTGCATTTCTGTTATCCCTCTTGAGCATGTAGGATTCCGCAACCTGTTCTACATCACTTCTTCCATAAACGACGAAACGCATCGACTGGGTGAGTTTCGCGTCATTCCGACTTCGACGACCCGGTTGCCGAAATTCAGCTGCCTTTGAATTTCGGGTGATCCCTCTTGAGCATGTAGGATTCCGCAACCTGTTCTACATCACTTCTTCCGTAAACAACGAAACGCATCGTCTGGGTGAGTTTCGCGTCATTCCGACTTCGCCGACCCGGTTGCTGAAATTCAGCTGCCTTTGAATTTCGGGTGATCCCTCTTGAGCATGTATGATTCCGCAACCTCTTCTATATCACTTCGTCCGTAAACGACGAAACGCATCGACTGGGTGAGTTTCGCGTCATTCCGACTTCCACGACCCCGCTGCCGAAATTCAGCAGCCTTTGAAGTTCGGTTGATCCCTCTTGAGCATGTAGGATTCCGAAACCTGTTCTACATCACTTCTTCCGTAAACGACGAAACGCATCGTCTGGGTGAGTTTCGCGTCATTCGGACTTCGACGACCTGGTTGCGGAAATTCAGCTGTCTTTGAATTTCGGAAGATCCCTCTTGAGCAAGTAGGACTCCACAACCTCTTCTACGTCACTTCCTCCATAAACGATGAAATGCATAGTCTGGGTGAGTGTGACGTCATTCCGGCTTCGACCACCCGGTTGCCGAAATTCAGCTGCCTTTGCATTTCGGGTGAGCTGCCTTTGCATTTCGGGTGATCCCTCTTGAGCATGTAGGATTTCGCAACCTGTTCTACATAACTTCTTCCGTAAACGATGAAAGGCATCGACGGGGTGAGTTTCGCGTCATTCTGACTTCGACGGGGTGAGTTTCGCGTCATTCTGACTTCGACGACCCGGTTGCCGAAATTCAGCTGCCTTTGAATTTGGGGTGATCCCTCTTGAGCATGTAGGATTCCGCAACCTCTTCTACATCATTTCTTCCGTAAACGACGAAACGCATCGACTGGGTGAGTTTCGCGTCATTCCGACTTCGACGACGCGGTTGCCGAAATTCAGGTGCCTTTGAAGTTCGGGTGATCCCTCTTGAGCATATAGGATTCCGCAACCTGTTCTACATCACTTCTTCCGTAGACGACGAAACGCATCGACTGGGGGAGTTTCGCGTCATTCCGACTTCGACTACGCGGTTGCCGAAATTCAGGTGCCTTTGAAGTTCGGGTGATCCCTCTTGAGCATATAGGATTCCGCAACCTGTTCTACATCACTTCTTCCGTAAACGACGAAACGCATCGACTGGGTGAGTTTCGCGTCATTCCGGCTTCGACGACCCGGTTGCCGAAATTCAGCTGCCTTTGAATTTCGGGTGATCCCTCTTGATCATGTAGGATTCAGCAACCTCTTCTACATCACTTCTTCTGTAAACGACGAAACGCATAGACTGGGTGAGTTTCGTGTCATTCCGACTTGGACGACGCGGTTGCCGAAATTCAGCTGCCTTTGGATTTCGGGTGATCCCTCTTGAGCATGTAGGATTCCGCAACCTGTTCTACATCACTTCTTCCGTAAACGACGAAACGCATCCGCTCGGTGAGTTTCGCGTCATTCCGACTTTGACGACCCGCTTTCCGACATTCAGCTGCCTTTGAATTTCGGGTGATCCCTCTTGAGCTTGTAGGATTCCGCAACCTGTTCTACATCACGTCTTCGGTAAATGACGAAACGTATCGACTAGGTGAGTTTCGCGTCATTCCGACTTCGACGACCCGGTTGCCGAAATTCAGCTGCCTTTGAATTTCGGGTGAGCGCTCTTCAGCTTGTTGGATTTCGCAACCTATTCTACATCACTTCTTCCATAAACAACGAAATGCATCGACTGGGTGAGTTTCGTGTCATTCCGCCTTCCACCACCCGGTTGCCGAAATTCAGCTCCCTTTGAATTTCGGGTGATCCCTCTTCAGAATGTAGGATTCCACAACCTCTTCTACGTCACTTCTTCCATAAACGACGAAACGCACCGTGTGGGCGAGTTTCGCGTCATTCTGACTTCGACGACCCTGTTGCCGAAATTCAGCTGCCTTTGAATTTCGGGTGATGGCTCTTGAGGTTGTAGGATTCCGCAAAATGTTCTACATCACTTCTTCCGTAAACGACGAAACGCATCAACTAGGTGAGTTTCGCGTCATTCCGCCTTCGACGACCTGGTTGCCGAAATTCAGCTGCCTTTGAATTTCGGGTGATCCCTCTTAAGCTTGTAGGATTCCGCCACCTGTTCAACATCACTTCTTCCGTAAACGAAGAAACGCATAGACTGGGTGAGTTTCGCGTCATTCCGCCTTCGACGACCCGGTTGCCGAAATTCAGCTCCCTTTGAATTTCGGGTGATTCCTCTTCAGAATGTAGGGTTCGGCAACCTGTTCTCAATCACTTCTTCCGTAAACGACGAAACGCATCGACTGGGTGAGTGTCGCGTCATTCAGACTTCGAGGTCCCGGTTGCCGAAATTCAGCTGCCTTTGAATTTCGGGTGATCCCTCTTGATCATGTAGGATTCGACAACCTGTTCTACATCACTTCTTCCGTAAACGACGAAACACATGGATTGGGTGAGTTTCGCGTCATTCTGACTTCGACGACCTAGTTGCCGAAATTCAGCTGCCTTCGATTTTCGGGTGTTCCCTCTTGTGCTTGTAGGACTCCGCAACCTGTTCAACATCACTTCTTTCCTAAACGACGAAACGAATCGACTAGGTGAGTTTCGCGTCATTCCGTCTTCGACGACCCGGTTGCCGAAATTCAGCTGCCTTTGCATTTCGGTTGATCCCTCTTGAGCATGTAGGATTCCGCAACCTGTTCTACATCACATCCTCCGTAAACGACGAAACGCATCGACTAGATGAGTGTCGCGTCATTCCGACTTCGACGACCCTGTTGCCGAAATTCAGCTGCCTTTGAATTTCGGGTGATGGCTCTTGAGGTTGTAGGATTCCGCAACCTGTTCTACATCACTTCTTCCGTACACGACGAAACGCATCGACTAGGTGAGTTTCGCGTCATTCCGCCTTCGACGACCTGGTTGCCGAAATTCAGCTACTTCTGAATTTCGGGTGATCCCTCTTGAGCTTGCAGGATTCCGCCACCTGTTCAACATCACTTCTTCCGTAAACGACGAAACACATGGACTAGGTGAGTTTCGAGTCATTCCGCCTTCGACGACCCGGTTGCCGAAATTCAGCTGCCTTTGAATTTCGGGTGATCCCTCTTGAGCATGTAGGATTCCGCAACCTGTTCGACATCACTTCTTCCGTAAACGACGAAACGCATCTACTGGGTGAGTTTCGCGTCAATCCGACTTCCACGACCCGGTTGCCGAAATTGAGCTCCATTTGATTTTCGGGTGACCCCTCTTCAGAATGTAGGATTCCGCCACCTGTTCCACATCACTTCTTCCGTAAACGACGAAACGCATCGACTTGGTGAGTTTCACGTCATTCCGACTTCGACGACCCGGTTGCCGAAATTCAGCTGCCTTTCTATTTCGGGTGATCCCTCGTCAGCATGTAGGATTTCGCAACCTGTTCGATATCACTTCTTCCGTAAAGGACGAAACGCATCGTCTGGGGGAGTTTCGCATCATTCCGACTTCCACGACCCGGTTGCCGAAATTCAGCTGCCTTTGAATTTCGGGTGATCCCCCTTGATCATGTAGGACTCGGCACCCTGTTCTACATCACTTCATCCGTAAACGACGAAACGCATCGACTGGGTGCGTTTTGCGTCATTCCGACATCGACGACCCGGTTGCCGAATTTCAGCTGCCTTTGCATTTCGGTTGATCCCTCTTGAGCATGTAGGATTCCGCAACCTGTTCTACATCACTTCTTCCGTAAACGACGAAACGCATTGTCTCTGTGACTTTCGCGTCATTCCAACTTCGACGACCCGGTTGCCGAAATTCAGCTGGCTTTGAATTTCGGGTGATCCCTCTTGAGCATGTAGGATTCCGCAACCTGTTCTACATCACTTCTTCCGTAAACGACGAAACGCATCGACTGGGTGAGTTTCGAGTCATTCCGACTTCGACGACGCGGTTAACGAAATTCAGGTGCCTTTGAATTTCGGGTGATCCCTCTTCAGAATGTAGGATTCCGCAACCTGTTCTACATCAATTTTCCTGTAAATGACGAAACGCACCGTGTGGGTGAGTTTCGCATCATTCTGTCTTCGACGACCCGGTTGCCGAAATTCAGCTGCCTTTGAATTTCGGGTGATCCCTCTTGAGCATGTAGGATTCCGCAACCTGTTCTACATCACTTCTTCCGTAAACGACGAAACGCCTCTACTGGGTAAGTTTCGCGTCAATCCGACTTCGACGACCTGGTTGCCGAAATTCAGCTCCCTTTGAATTTTGGGTGATCCCTCTTCAGAATGTAGGATTCCGCCACCTGTTCCACATCACTTCTTCCGTAAACGACGAAACGCATCGACTTGGTGAGTTTCGCGACATTCCGACTTCGACGACCCGGTTGCCGAAATTCAGCTCCCTTTGAATTTCGGGTCATCCCTCTTCAGAATGTAGGGTTCGGCAACCTGTTCTACATCACTTCTTCCGTAAACGACGAAACACATCAACTGGGTGAGTGTCGCGTCATTCGGACTTCGACGACCCGGTTGCCGAAATTCAGCTGCCTTTGAATTTCGGGTGATCCCTCTTGATCATATAGGATTCGGCAACCTGTTCTACATCACTTCTTCCGTAAACGACGAAATGCATCGACTGGGTGAGTTTGGCGTCATTCCGGCTTCGACCACCCGGTTGCCGAAATTCAGCTGCCTTTGAATTTCGGGTGATCCCTCTTGATCATGTAGGATTCCGCAACCTGTTCTACATCACTTCTTCCGTAAACGACGAAACGCATCGACTGGGTGAGTTTCGCGTCATTCCGTCTTCGACGACCCGGTTGCCGAAATTCAGCTGCCTTTGCATTTCGGTTGATCCCTCTTGAGCATGTAGGATTCCGCAACCTCTTCTACATCACTTCTCCCGTAAACGACGAAACGCATCGACTGGGTGAGTTTCGCGTCATTCCGTCTACGACGACCCGGTTGCCGAAATTCAGCAGCCTTTGCATTTCGGTTGATCCCTCTTGAGCATGTAGGATTCCGCAACCTGTTCTACATCACTTTTGCCGTAAACGACAAAACACATAGACTGGGTGAGTCTAGCATCATTCCGCTTTGACGACCTTGTTGCCGAAATTCAGCTGTCTTTGCATTTCGGGTGATCCCTCTTGAGCATGTAGGATTCCGCAACCTGTTCTACATCACTTCTCCCGTAAACGACGAAACGCATCGACTGGGTGAGTTTCGCGTCATTCCGTCTTCGACGACCCGGTTGCCGAAATTCAGCTGCCTATGCATTTCGGGTGATCCCTCTTGAGCATGTAGGATTCCGCAAGCTGTTCTACATCACATTTTCCGTAAACGACGAAACGCATCGACTGGGTGAGTCTAGCATCATTCCGCTATGACGACCTTGTTGCCGAAATTCAGCTGTCTTTGCATTTCGGGTGATCCCTCTTGAGCATGTAGGATTCCGCAACCTGTTCTACATCACTTCTTCCGTAAACGACGAAACGCATAGACTGGGTGAGTTTCGCGTCATTTGGACTTCGACGACCCGGTTGCCGAAATTCAGCTGCCTTTGAATTTCGGGTGATCCCTCTTGAGCTTGTAGGATTCCGCAACCTCTTCTACATCACTTCTTCCATAAAACACGAAACGCATCGACTGGGTGAGTTTTGTGACATTCCGCCTTCCACGACCCGGTTGCCGAAATTCAGCTGCCTTTGAATTTCGGGTGATCCCTCTTGAGCATGTAGGATTCCGCAACCTGTTCTACATCACTTCTTCCGTAAACGACGAAACGCATCGACTGGGTGAGTTTCGCGTCATTCCGACTTCGACGACCCGGTTGCCGAAATTCAGCTGCCTTTGAATTTCGGGTGATCCCTCTTGAGCATGTAGGATTCCGCAACCTGTTCTACATCACTTCTTCCATAAACGACGAAACGCATCGACTGGGTGAGTTTCGCGTCATTCCGCCTTCCACGACCCGGTTGCCGAAATTCAGCTCCCTTTCAATTTCGGGTGATCCCTCTTCAGAATGTAGGATTCCGCAACCTGTTCTACATCAATTTTCCCGTAAACGACGAAACGCACCGTGTGGGTGAGTTTCGCGTCATTTCGACTTCGCCGACCCTGTTGCCGAAATTCAGCTCCC
Source organism: Salix arbutifolia (assembly GCA_025169955.1). Lineage (NCBI taxonomy): Eukaryota > Viridiplantae > Streptophyta > Magnoliopsida > Malpighiales > Salicaceae > Salix > Salix arbutifolia. The sequence continues at coordinate 10,494,389 of CM045906.1, forward strand.
ATTGGATTTCGGGTGATCCCTCTTCAGAATGCAGGGTTCGGCAACCTGTTCTACATCACTTCTTCCGTACACGACGAAACGCATGGACTGGGTGAGTTTCGCGTCATTCCGCCTTCGACGACCTGGTTGCCGAAATTCAGCTGCCTCTGAATTTCGGGGGATCCCTCTTGAGCATGTAGGATTCTGCAACCTGTTCGACATCACTTCTTCCGTAAACGACGAAACGCATCTACTGGGTGAGTTTCAGGTCATTCCGACTTCGACGACCCGGTAGCCGAAATTCAGCTGCATTTGCATTTGGGCGATCCTTCTTGAGCATGTAGGATTCCGGAACCTGTTCTACATCACTTCTACCGTAAACGACGAAACGCATCGACTGGGTGAGTTTCGCGTCATTCCGACTTCGACGACCCGGTTGCCGAAATTCAGCTGCTTTGCATCTCGGGTGATCCCTCTTGAGCATGTAGGATTCCGCAACCTGTTCTACATCACTTCTTCCGTAAACGACGAAACGCATCGACTGGGTGAGTTTCGCGTCATTCCGGACTTCGACGACCCGGTTGCCGAAATTCAGCTGCCTTTGAATTTCGGGTGATCCCTCTTGAGCATGTAGGATTCCGCAACCTGTTCTACATCACTTCTTCCGTAAACGACGAAACGCATCGACTGGGTGAGTTTCGCGTCATTCCGTCTTCGACGACCCGGTTGCCGAAATTCAGCTGCCTTTGAATTTCGGGTGATCCCTCTTGAGCATGTAGGATTCCGCAACCTGTTCTACATCACTTCTTCCGTAAACGACAAAACGCATCGACTGGGTGAGTTTCCCGTCATTCCGACTTCGATGACCCGGTTGCTGAAAGTCAGTTGTCTTTGCATTTCGGGTGATCCCTCTCGAGCATGTAGGATTCTGTAACCTGTTCTACATCACTTCTTCCGTAAACGAGAAAACGCATAGACGGGGTGAGTTTCGCGTCATTCCAACTTCGACGACCCGGTTGCCGAAATTCAGCTGCCTTTGAATTTCGGGTGATCCCTCTTGAGCATGTAGGATTCCGCAACCTGTTCTACATCACTTCTTCCGTAAACGACGAAACGCATCGACTGGGTGAGTTTCGCGTCATTCCGACTTCGACGACCCGGTTGCCGAAATTCAGCTGCCTTTGCATTTCGGGTGATCCCTCTTGAGCATGTAGGATTCCGCAACCTGTTCTACATCACTTCTTCCGTAAACGACGAAACGCATCGACTGGGTGAGTGTCGCGTCATTCCGACTTCGACGACCCGGTTGCCGAAATTCAGCTGCCTTTGAATTTCGGGTGATCCCTCTTGAGCATGTAGGATTCCGCAACCTGTTCTACATCACTTCTTCCGTAAACGACGAAACGCATCGACTGGTGAGTTTCGTGTCATTCCGACTTCGACGACCCGGTTGCCGAAATTCAGCTGCCTTTGAATTTCGGGTGATCCCTCTTGAGCATGTAGGATTCCGCAACCTGTTCTACATCACTTATTCCGTAAACGACGAAACGCATCGACTGGGTGAGTTTCGCGTCATTCCGACTTCGACGACCCGGTTGCCGAAATTCAGCTGCCTTTGAATTTCGGGTGATCCCTCTTGAGCATGTAGGATTCCGCAACCTGTTCTACATCACTTCTTCCGTAAACGACGAAACGCATCGACTGGGTGAGTTTCGCGTCATTCCGCATTCGACGACCCGGTTGCCGAAATTCAGCTGCCTTTGAATTTCGGGTGATCCCTCTTGAGCATGTAGGATTCCGCAACCTGTTCTACATCACTTTTCCGTAAACGACGAAACACATCGACTGGGTGAGTTTCGCGTCATTCCGCTTCGACGACCCGGTTGCCAAATTCAGCTGCCTTTGCATTTCGGGTGATCCCTCTTGAGCATGTAGGATTCCGCAACCTGTTCTACATCACTTCTTCCGTAAACGACGAAACGCATAGACTGGGTGAGTTTCGCGTCATTCCGACTTCGCCGACCCGGGTGCCGAAATTCAGCTGCCTTTGAATTTCAGGTGATCCCTCTTGAGCATGTAGGATTCCGCAACCTGTTCTACATCACTTCTTCCATAAACGACGAAACGCATCGACTGGGTGAGTTTCGCGTCATTCCGACTTCGACGACCCGGTTGCCGAAATTCAGCTGCCTTTGAATTTCAGGTGATCCCTCTTGAGCATGTAGGATTCCGCAACCTGTTCTACATCACTTCTTCCATAAACGACGAAACGCATCGACTGGGTGAGTTTCGCGTCATTCCGGCTTCGACGACCCGGTGGCCGAAATTCAGCTGCCTTTGAAATTCGGGTGATCCCTCTTGAGCATGTAGGATTCCGCAACCTGTTCTACATCACTTCTTCCGTAAACGACGAAACACATCGACTGGGTGAGTTTCGCGAAATTCCGACTTCGACGACCTGGTTGCCGACATTCAGCTGGCTTTGAATTTCGGTTGATCCCTCTTGAGCATGTAGGATTCCGCAACCTGTTCTACATCACTTCTTCCGTAAACGACGAAACGCATCGACTGGGTGAGTTTCGCGTCATTCCGCTTCGACGACCCGGTTGCCGAAATTCAGCTGCCTTTGAATTTCGGGTGATCCCTCTTGAGCATGTAGGATTCCGCAACCTGTTCTACATCACTTCTTCCGTAAACGACGAAACGCATCGACTGGGTGAGTTTCGCGTCATTCCGACTTCGACGACCCGGTTGCCGAAATTCAGCTGCCTTTGCATTTCGGTTGATCCCTCTTGAGCATGTAGGATTCCGCAACCTGTTCTACATCACTTCTTCCGTAAACGACCAAACGCATCGACTGGGTGAGTTTCGCGTCATTCCGACTTCGACGACCCGGTTGCCGAAATTCAGCTGCCTTTGAATTTCGGGTGATCCCTCTTGAGCATGTAGGATTCCGCAACCTGTTCTACATCACTTCTTCCGTAAACGACGAAACGCATCGACTGGGTGAGTTTCGCGTCATTCCGACTTCGACGACCCGGTTGCCGAAATTCAGCTGCCTTTGCATTTCGGGTGATCCCTCTTGAGCATGTAGGATTCCGCAACCTGTTCTACATCACTTCTTCCGTAAACGACGAAACGCATCGACTGGGTGAGTTTCGCGTCATTCCGACTTCGACGACCCGGTTGCCGAAATTCAGCTGCCTTTGCATTTCGGGTGATCCCTCTTGAGCATGTAGGATTCCGCAACCTGTTCTACATCACTTCTTCCGTAAACGACGAAACGCATCGACTGGGTGAGTTTCGCGTCATTCCGACTTCGACGACCCGGTTGCCGAAATTCAGCTGCCTTTGAATTTCGGGTGATCCCTCTTGAGCATGTAGGATTCCGCAACCTGTTCTACATCACTTCTTCCGTAAACGACGAAACGCATCGACTGGGTGAGTTTCGCGTCATTCCGACTTCGACGACCCGGTTGCCGAAATTCAGCTGCCTTTGAATTTCGGGTGATCCCTCTTGAGCATGTACGATTCCGCAACGTCTTCTACATCACTTCTTCCGTAAACGACGAAACGCATCGACTGGTCAGTTTCGCGTCATTCTGCCGTCGACGACACGGTTGCCGAAATTCAGCTCCCTTTGAATTTCGGGTGATCCCTCTTGAGCATGTAGGATTCCGCAACCTGTTCTACATCACTTCTTCCGTAAACGACGAAACGCATCGACTGGGTGAGTTTCGCGTCATTCCGACTTCGACGACCCGGTTGCCGAAATTCAGCTGCCTTTGAATTTCGGGTGATCCCTCTTTAGGATGTAGTATTCTGCAACCTCTTGTACATCACTTCTTCCGTAAACGACGAAACGCATCGACTGGGTGAGTTTCGCGTCATTCCGCTTCGACGACCCGGTTGCCGAAATTCAGCTGCCTTTGCATTTCGGGTGATCCCTCTTGAGCATGTAGGATTCCGCAACCTGTTCTACATCACTTCTTCCGTAAACGACGAAACGCATCGACTGGGTGAGTTTCGCGTCATTCCGACTTCGACGACCCGGTTGCCGAAATTCAGCTGCCTTTGAATTTGGGGTGATCCCTCTTGAGCATGTAGGATTCCGCAACCTGTTCTACATCACTTCTTCCGTAAACGACGAAACGCATCGACTGGGTGAGTTTCGCGTCATTCCGCCTTCGACGACCCGGTTGCCGAAATTCAGCTGCCTTTGAATTTCGGGTGATCCCTCTTGAGCATGTAGGATTCCGCAACCTGTTCTACATCACTTCTTCCGTAAACGACGAAACGCATCTACTGGGTGAGTTTCGCGTCATTCCGACTTCGACGACCTGGTTGCCGAAATTCAGCTGCCTTTGAATTTCGGGTGATCCCTCTTGAGAATGTAGGATTCCGCAACCTGTTCTACATCACTTCTTCCGTAAACGACGAAACGCATCGACTGGGTGAGTTTCGCGTCATTCCGACTTCGACGACCCGGTTGCCGAAATTCAGCTCCCTTTGAATTTCGGGTGATCCCTCTTCAGAATGTAGGATTCGCAACCTGTTCTACATCACTTCTTCCGTAAACGACGAAACACATCACTGGGTGAGTTCGCGTCATTCGGACTTCGACGACCCGGTTGCCGAAATTCAGCTGCCTTTGAATTTCGGGTGATCCCTCTTGAGCATGTAGGATTCGGCAACCTGTTCTACATCACTTCTTCCGTAAACGACGAAACGCATCGACTGGGTGAGTTTCGCGTCATTCCGGCTTCGACGACCCGGTTGCCGAAATTCAGCTGCCTTTGAATTTCGGGTGATCCCTCTTGAGCATGTAGGATTCCGCAACCTGTTCTACATCACTTCTTCCTAAACGACGAAACGCATCGACTGGGTGAGTTTCGCGTCATTCCGTCTTCGACGACCCGGTTGCCGAAATTCAGCTGCCTTTGCATTTCGGTGATCCCTCTTGAGCATGTAGGATTCCGCAACCTCGTTCTACATCACTTCTCCGTAAACGACGAAACGCATCGACTGGGTGAGTTTCGCGTCATTCCGCTTTCGACGACCCGGTTGCCGAAATTCAGCTGCCTTTGCATTTCGGTGATCCCTCTTGAGCATGTAGGATTCCGCAACCTGTTCTACATCACTTTTTCCGTAAACGACGAAACGCATCGACTGGGTGAGTCTAGCATCATTCCGCTTTGACGACCTTGTTGCCGAAATTCAGCTGTCTTTGCATTTCGGGTGATCCCTCTTGAGCATGTAGGATTCCGCAACCTGTTCTACATCACTTCTTCCGTAAACGACGAAACGCATCGACTGGGTGAGTTTCGCGTCATTCCGTCTTCGACGACCCGGTTGCCGAAATTCAGCTGCCTTTGCATTTCGGGTGATCCCTCTTGAGCATGTAGGATTCCGCAACCTGTTCTACATCACTTTTCCATAAACGACGAAACGCATCGACTGGGTGAGTCTAGCATCATTCCGCTATGACGACCTTGTTGCCGAAATTCAGCTGTCTTTGCATTTCGGGTGATCCCTCTTGAGCATGTAGGATTCCGCAACCTGTTCTACATCACTTCTTCCGTAAACGACGAAACACATAGACTGGGTGAGTTTCGCGTCATTTGGACTTCGACGACCCGGTTGCCGAAATTCAGCTGCCTTTGAATTTCAGGTGATCCCTCTTGATCATGTAGGATTCGGCAACCTGTTCTACATCACTTCTTCCGTAAACGACGAAACGCATCGACCGGGTGGGTTTCGCGTCATTCCGACTTCGACGACCCGGTTGCCGAAATTCAGCTGCCTTTGCATTTCGGGTGATCCCTCTTGAGCATGTAGGATTCCGCAACCTGTTCTACATCACTTCTTCCGTAAACGACGAAACGCATCGACTGGGTGAGTTTCGCGTCATTCCGTCTTCGACGACCCGGTTGCCGAAATTCAGCTGCCTTTGCATTTCGGGTGATCCCTCTTGAGCATGTAGGATTCCGCAACCTGTTCTACATCACTTCTTCCGTAAACGACGAAACGCATCGACTGGGTGAGTTTCGCGTCATTCCGTCTTCGACGACCCGGTTGCCGAAATTCAGCTGCCTTTGCATTTCGGTGATCCCTCTTGAGCATGTAGGATTCCGCAACCTGTTCTACATCACTTCTTCCGTAAACGACGAAACGCATCGACTGGGTGAGTTTCGCGTCATTCCGTCTTCGACGACCCGGTTGCCGAAATTCAGCTGCCTTTGCATTTCGGGTGATCCCTCTTGAGCATGTAGGATTCCGCAACCTGTTCTACATCACTTCTTCCGTAAACGACGAAACGCATCGACTGGGTGAGTTTCGCGTCATTCCGCTTCGACGACCTGGTTGCCGAAATTCAGCTGCTTTGCATTTCGGGTGATCCCTCTTGAGCATGTAGGATTCCGCAACCTGTTCTACATCACTTCTTCCGTAAACGACGAAACGCATAGACTGGGTGAGTTTCGCGTCATTCCGACTTCGACGACCCGGTTGCCGAAATTCAGCTGCCTTTGAATTTCAGGTGATCCCTCTTGATCATGTAGGATTCGGCAACCTGTTCTACATCACTTCTTCCGTAAACGACAAAACGCATCGATCGGGTGGGTTTCGCGTCCTTCCGACTTCGACGACCAAGGTTGCCGAAATTCAGCTGTCTTTGCATTTCGGGTGATCCCTCTTCTGCATGTAGGATTCCGCAACCTCTTCTACATCACTTCTCCCGTAAACGACGAAACGCATCGACTGGGTGAGTTTCGCGTCATTCCGTCTTCGACGACCCGGTTGCCGAAATTCAGCTGCCTTTGCATTTCGGTTGATCCCTCTTGAGCATGTAGGATTCCGCAACCTGTTCTACATCACTTCTTCCGTAAACGACGAAACGCATCGACTGGGTGAGTTTCGCGTCATTCCGACTTCGACGACCCGGTTGCCGAAATTCAGCTGCCTTTGAATTTCGGGTGATCCCTCTTGATCATGTAGGATTCCGCAACCTGTTCTACATCACTTCTTCTGTAAACGACGAAACGCATCGACTGGGTGAGTTTCGCGTCATTCCGACTTCGACGACCCGGTTGCCGAAATTCAGCTGCCTTTGCATTTCGGGTGATCCCTCTTGAGCATGTAGGATTCCGCAACCTGTTCTACATCACTTCTTCCGTAAACGACGAAACGCATCGACCGGTGAGTTCGCGTCATTCGGACTTCGACGACCCGGTTGCCGAAATTCAGCTGCCTTTGAATTTCGGGTGATCCCTCTTGAGCATGTAGGATTCCGCAACCTGTTCTACATCACTTCTGCCGTAAACGACGAAACGCATCGACTGAATGAGTGTCGCGTCATTCTGACTTCGACGACCCGGTTGCCGAAATTCAGCTGCCATTGAATTTCGGGTAATGGATCTTGAGGTTGTAGGATTCCGCAACCTGTTCTACATCTCTTCTTCCGTAAACGACGAAACGCATCGACCGCGTCAGTGTCACTTCATTCGGACTTCGACGACCCGGTTGCCGAAATGCAGCTGCCTTTGAAGTTCGGGTGATCCCTCTTGAGCATGTAGGATTCCGCAACCTGTTCTACATCACTTACGTAAACGACGACCCGGTTGCCGAAATTCAGCTGCCTATGAATTTCGGGTGATCCGTCTTGAGCATTTAGGATTCCACAACCTGTTCTACATCACTTATTTCGTAAACGACGAAACCCATCGACTGGGTGAGTTTCGCGTCATTCCGTCTTCGACGACCCGGTTGCCGAAATTCACCTGCCTTCGAATTTCGGGTGATCCCTCTTGAAGTGTAGGATTCCACAACCTGTTCTACATCACTTCTTCCGTAAACAACGAAACGCATCGACTGTGTGAGTTTCGCGTCATTCCGCTTCGACGACCCGGTTGACGAAATTCTGCTGCCTTTGCATTTCGGGTGATCCCTCTTGAGCATGTAGGATTCCGCAACCTGTTCTACATCACTACTTCCGTAAACGAGGAAAGGCAACGACTGGGTGAGTTTCGTGTCATTCCGACTTCGACGACGCGGTGGCCAAAATTCAGGTGCCTTTGAAGTTCGGGTGATCCCTCTTGAGCATCTAGGATTCCGCCACCTGTTCTACATCACTTCTTCCATAAACGACAAAACGCATTGACTGGGTGAGTTTCGCGTCATTCTTACTTCGACGACCCGGTTGCCGAAATTCAGCTGCCTTTGAATTTCGGGTGATCCCTCTTGAGCATGTAGGATTCCGCAACCTGTTCTACATCACTTCTTCCGTAAACGACGAAACGCATCTACTGGGTGAGTTTCGCGTCATTCCGACTTCGACGACCCGGTTGCCGAAATTCAGCTGCCTTTGAATTTCGGGTGATCCCTCTTGAGCATGTAGGATTCCGCAACCTGTTCTACATCACTTCTTCCGTAAACGACGAAACGCATCAACTGGGTCAGTTTCGCGACATTCTGCCGTCGACGACACGGTTGCCAAAATTCAGCTGCCTTTGAATTTCGGGTGATCCCTCTTCAGCATGTAGGATTCCGCAACCTGTTCTACATCACTTCTTCCGTAAACGACGAAACGCATCGTCTGGGTGAGTTTCGCGTCATTCCGGACTTCGACGACCCGGTTGCCGAAATTCAGCTGCCTTTGAATTTCGGGTGATCCCTCTTGAGCATGTAGGATTCTGCAACCTGTTCTACATCACTTCTTCCGTAAACGACGAAACGCATCGACTGGGTGAGTTTCGCGTCATTCCGGCTTCGACGACCCGGTTGCCGAAATTCAGCTGCCTTTGAATTTCGGGTGATCCCTCTTGAGCATGTAGGATTCCGCAACCTGTTCTACATCACTTCTTCCGTAAACGACGAAACGCATCGACTGGGTGAGTTTCGCGTCATTCCGACTTCGACGACCCGGTTGCCGAAATTCAGCTGCCTTTGCATTTCGGTTGATCCCTCTTGAGCATGTAGGATTCCGCAACCTGTTCTACATCACTTCTTCCGTAAACGACGAAACGCATCGACTGGGTGAGTTTCGCGTCATTCCGTCTTCGACGACCCGGTTGCCGAAATTCAGCTGCCTTTGCATTTCGGGTGATCCCTCTTGAGCATGTAGGATTCCGCAACCTGTTCTACATCACTTCTTCCGTAAACGACGAAACACATAGACTGGGTGAGTTTCGCATCATTCCGCTTCGACGACCCGGTTGCCGAAATTCAGCTGCTTTGCATTTCGGGTGATCCCTCTTGAGCATGTAGGATTCCGCAACCTGTTCTACATCACTTCTTCCGTAAACGACGAAACGCATCGACTGGGTGAGTTTCGCGTCATTCCGTCTTCGACGACCCGGTTGCCGAAATTCAGCTGCCTTTGCATTTCGGGTGATCCCTCTTGAGCATGTAGGATTCCGCAACCTGTTCTACATCACTTCTTTCGTAAACGACAAAACGCATCGACTCGGTGAGTTTCGCGTCATTCCGCTTCGACGACCCGGTTGCCGAAATTCAGCTGCTTTGCATTTCGGGTGATCCCTCTTGAGCATGTAGGATTCCGCAACCTGTTCTACATCACTTCTTCCGTAAACGACGAAACGCATCGACTGGGTGAGTTTCGCGTCATTCCGACTTCGACGACCCGGTTGCCGAAATTCAGCTGCCTTTGAATTTCGGGTGATCCCTCTTGAGCATGTAGGATTCCGCAACCTGTTCTACATCACTTCTTCCGTAAACGACGAAACGCATCGACCGGGTGAGTTTCGCGTCATTCCGACTTCGACGACCCGGTTGCCGAAATTCAGCTGCCTTTGCATTTCGGGTGATCCCTCTTGAGCATGTAGGATTCCGCAACCTGTTCTACATCACTTCTCCGTAAACGACGAAACGCATCGACTGGGTGAGTTTCGCGTCATTCCGTCTTCGACGACCCGGTTGCCGAAATTCAGCTGCCTTTCAATTTCGGGTGATCCCTCTTGAGCATGTAGGATTCCGCAACCTGTTCTACATCACTTCTTCCGTAAACGACGAAACGCATCGACTGGGTGAGTTTCGCGTCATTCCGCCTTCGACGACCCGGTTGCCGAAATTCAGCTGCCTTTGCATTTCGGGTGATCCCTCTTGAGCATGTAGGATTCCGCAACCTGTTCTACATCACTTCTTCCGTAAACGACGAAACGCATCGACTGGGTGAGTTTCGCGTCATTCCGTCTTCGACGACCCGGTTGCCGAAATTCAGCTGCCTTTGCATTTCGGGTGATCCCTCTTGAGCATGTAGGATTCCGCAACCTGTTCTACATCACTTCTTCCGTAAAAGACGAAACGCATCGACTGGGTGAGTTTCGCATCATTCCGACTTCGACGACCCGGTTGCCGAAATTCAGCTGCCTTTGCATTTCGGGTGATCCCTCTTGAGCATGTAGGATTCCGCAACCTGTTCTACATCACTTCTTCCGTAAACGACGAAACACATCGACTGGGTGAGTTTCGCGTCATTCCGGACTTCGACGACCCGGTTGCCGAAATTCAGCTGCCTTTGAATTTCGGGTGATCCCTCTTGAGCATGTAGGATTCCGCAACCTGTTCTACATCACTTCTTCCGTAAACGACGAAACGCATCGACTGGGTGAGTTTCGCGTCATTCCGACTTCGACGACCCGGTTGCCGAAATTCAGCTGCCTTTGCATTTCGGGTGATCCCTCTTGAGCATGTAGGATTCCGCAACCTCTTCTACATCACTTCTTCCGTAAACGACGAAACGCATCGACTGGGTGAGTTTCGCGTCATTCCGTCTTCGACGACCCGGTTGCCGAAATTCAGCTGCCTTTGCATTTCGGGTGATCCCTCTTGAGCATGTAGGATTCCGCAACCTGTTCTACATCACTTCTTCCGTAAACGACGAAACGCATAGACTGGGTGAGTTTCGCGTCATTCCGACTTCGACGACCCGGTTGCCGAAATTCAGCTGCCTTTGAATTTCGGGTGATCCCTCTTGAGCATGTAGGATTCCGCAACCTGTTCTACATCACTTCTTCCGTAAACGACGAAACGCATCGACCGGGTGGGTTTCGCGTCATTCCGACTTCGACGACTAGGTTGCCGAAATTCAGCTGTCTTTGCATTTCGTGTGATCCCTCTTGAGCATGTAGGATTTCGCAACCTGTTCTACATCTATTCTTCCGTAAACGACGAAAAGCATCGACCGCGTGAGTGTCGCGTCATTCCGACTTCGACGACCCGGTTGCCGAAATTCAGCTGCCTATGAATTTCGGGTGATCCCCCTTGATCATGTAGGATTCTACAAACCTGTTCTCCATCACTTCTGCCGTAAACGACGAAACGCATCGACTGAATGAGTGTCGCGTCATTCTGACTTCGACGACCCGGTTGCCGAAATTCAGCTGCCATTGAATTTCGGGTAATGGATCTTGAGGTTGTAGGATTCCGCAACCTGTTCTACATCTCTTCTTCCGTAAACGACGAAACGCATCGACCGCGTCAGTGTCACTTCATTCGGACTTCGACGACCCGGTTGCCGAAATGCAGCTGCCTTTGAAGTTCGGGTGATCCCTCTTGAGCATGTAGGATTCCGCAACCTGTTCTACATCACTTACGTAAACGACGACCCGGTTGCCGAAATTCAGCTGCCTATGAATTTCGGGTGATCCGTCTTGAGCATTAGGATTCCGCAACCTGTTCTACATCACTTATTTCGTAAACGACGAAACCCATCGACTGGGTGAGTTTCGCGTCATTCCGTCTTCGACGACCCGGTTGCCGAAATTCACCTGCCTTCGAATTTCGGGTGATCCCTCTTGAAGTGTAGGATTCCACAACCTGTTCTACATCACTTCTTCCGTAAACAACGAAACGCATCGACTGTGTGAGTTTCGCGTCATTCCGCTTCGACGACCCGGTTGACGAAATTCTGCTGCCTTTGCATTTCGGGTGATCCCTCTTGAGCATGTAGGATTCCGCAACCTGTTCTACATCACTACTTCCGTAAACGAGGAAAGGCAACGACTGGGTGAGTTTCGTGTCATTCCGACTTCGACGACGCGGTGGCCAAAATTCAGGTGCCTTTGAAGTTCGGGTGATCCCTCTTGAGCATCTAGGATTCCGCCACCTGTTCTACATCACGTCTTCCATAAACGACAAAACGCATTGACTGGGTGAGTTTCGCGTCATTCTTACTTCCACGATCCGGTTGCCGAAATTCAGCTGCCTTTGAATTTCGGGAGATCCCTCTTGAGCATGTAGGATTCCGCAACCTGTTCTACATCACTTCTTCCGTAAACGACGAAACGCATCGACTGGGTGATTTTCACGTCATTCCGTCTTCGACGACCCGGTTGCCAAAATTCAGCTGCCTTTGCATATCGGGTCATGCTCTTGAGCATCTAGGATTCCGCAACCTGTTCTACATCACTTCTTCCGTAAACGACGAAACGCATCGACTGGGTGAGTTTCGTCATTCCGCTTCGACGACCTGGTTGCCGAAATTCAGCTGCCTTTGAATTTCGGGTGATCCCTCTTGAGCATGTAGGATTCCGCAACCTGTTCTACATCACTTCTTCCGTAAACGACGAAACGCATCGACTGGGTGAGTTTCGCGTCATTCCGTCTTCGACGACCCGGTTGCCGAAATTCAGCTGCCTTTGAATTTCGGGTGATCCCTCTTGAGCATCTAGAATTCCACAACCTGTTCTCCATCACTTCTTCCGTAAACGACGAAACGCATCGACTGGGTGAGTTTCGCGTCATTCCGCGTTCGACGACCTGGTTGCCGAAATTCAGCTGCCTTTGAATTTCGGGTGATCCCTCTTGAGCATGTAGGATTCCGCAACCTGTTCTACATCACTTCTTCCGTAAACGACGAAACGCATCGTCTGGGTGACTTTCGCCTCATTCCGCATTCGACGACCCTGTTGCCGAAATTCAGCTGCCTTTGCATTTTGGGTGATCCCTCTTCAGCATCTAGGATTCCGCCCCCTGTTCTACATCACTTCTTCCTTAAATGACGAAACGCATCGACTTGGTGAGTTTCGCGTCATTCCGCCTTCGACGACCCGGTTGCCGAAATTCAGCTGCCTTTGCATTTCGGGTGATCCCTCTTGAGCATGTAGGATTCCGCAACCTGTTCTACATCACTTCTTCCGTAAACGACGAAACGCATCGACTGGGTGAGTTTCGCGTCATTCCGACTTCGACGACCCGGTTGCCGAAATTCAGCTGCCTTTGCATTTCGGGTGATCCCTCTTGAGCATGTAGGATTCCGCAACCTGTTCTACATCACTTCTTCCGTAAACGACGAAACGCATCGACTGGGTGAGTTTCGCGTCATTCCGACTTCGACGACCCGGTTGCCGAAATTCAGCTGCCTTTGAATTTCGGGTGATCCCTCTTGAGCATGTAGGATTCCGCAACCTGTTCTACATCACTTCTTCCGTAAAGGACGAAACGCATCTACTGGGTGAGTTTCACGTCATTCCGCTTCGACGACCCGCTTGCCGAAATTCAGCTGCCTTTGAATTTCGGGTGATCCCTCTTGAGCATGTAGGATTCCGCAACCAGTTCTACATCACTTCTTCCGTAAACGAGGAAACGCATCGTGTGAGTGAGTTTCGCGTCATTCCGCCTTCCATGACCCGGTTGCCGAAATTCAGCTGCATTTGAATTTCGGGTGATCCCTCTTGAGCATGTAGGATTCCGCAACCTGTTCTACATCACTTCTTCCGTAAACGACGAAACGCATCGTGTGGGTGAGTTTCCCGTCATTCCGCCTTCCACAACCCGGTTGCCGAAATTCAGCTGCCTTTGCATTTCGGGTGATCCCTCTTGAGCATGTAGGATTCCGCAACCTGTTCTACATCACTTCTTCCGTAAACGACGAAACGCATCGACTGGGTGAGTTTCGCGTCATTCCGGCTTCGACGACCCGGTTGCCGAAATTCAGCTGCCTTTGAATTTCGGGTGATCCCTCTTGAGCATGTAGGATTCCGCAACCTGTTCTACATCACTTCTTCCGTAAACGACGAAACGCATCGTGTAGGTGAGATTCGCGTCATTCCGCCTTCCACGACCCGGTTGCCGAAATTCAGCTGCCTTTGCATTTCGGGTGATCCCTCTTGAGCATGTAGGATTCCGCAACCTGTTCTACATCACTTCTTCCGTAAACGACGAAACGCATCGACTGGGTGAGTTTCGCGTCATTCCGGATTCGACGACCCGGTTGCCGAAATTCAGCTGCCTTTGAATTTCGGGTGATCCCTCTTGAGCATGTAGGATTCCGCAACCTGTTCTACATCACTTCTTCCGTAAACGACGAAACGCATCGACTGGGTGAGTTTCGCGTCATTCCGGCTTCGACGACCGGTTGCCGAAATTCAGCTGCCTTTGCATTTCGGGTGATCCCTCTTGAGCATGTAGGATTCCGCAACCTGTTCTACATCACTTCTTCCGTAAACGACGAAACGCATCGACTGGGTGAGTTTCGCGTCATTCCGCTTCGACGACCCGGTTGCCGAAATTCAGCTGCCTTTGAATTTCGGGTGATCCCTCTTGATCATGTAGGATTCCGCAACCTGTTCTACATCACTTCTTCCGTAAACGACGAAACGCATCGACTGGGTGAGTTTCGCGTCATTCCGCTTCGACGACCCGGTTGCCGAAATTCAGCTGCCTTTGCATTTCGGGTGATCCCTCTTGAGCATGTAGGATTCCGCAACTTGTTCTACATCACTTCTTCCGTAAACGACGAAACGCATCGACTGGGTGAGTTTCGCGTCATTCCGACTTCGACGACCCGGTTGCCGAAATTCAGCTGCCTTTGAATTTCGGGTGATCCCTCTTGAGCATGTAGGATTCCGCAACCTGTTCTACATCACTTCTTCCGTAAACGACGAAACGCATCGACTGGGTGAGTTTCGCGTCATTCCGACTTCGACGACCCGGTTGCCGAAATTCAGCTGCCTTTGAATTTCGGGTGATCCCTCTTGAGCATGTAGGATTCCGCAACCTGTTCTACATCACTTCTTCCGTAAACGACGAAACGCATCTACTGGGTGAGTTTCGCGTCATTCCGGCTTCGACGACCCGGTTGCCGAAATTCAGCTGCCTTTGCATTTCGGGTGATCCCTCTTGAGCATGTAGGATTCCGCAACCTGTTCTACATCACTTCTTCCGTAAACGACGAAACGCATCGACTGGGTGAGTTTCGCGTCATTCCGACTTCGACGACCCGGTTGCCGAAATTCAGCTGCCTTTGAATTTCGGGTGATCCCTCTTGAGCATGTAGGATTCCGCAACCTCTTCTACATCACTTCTTCCGTAAACGACGAAACGCATCGACTGGTGAGTTTCGCGTCATTCCGACTTCGACGACCCGGTTGCCGAAATTCAGCTGCATTTGCATTTCGGGTGATCCCTCTTGAGCATGTAGGATTCCGCAACCTGTTCTACATCACTTCTTCCGTAAACGACGAAACGCATCGACTGGGTGAGTTTCGCGTCATTCCGCTTCGACGACCCGGTTGCCGAAATTCAGCTGCCTTTGCATTTCGGGTGATCCCTCTTGAGCATGTAGGATTCCGCAACCTGTTCTACATCACTTCTTCCGTAAACGACGAAACGCATCTACTGGGTGAGTTTCGCGTCATTCCGACTTCGACGACCTGGTTGCCGAAATTCAGCTGCCTTTGAATTTCGGGTGATCCCTCTTGAGCATTTAGGATTCCGCAACCTGTTCTACATCACTTCTTCCGTAAACGACAAAACGCATCACTGGGTGAGTTTCGCGTCATTCCGACTTCGACGACGCGGTTGCTGAAATTCAGCTAACTTTGAATTCGGGTGATCCCTCTTGAGCATGTAGGATTCCCCAACCTCTTCTACATCACTTCTTCCGTAAACGACGAAACGCATCGACTGGGTGAGTTTCGCGTCATTCCTACTTCGACGACCCGGTTGCCGAAATTTAGGTGCCTTTGAATTTGGGGTGATCCCTCTTGAGCATGTAGGATTCCGCAACCTGTTCTACATCACTTCTTCCGTAAACGACGATACGCATCCACTAGGTGAGTTTCACGTCATTCCGACTTCGACGACGCGGTTGCTGAAATTCAGCTGCCTTTGCATTTCGGGTGATCCCTCGTGAGCATGTGGGATTCCGCAACCTGTTCCACATCACTTCTTCCGTAAAGGACGAAAGGCATCGACTGGGTGAGTTTCGTGTCACTCCTACTTCGACGACCCGGTTGCCGAAATTCAGCTGCCTTTGAATTTGGGGTGATCCCTATTGATCATGTAGGATTCCGCAACCTGTTCTACACCACTTCTTCCGTAAACGACGAAACGCATCGACTGGGTGAGTTTCGCGTCATTCCGAGTTCGACGACCTGGTTGCCGAAATTCAGCTGCCTTTGAATTTCGGGTGATCCCTCTTGAGCATATATGATTCCGCAACCTGTTCTACATCACTTCTTCCGTAAACGACGAAACGCATCGACTGGGTGAGTTTCGCGTCATTCCGACTTCGACGACCTGGTTGCCGAAATTCAGCTGCCTTTGAATTTCGGGTGATCCCTCTTGAGCATGTATGATTCCGCACCCTGTTCTACATCACTTCTTCCGTAAACGACGAAACGCATCTACTGGGTGAGTTTCGCGTCATTCCGACTTCGACGACCTGGTTGCCGAAATTCAGCTGCCTTGAATTTCGGGTGATCCCTCTTGAGCATGTATGATTCCGCACCCTGTTCTACATCACTTCTTCCGTAAACGACGAAACGCATCTACTGGGTGAGTTTCGCATCATTCCGGCTTCGACAACCCGGTTGCCGAAATTGAGCTGCCTTTGCATTTCGGGTGATCCCTCTTGAGCATCTAGGATTCCGCACCCTGGTCTACATCACTTCTTCCGTAAATGACGAACGCATCGACTGGGTGAGTTTCGCGTCATTGCCCCTTCGACGACCCGGTTGTCGAAATTCAGGTGCCTTTGAATTTCGGGTGATCCCTCTTGAGCATGTAGGATTCCGCCACCTCTTCTACATCACTTCTTCCGTAAACGACGAAACGCATCGACTGCGTGAGTTTCGCGTCATTCCGACTTCGACAACCCGGTTGCTGAAATTCAGCTGCCATTGCATTTCGGGTGATCCCTCTTGAACATGTGGGATTCCGCAACCTGTTCTACATCACTTCTTCCGTAAACGACGAAACGCATCGACTGGGTGAGTTTCGCGTCATTCCGACTTCGACGACCTGGTTGCCGAAATTCAGCTGCCTTTGAATTTCGGGTGATCCCTCTTGAGCATGTATGATTCCGCACCCTATTCTACATCACTTCTTCCGTAAACAACGAAACGCATCTACTGGGTGAGTTTCGCGTCATTCCGACTTCGACGACCTGGTTGCCGAAATTCAGCTGCCTTGAATTTCGGGTGATCCCTCTTGAGCATGTATGATTCCGCACCTGTTCTACATCACTTCTTCCGCAAACGACGAAACGCATCTACTGGGTGAGTTTCGCATCATTCCGGCTTCGACAACCCGGTTGCCGAAATTGAGCTGCCTTTGCATTTCGGGTGATCCCTCTTGAGCATCTAGGATTCAGCACCCTGGTCTACATCACTTCTTCCGTAAACGACGAAACGCATCGACTGGGTGAGTTTCGCGTCATTCCTACTTCGACGACCCGGTTGCCGAAATTCAGGTGCCTTTGAATTTCGGGTGATCCCTCTTGAGCATGTAGGATTCCGCAACCTGTTCTACATCACTTCTTCCGTAAATGACGATACGCATCCACTAGGTGAGTTTCACGTCATTCCGACTTCGACGACGCGGTTGCTGAAATTCAGCTGCCTTTGCATTTCGGGTGATCCCTCGTGAGCATGTGGGATTCCGCAACCTGTTCCACATCACTTCTTCCGTAAACGACGAAACGCATCGACTGGGTGAGTTTCGCGTCATTCCTACTTCGACGACCCGGTTGCCGAAATTCAGCTGCCTTTGAATTTCGGGTGATCCCTCTTGATCATGTAGGATTCCGCAACCTGTTCTACATCACTTCTTCCGTAAACGACGAAACGCATCGACTGGGTGAGTTTCGCGTCATTCCGAGTTCGACGACCTGGTTGCCGAAATTCAGCTGCCTTTGAATTTCGGGTGATCCCTCTTGAGCATGTATGATTCCGCAACCTGTTCTACATCACTTCTTCCGTAAACGACGAAACGCATCGACTGGGTGAGTTTCGCGTCATTCCGACTTCGACGACCTGGTTGCCGAAATTCAGCTGCCTTTGAATTTCGGGTGATCCCTCTTGAGCATGTATGATTCCGCACCCTGTTCTACATCACTTCTTCCGTAAACGACGAAACGCATCTACTGGGTGAGTTTCGCGTCATTCCGACTTCGACGACCTGGTTGCCGAAATTCAGCTGCCTTGAATTTCGGGTGATCCCTCTTGAGCATGTATGATTCCGCACCCTGTTCTACATCACTTCTTCCGCAAACGACGAAACGCATCTACTGGGTGAGTTTCGCATCATTCCGGCTTCGACAACCCGGTTGCCGAAATTGAGTTGCCTTTGCATTTCGGGTGATCCCTCTTGAGCATCTAGGATTACGCACCCTGTTCTACATCACTTCTTCCGTAAATGACGAACGCATCGACTGGGTGAGTTTCGCGTCATTGCCCCTTCGACGACCCGGTTGTCGAAATTCAGGTGCCTTTGAATTTCGGGTGATCCCTCTTGAGCATGTAGGATTCCGCCACCTCTTCTACATCACTTCTTCCGTAAACGACGAAACGCATCGACTGCGTGAGTTTCGCGTCATTCCGACTTCGACAACCCGGTTGCTGAAATTCAGCTGCCATTGCATTTCGGGTGATCCCTCTTGAACATGTGGGATTCCGCAACCTGTTCTACATCACTTCTTCCGTAAACGACGAAACGCATCGACTGGGTGAGTTTCGCGTCATTCCGACTTCGACGACCTGGTTGCCGAAATTCAGCTGCCTTTGAATTTCGGGTGATCCCTCTTGAGCATGTATGATTCCGCACCCTATTCTACATCACTTCTTCCGTAAACGACGAAACGCATCTACTGGGTGAGTTTCGCGTCATTCCGACTTCGACGACCTGGTTGCCGAAATTCAGCTGCCTTGAATTTCGGGTGATCCCTCTTGAGCATGTATGATTCCGCAACCTGTTCTACATCACTTCTTCCGTAAACGACGAAACGCATCTACTGGGTGAGTTTCGCATCATTCCGGCTTCGACCACCCGGTTGCCGAAATTGAGCTGCCTTTGCATTTCGGGTGATCCCTCTTGAGCATGTAGGATTCAGCACCCTGGTCTACATCACTTCTTCCGTAAACGACGAAAGGCATCGACTGGGTGAGTTTCGCGTCATTGCCCCTTCGACGACCCGGTTGCCGAAATTCAGGTGCCTTTGCATTTCGGGTGATCCCTCTTGAGCATGTAGGATTCCGCAACCTGTTCTACATCACTTCTTCCGTAAACGACGAAACGCATCGACTGGGTGAGTTTCGCGTCATTCCCCTTCGACGACCCGGTTGCCGAAATTCAGCTGCCTTTGCATTTCGGGTGATCCCTCTTGAGCATGTGGGATTCCGCAACCTGTTCTACATCACTTCTTCCGTAAACGACGAAACGCATCGACTGGGTGAGTTTCGCGTCATTCCGACTTCGACGACCCGGTTGCCGAAATTCAGGTGCCTTTGAATTTCGGGTGATCCCTCTTGAGCATGTAGGATTCCGCAACCTGTTCTACATCACTTCTTCCGTAAACGACGAAACGCATCGACTGGGTGAGTTTCGCGTCATTCCGACTTCGACGACCCGGTTGCCGAAATTCAGCTGCCTTTGCATTTCGGGTGATCCCTCTTGAGCATGTGGGATTCCGCAACCTGTTCTACATCACTTCTTCCGTAAACGACGAAACGCATCGACTGGGTGAGTTTCGCGTCATTCCGACTTCGACGACCTGGTTGCCGAAATTCAGCTGCCTTTGAATTTCGGGTGATCCCTCTTGAGCATGTATGATTCCGCACCCTGTTCTACATCACTTCTTCCGTAAACGACGAAACGCATCGACTGGGTGAGTTTCGCGTCATTCCGACTTCGACGACCCGGTTGCCGAAATTCAGCTGCCTTTGCATTTCGGGTGATCCCTCTTGAGCATGTAGGATTCCGCAACCTCTTCTACATCACTTCTTCCGTAAACGACGAAACGCATCGACTGGGTGAGTTTCGCGTCATTCCGCCTTCGACGACCCGGTTGCCGAAATTCAGCTGCCTTTGAATTTCGGGTGATCCCTCTTGAGCATGTAGGATCCCACCCTGTTCTACATCACTTCTTCCGTAAACGACGAAACGCATCGACTGGGTGAGTTTCGCGTCATTCCGAATTCGACGACCCGGTTGCCGAAATTCAGCTGCCTTTGAATTTCGGGTGATCCCTCTTGAGCATGTAGGATTCCGCAACCTGTTCTACATCACTTCTTCCGTAAACGACGAAACGCATCGACTGGGTGAGTTTCGCGTCATTCCGCTTCGACGACCCGGTTGCCGAAATTCAGCTGCCTTTGCATTTCGGGTGATCCCTCTTGAGCATGTAGGATTCCGCAACCTGTTCTACATCACTTCTTCCGTAAACGACGAAACGCATCGACTGGGTGAGTTTCGCGTCATTCCGACTTCGACGACCCGGTTGCCGAAATTCAGCTGCCTTTGAATTTCGGGTGATCCCTCTTGAGCATGTAGGATTCCGCACCTCTTCTACATCACTTCTTCCGTAAACGACGAAACGCATCGACTGGGTGAGTTTCGCGTCATTCCGACTTCGACGACCCGGTTGCTGAAATTCAGCTGCCTTTGCATTTCGGGTGATCCCTCTTGAGCATGTAGGATTCCGCAACCTGTTCTACATCACTTCTTCCGTAAACGACGAAACGCATCGAGTGGGTGAGTTTCGCGTCATTCCGACTTCGACGACCCGGTTGCCGAAATTCAGCTGCCTTTGATTTCGGGTGATCCCTCTTGAGCATGTAGGATTCCGCAACCTGTTCTACATCACTTCTTCCGTAAACGACGAAACGCAACGTCTGGGTGAGTTTCGCGTCATTCCGACTTCGCTGATGCGGTTGCCGAAATTCAGCTGCCTTTGCATTTGTGTTGATCCCTCTTGAGCATGTAGGATTCCGCAACATGTTCTACATCACTTCTTCCGTAAACAACGAAACGCATCGACTGGGTGAGTGTCGCGTCATTCCCACTTCGACGACCCGGTTGCCGAAATTCAGCTGCCTTTGATATTCGGGTGATCGCTCTTGATCATGTAGGATTCGGCAACCTGTTCTACATGACTTCTTCCGTAAACGACGAAACGCATCGTCTGGGTGAGTTTCGCGTCATTCCAACTTCGACGAACCGGTTGCTGAAATTCAGGTGCCTTTGAATTTCGGGTGATCCCTCTTGAGCATGTAGGATTCCGCAACCTGTTCTACATCACTTCAACCGTAAACGACGAAACGCATCGACTGGGTGAGTTTCCTGTCATTCCGCCTTCGACGACCAGGTTGCCGAAATTCAGCTGCCTTTTGGATTTCGGTTGATCCCTCTTGAGCATGTAGGATTCCGCAACCTGTTATACATCACTTCTTCCATAAACGACGAAACGCATCGCCCCATAAGTGTTGCGTCATTCCGACTTCGACGACCTCGTTGCCCAAATTCAGCTGCCTTTGCATTTCGGTTGATCCCTCTTGAGCATGTAGGATTCCGCAACCTGTTCTACATCACTTCTTCCGTAAACGACGAAACGCATCGTCTCGGTGAGTTTCGCGTCATTCCGACTTCGACGACCCGGTTGCTGAAATTCAGCTGCCTTTGAATTTCGGGTGATCCCTCTTGAGCATGTAGAATTCCGCACTCTCTTCTACATCACTTCTTCCGTAAACGACGAAACGCATAGAGTGGGTGAGTTTCGCGTCATTCCGACTTCGACGACCCGGTTGCCGAAATTCAGCTGCCTTTGAATTTCGGTGATCCCTCTTGAGCATGTAGGATTCCCGAACCTGTTCTACATCACTTCTTCCGTAAACGACGAAACGCATCGACTGGGTGAGTTTCGCGTCATTCCGACTTCGATGACACGGTTGCCGAAATTCTGCAGCCTTTGAATTTCGGGTGATCCCTCTTGATCATGTAGGATTCCGCAACCTGTTCTACATCACTTCTTCCGTACACGACGAAACGCATCGACTGGGTGAGTGTCGCGTCATTCCCACTTCGACGACCCGGTTGCCGAAATTCAGCTTCCTTTGTATTTCGGGTGATCGCTCTCGATCATGTAGGATTCGGCAACCTGTTCTACATCACTTCTTCCGTAAACGACGAAACGCATCGACTGGGTGAGTTTCGCGTCATTCTGACTTCGACGACGTGGTTGGCGAAATTCAGGTGCCTTTGAAGTTCGTGTGATCCCTCTTGAGCATGTAGGATTCCGCAACCTGTTCTACATCACTTCTTCCGTAAACGAGGAAAGGCATCGACTGGGTGAGTTTCGCGTCATTCCGTCTTCCACGACCGTGTTGCTGAAATTCAGCAGCCTTTGCATTTCGGGTGATCCCTCTTGATCATGTAGGATTGCGCAACCTGTTCTACATCACTTCTTTCGTAAACGACGAAACGCATCGAGTTGGTGAGTTTCAAGTCATTCGGACTTCGACGACCCGGTTGCCGAAATTCAGCTGCCTTTGAATTTCGGGTGATCCATCTTGAGCATGTACGATTCCGCAACCTCTTCTACAGCACTTCTTCTGTAAACGACGAAACGCATCGATTGGGTGAGTTTCGCGTCATTCCGCCTTCGATGACGAGGTTGCCGAAATTTAACTGCCTTTGCATTACGGGTGAGCTGCCTTTGCATATCGGGTGATCCCTCTTGAGCATGTAGGATTCCGCAACCTGTTCTACATCACTTCTTCCGTAAACGACGAAACGCATCGACTGGGTGAGTTTCACGTCATTCCGACTTCCACAACCCGGTTGCTGAAATTCAGCTGCCATTGAATTTCGGGTGATCCCTCTTGAGCATGTACGATTCCGCCACCTCTTCTACATCACTTCTTCCGTAAACGACGAAACGCATCGATTGGGTGAGTTTCGCGTCATTCCGACTTCGATGACCGGTTGCCGAAATTCAGCTGCCTTTGAATTTCGGGTGATCCCTCTTGAGCATGTAGGATTCTGCAACCTGTTCTACATCACTTCTTCCGTAAACGACGAAACGCATCGTCTGGGTGAGTTTCGCGTCATTCCGACTTCGACGACCCGGTTGCTGAAATTCAGCTGCCTTTGAATTTCGGGTGATCCCTCTTGATCATGTAGGATTCCGCAACCTCTTCTACATCACTTTTTCCGTAAACGATGAAACTCATCGTCTGGGTGAGTTTCGTGTCATTCCCACTTCGACGACCCGGTTGCCGAAATTCAGCTGCCTTTGAATTTCGGGTGATCCCTCTTGAGCATGTAGGATTCCGCAACCTGTTCTACATCACTTCTTCCGTAAACGACGAAACGCATCGACCGGGTGAGTTTCGCGTGATTCCGACTTCCACGACCCGGTTGCTGAAATTCAGCTCCCATTGAATTTCTGGTGTTCCCTCTTGAGCATGTAGGATTCCGCAACCTGTTCTACATCACTTCTTCCGTAAACGACGAAACGCATCGACTGGTTGAGTTTCGCGTCACTCCGACTTCGACGACCCGGTTGCCGAAATGCAGCTGCCTTTGCATTTCGGTGATCCCTCTTGAGCATGTAGGATTCCGCAACCTGTTCTACATCACTTCTTCCGTAAACGACGAAACGCATTGACTGGGTGATTTTCCCGTCATTCCCACTTCGATGACCCGGTTGCCGAAATTCAGCTGCCTTTGAATTTCGAGGGATCCCTCTTGATCATGTAGTATTCCGCAACCTCTTCTACATCACTTCTTCTGTAAATGACGAAACGTATCGTCAGGGTGAGTTTCGCGTCATTCCGACTTCCACGACCCGGTTGCTGAAATTCAGCTGTCTTTGAATTTCAGGGGATCCATCTTGAGCATGTAGGATTCCGCAACCTGTTCAACATCACTTCTACCGTAAATGACGAAACGCATCGTCTGGGGGAGTTTCGCGTCATTCCCACTTCGAAGACCCGGTTGGCGAAATTCAGGTGCCTTTGAAGTTCGTGTGATTCCTCTTGAGCATGTAGGATTCTGCAACCTGTTCTACATCACTTCTTCCGTAAACGAGGAAAGGCATCGACTGGGTGAGTTTCGCGTCATTCCGTCTTCCATGATGACCGTGTTGCCGAAATTCAGCAGCCTTTGCATTTCGGGTGATCCCTCTTGATCATGTAGGATTGCGCAACCTGTTCTACATCACTTCTTTCGTAAACGACGAAACGCATCGAGTTGGTGAGTTTCAAGTCATTCGGACTTCGACGACCCGGTTGCAGAAATTCAGCTGCCTTTGAATTTCGGGTGATCCATCTTGAGCATGTAGGATTCCGCAACCTCTTCTACATCACATCTTCCGTAAACGACGAAACGCATCGACTGCGTGAGTTTCGCGTCATTCCGACTTCGACGACTCGGTTACCGAAATTAAGCTGCCTTTGAATTTCGGGTGATCCCTCTTGAGCATGTAGGATTCCGCAACCTCTTCTACATCACTTCTTCAGTAAACGATCAAACGCATAGACATGGTGAGTTTCGCGTCATTCCGACTTCGACGACCCGGTTGCCGAATTTCAGCTGCCTTTGAATTTCGGGTGATCCCTTTTGATCATGTAGGATTCCGCAACCTGTTCTACATCACTTCTTCCGTAAACGACGAAACGCATCGACTGGGTGAGTTTCGCGTCATTCCGACTTCGATGACCGGTTGCCGAAATTCAGCTGCCTTTGAATTTCGGGGATCCCTCTTGAGCATGTAGTATTCCGCAACCTCTTCTACATCACTTCTTCTGTAAATGACGAAACGTATCGTGGGTGAGTTTCGCGTCATTCCGACTTCCACGACCCGGTTGCTGAAATTCAGCTGCTTTGAATTTCGGGTGATCCATCTGAGCATGTAGGATTCCGCAACCTGTTCTACATCACTTCTACCGTAAACGACGAAACGCATCGTCTGGGTGAGTTTCGCGTCATTCCCACTTCGACGACCCGGTTGGCGAAATTCAGCTGCCTTTGAATTTCGGTGATCCCTCTTGAGCATGTAGGATTCTGCAACCTGTTCTACATCACTTCTTCCGTAAACGACGAAACGCATCGACTGGGTGAGTTTCGCGTCATTCCGACTTCGACGACCGGTTGCCGAAATTCAGCTGCCTTTGCATTTCGGGTGATCCCTCTTGATCATGTAGGATTCCGCAACCTGTTCTACATCACTTCTTCCGTAAACGACGAAACGCATCGAGTGGTGAGTTTCGTCATTCCGACTTCGACGACCCGGTTGCCGAAATTCAGCTGCCTTTGAATTTCGGGTGATCCATCTTGAGCATGTAGGATTCCGCAACCTGTTCTACATCACTTCTTCCGTAAACGACGAAACGCATCGACTGGTGAGTTTCGCGTCATTCCGACTTCGACGACCGGTTGCCGAAATTCAGCTGCCTTTGAATTTCGGGTGATCCCTCTTGAGCATGTAGGATTCCGCAACCTCTTCTACATCACTTCTTCAGTAAACGATCAAACGCATAGACATGGTGAGTTTCGCGTCATTCCGACTTCGACGACCCGGTTGCCGAATTTCAGCTGCCTTTGCATTTCGCTTGATCCGTCTTGAGGATGTAGGATTCCGCCACGTGTTCTACATCACTTCTTCCGTAAACGACGAAACGCATCGACTGGGTGAGTTTCGCGTCATTCCGACTTCGACGACCGGGTTGCCTAAATTCAGTTGCCTTTGAATTTCGGGTGATCCCTCATGAGCATGTAGGATTCCGCAAGCTCTTCTACATCACTTCTTCAGTAAACGACGAAACGCATAGACTGGGGGAGTTTCGCGTCATTACGACTTCGATGAACCGATTGCCGAAATTTAGCTGCCTTTGAATTTCGGGTGATCCCTTTTGATCATGTAGGATTCCGCAACCTGTTCTACATCACTTCTTGCATAAACGACGAAACACATCGACTGGGTGAGTTTCGCGTCATTCTGACTTCGACTACACGGTTGCCGCAATGCAGCTGCCTTTGAATTTCGGTTGATCCCTCTTGAGCATTTAGGATTCCGCAACCTGTTCTACATCACTTCTTTCGTAAATGACGAAACGCATTGACTGGATGAGTTTCGCGTCATTCCGACTTCGACGACCCGGTTGCCGAAATTCAGCTGCATTTGCATTTCGGTTCATCCGTGTTGAGGATGTAGGATTCCGCAACGTGTTCTACATCACTTCTTCCGTAAACGACGAAACGCATTGAATGGGTGAGTTTCGCGTCATTCCGACTTCGATGACCCGGTTGCCGAAATTCCGCTGCCTTTGGATTTTAGGTGATCCCTCTTGATGATGTAGGATTCCGAAACCTGTTCTACATAACTTCTTCCGTAAACGACGAAACGCATCGACTGGGTGAGTTTCGCGTCATTCCGACTTCGACGACGCGGTTGCCGAAATTCAGCTGCCTTTGCATTTCGGGCGATCCCTCTTGAGCATGTAGGATTCCAGAACCTGTTCTACATCAGCTGCCTTTGCATTTCGGTTGATCCCTCTTGAGCATGTAGGATTCCGCAACCTCTTCTACATCACTTCTTCCGTAAACGACGAAACGCATCGAGTGGGTGAGTTTCGCGTGATTCCGACTTCGACGACCCCGTTGGCGAAACTCAGCTGCCTTTGCATTTCGCTTGATCCCTCTTGAGGATGTAGGATTCCGCCACGTGTTCTACATCACTTCTTCCATAAACGACGAAACGCATCGGCTGGGTGAGTTTCGCATCATTCCGACTTCGACGACGCGGTTGCCGAAATTCAGCTGCCTTTGAATTTCGGGTGATCCCTCATGAGCATGTAGGATTCCGCAACCTCTTCTACATCACTTCTTCAGTAAACGACGAAACGCATAGGCTGGGTGAGTTTCGCGTCCTTCCGACTTCGACGACCTGGTTGCCAAAATTCAGCTGCCTTTGAATTTCAGCGGATCCGTCTTGAGCATGTAGGATTCCGCAACGTGTTCTACATCACTTCTTCCGTAAACAACGAAACGCAACAACTGGGTGAGTTTCGCGTCATTCCGAATTCGATTACACGGTTGCCGAAATTTAGACGCCTTTGAATTTCGGGTGATCCCTGTTGATCATGTAGTATTCCGCAACCTGTTCTTCATCCCTTCTTCCATACACGACGAAACACATCGTTTGGGTGAGTTTCGTGTCATTCCGACTTCGACGACCCGGTTGGCGATATTCAGCTGCCTTTCAATTTCCGTTGATCCCTCTTGATCATGTAGGATTCCACAACCTGTTCTTCCTCCCTTCTTCCGTACACGACGAAACACATCGAATGGGTGAGTTGCGCGTCATTCCGACTTCGACGACGCGGTTGCTGAAATGCAGGTGCCTGTGAAGTTCGGGTGATCCCTCTTGAGCATGTAGGATTCCGCAACCTGTTCTATATCACTTCTTCCGTTAACGACGAAACGCATCGACTGGGTGAGTTTCGCGTCATTCCGACTTCGACGACCCGGTTGCCGAAATTCAGCTGGCTTTGCATTTCGGGCGATCCCTCTTGAGAATATAGGATTCTGGAACCTGTTCTACATTACTTCTACCATAATCGACGAATGCCATCGACTGGGTAAGTTTCGTGTCATTCCGACTTCGACGACCCCGTTGCTGAAATTTAAATGCCTTTGAATTTCGGGTGATCCCTCTTGATCATGTAGGATTCCGCAACCTGTTCTTCATCACTTCTTCCGTAAACAACGAAACGCATCGACTAGGTGAGTTTCGTGTCATTCCGACTTCAACGACCCGGTTGCCAAAATTCAGCTGCCTTTAAATTTCGGTTGATCCCTCTTGAGCATGTAGGATTCCACAACCTCTTCTACATCACTTCTTCCGTAAACGACGAAACGAATCGACTGGGTGAGTTTCGTGTCATTACGACTTTGACGACCCGCTTCCCGAAATTAAGGTGCCTTTGAAGTTCGGGTGATCCCTCATGAGCATATAGGATTCCGCAACCTGTTCTACATCACTTCTTCCGTAAACGACGAAACGCATTGACTGGATGAGTTTCGTGTCATTCCGCCTTCGACGACCCGGTTGCCGAATTCAACTGCCTTTGCATTTTGGTTGATCCCTCTTGAGCATGTAGGATTCCGCAACCTGTTCTACATCACTTCTTCCGTAAACGACAAAACGCATAGACGGGGTGAGTTTCGCGTCATTCCGACTTCGACGACCCGGTTGCCGAAATTCAGCTGCCTTTGAATCTCGGGTGATCCCTGTTGGGCATGTAGGATTCTACAACCTGTTCTACATCACTTCTTCCGTAAACGACGAAAGGCATCGACTGGGTGAGTTTCGCGTCATTCCGACTTCGAGGACGCAGTTGCCGAAAGTCAGGTGTCTTTGCATTTTGGGGATCCCTCTTGAGCATTTAGGTTTCTGAAACCTGTTCGACATCACTTCTTCCGTAAATGACAAAACACAAAGACGGGGTGAGTTTCGCGTCATTCCAATTTCGTCGACCCCGTTGCCGAAATTCAGCTGCCTGTGAATTTCGGGTGATCCCTCTTGAGCATGTAGGATTTCGCAACCTGTTCTACATCACTTCTTCCGTTAACGACGAAACGCATCGACTGGGTGAGTTTCGTGGTATTCCGCCTTCGACGACCCGGTTGCCGAAATTTAGACGCCTTTGAATTTCGGGTGATCCCTCTTGATCATGTAGGATTCCGCAACCTGTTCTTCATCACTTCTTCCGTACACGACGAAATGCATCGTCTGGGTGAGTTTCGTGTCATTCCGACTTCTACGACCCGGTTGCCGAAATTCAGCTGCCTTTCAATTTCGGGTGATCCCTCTTGATCATGTAGGATTCCGCAACCTGTTCTTCATCACTTCTTCCATACACGACGAAACACATCGAATGGGTGAGTTTCGCGTCATTCCGACTTCGACGAACCGGTTGCCGAAATTCAGCTGCCTTTGAATTTCGGGTGACCCCTCTTGAGCATGTAGGATTCCGCAACCTGTTCTACATCACTTCTTCCGTTAACGACGAAACGCATCTACTAGGTGAGTTTCGCGTCATTCCGGCTTCGACGACCCGGTTGCCGAAATTCAGCTGGCTTTGAATTTCGATTGCTCCCTCTTGAGCATTTAGGATTCCGCAACCACTTCTACATCACTTGTTCTGTAAACGACGAAACGCATCGACTGGGTGAGTTTCGCGTCATTCCGCCTTCGACTACCCGGTTGCTGAAATTCAGCTGCCTTTGAATTTCGGGTGATCCCCCTTGAGCATGTAGGATTCCACAACCTGTTCTACATCACTTCTTCCGTAAAGGACAAAACGCATTGACTGGGTGAGTTTCGCGTCATTCCGACTTCGACGACCCGGTTGCTGAAATTCAGCTGCCTTTGAATTTGGGGTGATCCCTCTTGAGCATGTAGGATTCCGCAACCTGTTCTACATCACTTCTTCCGTAAACGACGAAACGGATCGACTAGGTGAGTTTCGTGTCATTTCGACTTCAACGACCCGGTTGCCTAAATTCAGCTGCCTTTGAATTTCGGGTGATCCCTCTTCAGCATGTAGGATTCCGCAACCTCTTCTACATCACATCTTCCGTAAAGGATGAAAGGCATCGGCTGGGTGAGTTTCGCGTCATTCCGACTTCGACGACGCGGTTGCCGAAATTCAGCTGCCTTTGCATTTCGGTTGGTCCCTCTTGATCATGTAGGATTCCGCAACCTGTTCTTCATCACTTGTTCCGTACACGACGAAACGCATCGTCTGGGTGAGTTTCGCGTCATTCCGACTTCGACGACCCGATTGCCAAAATTCAGACGTCTTTGAATTTCAGGTGATCCCTCTTGATCATGTAGGATTCCGCAACCTGTTCTACATCACCTCTTCCGTAAACGACTAAACGCATCGCGTTTCGCGTCATTCCGACTTCGACGACGCGGTTGCCGAAATTCAGGTGCCTGTGAAGTTCGGGTGATCCCTCTTGAGCATGTAGGATTCCGCAACCTGTTCTATATCACTTCTTCCTTAAACAACGAAACGCATCGACTGGGTGAGTTTCGCGTCATTCCGACTTCGACGACCCGCTTGCCGAAATTCAGCTGCCTTTGCATTTCAGTTGATCCCTCTTGAGCATGTAGGATTCCGCAACATGTTCTACATCACTTCTTCCGTGAACGACGAAACGCATCGACTGGGTGAGTTTCGAGTCATTCCGACTGCGACGACCCGGTTTTTGAAATTCAGCTGCCTTTGAATTTCGTGTGATACCTCTTGAGCATGTATGATTCCGCAACCTATTCTACATAACTTCTTCTGTAAACGACGAAACGCATCGACTGGGTGAGTTTCGCGTCATTTCGACTGCGACTACCCGGTTTCTGAAATTCAGCTGCCTTTGAATTTCGTGTGATACCTCTTGAGCATGTAGGATTCCGCAACCTATTCTACATAACTTCTTCCGTAAACGACGAAACGCATCGTCTGGGTGAGTTTCGCGTCATTCCGACTTCCAGTACCCGGTTGCCAAAATTCAGCTGCCTTTGAATTTCGGGTGATCCCTCTTGAGCATGTAAGATTCCGCAACCTGTTCTTCATCACTTCTTCCGTACACGACGAAACACATCGTCTGGGTGAGTTTCGTGTCATTCCGACTGCGACGACCCGGTTGCCGATATTCAGCTGCCTTTCAATTTCGGGTGATCCCTCTTCAGCATGTAGGATTCCGCAACCTGTTCTTCATCCCTTCTTCCGTAAACAACGAAACGCATCGAATGGGTGAGTTTCGCGTCATTTCGACTTCGACCAACCGCTTGCCGAAATTCAGCTGCCTTTGAATTTCGGTTGGTCCCTCTTGAGCATTTACGATTCTGCAACCTATTTTACATCACGTCTTCCGTAAAGGATGAAAGGCATCGGCTGGGTGAGTTTCGCGTCATTCCGACTTCGACGACGCGGTTGCCGAAATTCAGCTGCCTTTGCATTTGGGTTGATCCCTCTTGAGCATGTAGGATTCCGCAACCTGTTCTTCATCACTTCTTCTGTACACGACGAAACACATCGAATTGGTGAGTTTTGTGTCATTCCGACTTCGACGACCCGGTTGCCGAAATTCAGCTCCCTTTGCCTTTCGGGTGATCCCTCTTGAGGATGTAGGACTCCCCAACGTGTTTTACATCACTTCTTCCGCAAACGACGAAACGCATCGACCGGGTGAGTTTGGCGTCATTCCGCCTTCGACGACCCGGTTGCTGAAATTCAGCTACCTTTGAATTTCGGTTGGTCCCTCTTGAGCATTTATGATTCTGCAACCTGTTCTACATCACGTCTTCCGTAAAGAATGAAAGGCATCGGCTGGGTGAGTTTCGCGTCATTCCGACTTCGACGACGCGGTTGCCGAAATTCAGCTGCCTTTGCATTTTGGTTGATCCCTCTTGAGCATGTAGGATTCCGCAACCTGTTCTACATCACTTCTTTCGTAAACGACGAAAGGCATCGACCGGGTGAGTTTCGCGTCATTCCGGCTTCGACGACCTGGTTGCCAAAATTCAGCTCCCTTTGCATTTCGGGTGATCCCTCTTGAGGATGTAGGACTCCGCAACCTGTTTTACATCACTTTTTCCGTAAACGACGAAACGCATCGACCGGGTGAGTTTTGCGTCATTCTGCCTTCGACGACCCGGTTGCTGAAATTCAGCTATCTTTGAATTTCGGTTGGTCCCTCTTGAGGATTTACGATTCTGCAACCTGTTCTACAGAACGTCTTCCGTAAAGGATGAAAGGCATCGGCTGGGTGAGTTTCGCGTCATTCCGACTTCGACAACGCGGTTGCCGAAATTCAGCTGCCTTTGCATTTCGGTTGATCCCTCTTGAGCATGTAGGTTTCCGCAACCTGTTCTACATCACTTCTTCTGTAAACGACAAAACGCATCGACTGGGTGCGTTTCGCGTCATTCCGACTTCGACGACCCGGTTGCCGAAATTCAGCTGCCTTTGAATTTACGATGATCCCTCTTGATCATGTAGGATTCCGCAACCTGTTCTACATCACTTCTACCGTAAACGACGAAATGCATCGTCTGGGTGAGTTTGGCGTCATTCCTACTTCGACGACCCGGTTGCCGAAATTCATCTGCCATTGAATTCCGGGTGATCCCTCTTCAGCATGTAGGATTCCACAACCTCTTCTACATCACTTCTTCCGTAAACAACGAAACGCATCGACTGGGTGAATGTCGCGTCATTCCGACTTTGAGGACCTACTTCCTGAAATTAAGGTGCCTTTGAAGTTCGGGTGATCCCTCTTGAGCATGTAGGATTCCGCAACCTGTTCTACATCACTTCTTCCGTAAACAAAGAAACGCATCGACTGGGTGAGTTTCGCGTCATTCCGACTTCGACTACCCGGTTACTGAAATTCAGCTGCATTTGAATTTCGGGTGATCCCTCTTGAGCATGTAGGATTCTGCAACCTGTTCTACATCACTTCTTCCGTAAATGACGAAACGCATCGACTGGGTGAGTTTCGCGTCATTCCGACTTCGAGGACCCGGTTGCTGAAATTCACCTGCCTTTGAATTTCGATTATCCCTCTTGAGCATGTAGGATTCCGCAACCTGTTCTAGATAACTTCTTCCGTAAACGACGAAACGCATCGTCTGGGTGAGTTTCGCGTCATTCCGACTTCGACGACCGGTTGCCGAAATTAGCTGCCTTTGAATTTCGGTGATCCCTCTTGAGATGTAGGATTCCGCAACCTGTTCTACATCACTTCTTCCATAAACGACGAAACGCATTTGATTGGGTGAGTTTCGCGTCATTCCGACCTTCGACGACCCGGTTGCCGAAATTCAGCTGCCTTTGAATTTCGGTTGATCCCTCTTGAGCATGTAGGATTCCGCAACCTGTTCTAGATCACTTCTTCCGTAAACGACGAAACGCATCGTCTGGGTGAGTTTCGCTTCATTCCGTTTCGACGACCGGTTGCCGAAATTCAGCTGCCTTTGTATTTTGGTTGATCCCTCTTGATCATGTAGGATTCGCAACCTGTTTTACATCACTTCTTCCGTAAACGACGAAACGCATCGTCTGGGTGAGTTTCGCGTCATTCCGACTTCGACGACCCGGTTGCCGAAATTCAGCGCCTTTGAATTTCGGTGATCCCTCTTGATCATGTAGGATTCCGCAACCTCTTCTACATCACTTCTTCCGTAAACCACGAAACGCATCGCGTTTCGCGTCATTCCGACTTCGACGACGCGGTTGCTGAAATTCAGGTGCCTTTGAAGTTCGGGTGATCCCTCTTGAGCATGTAGGATTCCGCAACCTGTTCTATATCACTTCTTCCGTAAACAAGAAACGCATCGACTGGGTGAGTTTCGCGTCATTCCGACTTCGACGACCCGGTTGCCAAATTCAGCTGCCTTTGAATTTCAGTGATCCCTCTTGAGCATGTAGGATTCCGCAACCTGTTCTACATCACTTCTTCCGTAAACGACGAAACGCATCGACTGGGTGAGTTTCGTGTCATTCCGACTTCGACGACCCGGTTGCCGAAATTCAGCTGCCTTTGAATTTCGGGTGATCCCTCTTGAGCATGTAGGATTCCGCAACCTGTTCTACATAACTTCTTCCGTAAACGACGAAACGCATCGTCTGGGTGAGTTTCGCGTCATTCCGACTTCGACGACCTGGTTGCCGAAATTCAGCTGCCTTTGAATTTCGGGTGATCCCTCTTGAGCATGTAGGATTCCGCAACCTGTTCTTCATCACTTCTTCCGTATAACGACGAAACGCATTGAATGGGTGAGTTCGCGTCATTCCGACTTCGACGACCCCGTTGCCGAAATTCAGCTGCCTTTGAATGTTCGGGTGATCCCTCTTGAGCATGTAGGATTCCGCAACCTGTTCTACATCACTTCTTCCGTTAACGACGAAACGCATCGACTGGGTGAGTTTCGTGTCATTCGACTTCGACGACCCGGTTGCCGAAATTCAGCTGCCTTTGCATTTCGGGCGATCCCTCTTTAGCTTGTAGGATTCTGGAACCTGTTCCACATCACTTCTTCCGTAAACGACAAAACGCATAGATGGGGTGAGTTTCGCTTCATTCCGACTTCGACGACCCGGTTGCCGAAATTCAGCTGCCTTTGAATTTCGGGTGATCCCTCTTGAGCATGTAGGATTCCGCAACCTGTTCTACATCACTTCTTCCGTACACTACGAAACGCATCGACTGGGTGAGTTTCGTGTCATTCCGACTTCGACGACGCGGTTGCCGAAATTCAGCTGCCTTTGAATTTCAGATGATCCCTGTTGATCATGTAGGATTCCGCAACCTGTTCTTCATCACTTCTTCCGTACACGACGAAACACATCGAATTGGTGATTTTCGTGGCATTCCCACTTCGACGACCCGGTTTCCGAAATTCAGCTCCCTTTGAATTTCGGGTGATCCCTCTTCAGCATGTAGGATTCTGCAACCTCTTCTACTTCACTTCTTCCGTAAAGGACGAAACACATCGACTGGGGAGTTTCGCGTCATTACGACTTCGACGACCCGGTTGCCGAAATTCAGCTGCCTTTGAATTTCGGGTGATCCCTCTTGAGCATGTAGGATTCCGCAACCAGTTCTAGATCAATTCTTCCCTAAACGTCGAAACGCATCGTCTGGGTGAGTTTCGCGTCATTCCGACTTCGACGACCCGATAGCCGAAAATCAGACGCCTTTGAATTTCAGGTGATCCCTCTTGATCATGTAAGATTCCGCAACCTCTTCTACATCACTTCTTCCGTAAACCACGAAACGCATCGCGTTTCGCGTCATTCCGACTTCGACGACGCGGTTGCTGAAATGGAGGTGCCTGTGAAGTTCGGGTGATCCCTCTTGAGCATGTAGGATTCCGCAACCTCTTCTACATCACTTCTTCCGTAAACCACGAAACGCATCGCGTTTCGCGTCATTCCGACTTCGACGACGCGGTTGCTGAAATGCAGGTGCCTGTGAAGTTCGGGTGATCCCTCTTGAGCATGTAGGATTCCGCAACCTGTTCTATATCACTTCTTCCTTAAACAACGAAACGCATCGACTGGGTGAGTTTCGCGTCATTCCGACTTCGCCGACCCGCTTGCCGAAATTCAGCTGCCTTTGCATTTCAGTTGATCCCTCTTGAGCATGTAGGATTCCGCAACATGTTCTACATCACTTCTTCCGTAAACGACGAAACGCATCGACTGGGTGAGTTTCGTGTCATTCCGACTTCGACGACCTGGTTGCCGAAATTCAGCTGCCTTTGAATTTTGGGTATCCTCTTGAGCATGTAGGATTCCGCAACCTGTTCTACATCACTTCTTCCGTAAACGACGAAACGCATCGTCTGGGTGAGTTTCGCGTCATTCCGACTTCGACTACCCGGTTGCCGAAATTCAGCTGCCTTTGAATTTCGGGTGATCCCTCTTGAGCATGTAGGATTCCGCAACCTGTTCTTCATCACTTCTTCCGTATACGACGAAACACATTGAATGGGTGAGTATCGCGTCATTCCGACTTCACGACCCCGTTGCCAAATTCAGCTGCCTTTGAATGTCGGGTGATCCCTCTTGAGCATGTAGGATTTTGCAACCTGTTCTACATCACTTCTTCCGTTAACGACGAAACGCATCGACTGGGTGAGTTTCGTGTCATTTCGACTTAGACGACCCGGTTGCCGAAATTCAGCTGCCTTTGCATTTCGGGCGATCCCTCTTGAGCATGTAGGATTCCGGAACCTGTTCCACATCACTTCTACCGTAAATGACAAAACGCATAGATGGGGTGAGTTTCGCTTCATTCCGACTTCGACGACCCGGTTGCCGAAATTCAGCTGCCTTTGAATTTCGGGTGATCCCTCTTGAGCATGTAGGATTCCGCAACCTGTTCTACATCACTTCTTCCATACACTACGAAACGCATCGACTGGGTGAGTTTCGTGTCATTCCGACTTCGACGACGCAGTTGCCGAAATTCAGCTGCCTTTGAATTTCAGATGATCCCTGTTGATCATGTAGGATTCCGCCACCTCTTCTACATCACTTCTTCCGTAAACCACGAAACGCATCGTCTGGGTGAGTTTCGCGTCATTCCGACTTCGACGACCTGATAGCCGAAAATCAGACGCCTTTGAATTTCAGGGGATCCCTCTTGATCATGTAGGATTCCGCAACCTCTTCTACATCACTTCTTCCGTAAACCACGAAACGCATCGCGTTCCGCGTCATTCCGACTTCGATGACGCGGTTGCTGAAATGCAGGTGCCTGTGAAGTTCGGGTGATCCCTCTTGAGCATGTAGGATTCCGCAACTTGTTCTATATCACTTCTTCCTTAAACAACGAAACGCGTCGACTGGGTGAGTTTCGCGTCATTCCGACTTCGCCGACCCGCTTGCCGAAATTCAGCTGCCTTTGCATTTCAGTTGATCCCTCTTGAGCATGTAGGATTCCGCAACCTCTTCTACATCACTTCTTCCGTAAACAACGAAACGCATCGACTGGGTGAGTTTGGCGTCATTCCACCTTCGACGACCCGGTTGCTGAAATTCAGCTACCTTTGAATTTCGTTTGGTCCCTCTTGAGATATAAGATTCTGCAACCTGTTCTACATCACATCTTCCGTAACGGATGAAAGGCATCGGCTGGGTGAGTTTCCCGTCATTCCGACTTCGCCGACCCGCTTGCCGAAATTCAGCTGCCTTTGCATTTCAGTTGATCCCTCTTGAGCATGTAGGATTCCGCTACATGTTCTTCACCACTTCTTCCGTACACGACGAAACACATCGAATTGGTGATTTTCGTGGCATTTCGACTTCGACGACCCGGTTTCCGAAATTCAGCTCCCTTTGAATTTCGGGTGATCCCTCTTCAGCATGTAGGATTCTGCAACCTCTTCTACTTCACTTCTTCCGTAAAGGACGAAACGCATCGACTGGGGAGTTTCGCGTCATTACGAATTCGACGACCCGGTTGCCGAAATTCAGCTGCCTTTGAATTTCGGGTGATCCCTCTTGAGCATGTAGGATTCCGCAACCAGTTCTAGATCACTTCTTCCCTAAACGTCGAAACGCATCGTCTGGGTGAGTTTCGCGTCATTCCGACTTCGACGACCCGATAGCCGCAAATCAGACGCCTTTGAATTTCAGGTGATCCCTCTTGATCATGTAGGATTCCGCAACCTCTTCTACATTACTTCTTCCGTAAACCACGAAACGCATCGTCTGGGTGAGTTTCGCGTCATTCCGACTTCGACGACCCGATAGCCGAAAACCAGACGCCTTTGAATTTCAGGTGATCCCTCTTGATCATGTAGGATTCCGCAACCTCTTCTACATCACTTCTCCCGTAAACCACGAAACGCATCGCGTTTCGTGTCATTCCGACTTCGACGACGCGGTTGCTGAAATGCAGGTGCCTGTGAAGTTCGGGTGATCCCTCTTGAGCATGTAGGATTCCGCAACCTGTTCTATATCACTTCTTCCTTAAACAACGAAACGCATCGACTGGGTGAGTTACGCGTCATTCCGACTTCGCCGACCCGCTTGCCGAAATTCAGCTGCCTTTGCATTTCAGTTGATCCCTCTTGAGCATGTAGGATTCCGCAACATGTTCTACATCACTTCTTCCGTAAACGACGAAACGCATCGACTGGGTGAGTTTCGCGTCATTCCGACTTCGACGACCTGGTTGCCGAAATTCAGCTGCCTTTGAATTTTGGGTAATACCTCTTGAGCATGTAGGATTCCGCAACCTGTTCTACATAACTTCTTCCGTAAACGACGAAACGCATCGTCTGGGTGAGTTTCGCGTCATTCCGACTTCGACTACCCGGTTGCCGAAATTCAGCTGCCTTTGAATTTCGGGTGATCCCTCTTGAGCATGTAGGATTCCGCAACCTGTTCTTCATCACTTCTTCCGTATACGACGAAACACATCGTCTGGGTGAGTATCGCGTCATTCCGACTTCAACGACGCCGTTGCCGAAATTCAGCTGCCTTTGAATGTCGGGTGATCCCTCTTGAGCATGCAGGATTTCACAACCTGTTCTACATCACTTCTTCCGTTAACGTCAAAACGCATCGACTGGGTGAGTTTCGTGTCATTTCGACTTCGACGACCCGGTTACCGAAATTCAGCTGCCTTTGCATTTCGGGCGATCCCTCTTGAGCATGTAGGATTCCGCAACCTGTTCTACATCACTTCTTCCGTTAACGTCAAAACGCATCGACTGGGTGAGTTTCGTGTCATTTCGACTTCGACGACCCGGTTACCGAAATTCAGCTGCCTTTGCATTTCGGGCGATCCCTCTTGAGCATGTAGCATTCCGGAACCTGTTCCACATCACTTCTTTCGTAAACGACAAAACGCATAGATGGGGTGAGTTTCGCTTCATTCTGCCTTCGCCGACCCGGTTGCCGAAATTCAGCTGCCTTTGAATTTCTGGTGATCCCTCTTGAGCATGTAGGATTCCGCAACATGTTCTACATCACTTCTTCCGTACACTACGAAACGCATCGACTGGGTGAGTTTCGTGTCATTCCGACTTCGACGACGCGGTTGCCGAAATTCAGCTGCCTTTGAATTTCAGCTGATCCCTGTTGATCATGTAGGATTCCGCAACCTGTTCTTCATCACTTCTTCCGTACATGACGAAACACATCGAATTGGTGATTTTGGTGGCATTCCGACTTCGACGACCCGGTTTCCGAAATTCAGCTCCCTTTGAATTTCGGGTGATCCCTCTTCAGCATGTAGGATTCTGCAACCTCTTCTACTTCATTTCTTCCGTAAAGGACGAAACGCATCGACTGGGGAGTTTCGCGTCAGTACGACTTCGACGACCCGGTTGCCGAAATTCAGCGGCCTTTGAATTTCGGGTGATCCCTCTTGAGCATGTAGGATTCCGCAACCAGTTCTAGACCACTTCTTCCCTAAACGTCGAACCGCATCGTCTGGGTGAGTTTCGCGTCATTCCGACTTCGACGACCCGATAGCCGAAAACCAGACGCCTTTGAATTTCAGGTGATCCCTCTTGATCATGTAGGATTCCGCAACCTCTTCTACATCACTTCTTCCGTAAACCACGAAACGCATCGCGTTTCGCGTCATTCCGACTTCGACGACGCGGTTGCTGAAATGCAGGTGCCTGTGAAGTTCGGGTGATCCCTCTTGAGCAAGTAGGATTCCGCAACCTGTTCTTCATCACTTCTTCTGTATACGACGAAACACATTGAATGGGTGAGTATCGCGTCATTCCGACTTCAACGACCCCGTTGCCGAAATTCAGCTGCCTTTGAATGTCGGGTGATCCCTCTTGAGCATGTAGGATTTTGCAACCTGTTCTACATCACTTCTTCCGTTAACGACGAAACGCATCGACTGGGTGAGTTTCGTGTCATTTCGACTTAGACGACCCGGTTGCTGAAATTCAGCTGCCTTTGCATTTTGGGCGATCCCTCTTGAGCATGTAGGATTCCGGAACCTGTTCCACATCACTTCTACCGTAAATGACAAAACGCATAGATGGGGTGAGTTTCGCTTCATTCCGACTTCGACGACCCGGTTGCCGAAATTCAGCTGCCTTTGAATTTCGGGTGATCCCTCTTGAGCATGTAGGATTCCGCAACCTGTTCTACATCACTTCTTCCGTACACTACGAAACGCATCGACTGGGTGAGTTTCGTGTCATTCCGACTTCGACGACGCAGTTGCCGAAATTCAGCTGCCTTTGAATTTCAGATGATCCCTGTTGATCATGTAGGATTCCGCCACCTCTTCTACATCACTTCTTCCGTAAACCACGAAACGCATCGTCTGGGTGAGTTTCGCGTCATTCCGACTTCGACGACCTGATAGCCGAAAATCAGACGCCTTTGAATTTCAGGGGATCCCTCTTGATCATGTAGGATTCCGCAACCTCTTCTACATCACTTCTTCCGTAAACCACGAAACGCATCGCGTTTCGCGTCATTCCGACTTCGACGACGCGGTTGCTGAAATGCAGGTGCCTGTGAAGTTCGGGTGATCCCTCTTGAGCATGTAGGATTCCGCAACCTGTTCTATATCACTTCTTCCTTAAACAACGAAACGCATCGACTGGGTGAGTTTCGCGTCATTCCGACTTCGCCGACCCGCTTGCCGAAATTCAGCTGCCTTTGCATTTCAGTTGATCCCTCTTGAGCATGTAGGATTCCGCAACCTCTTCTACATCACTTCTTCCGTAAACAACGAAACGCATCGACTGCGTGAGTTTGGCGTCATTCCACCTTCGACGACCCGGTTGCTGAAATTCAGCTACCTTTGAATTTCGTTTGGTCCCTCTTGAGATATACGATTCTGCAACCTGTTCTACATCACATCTTCCGTAACGGATGAAAGGCATCGGCTGGGTGAGTTTCCCGTCATTCCGACTTCGACGACGCGGTTGCCGAAATTCAGCTGCCTTTGCATTTCGGTTGATCCCTCTTGAGCATGTAGGATTCTGCACCCTGTTCTACATCACCTCTTCCGTAAACGACGAAACAAATCGACTGGGTGAGTTTCGCGTCATTCCGACTTCGAGGACCCGGTTGCTGAAATTCAGCTGCCTTTAAATTTCGATTAATCCCTCTGGAGCATGTAGGATTCCGCAACCAATTCTAGATCACTTCTTCCGTAAACGACGAAACGCATCGTCTCGGTGAGTTTCGCGACATTCCGACTTTGACGAGCCGCTTGCCAAAATTAAGGTGCCTTTGAAGTTCTGGTGATCCCTCTTGAGAATATAGGATTCCGCAACCTGTTCTACATCACTTCTTCCGTAAATGACGAAACGCTTTGATTGGATGAGTTTCGCGTCATTCCGCCTTCGACGACCCGGTTGCCGAAATTCAGCTGCCTTTGCATTTCGGTTGATCCCTCTTGAGCATGTAGGATTCCGCAACCAGTTCTAGATCACTTCTTCCGTAAACAACGAAACGCATCGTCTAGGTGAGTTTCGCTTCATTCCGTTTCGACGACACGGTTGCCGAAATTCAGCTGCCTTTGTATTTTGGTTGATCCCTCTTGATCATGTAGGATTCGCAACCTGTTTTACATCACTTCTTCCCTAAACATCGAAACGCATCGTCTGGGTGAGTTTCGCGTCATTCCGACTTCTACAACCCGATAGCCGAAAATCAGACGGCTTTGAATTTCAGGTGATCCCTCTTGATCATGTAGGATTCCGCAACCTCTTCTACATCACTTCTTCCGTAAACCACGAAACGCATCGCGTTTCGCGTCATTCCGACTTCGACGACGCGGTTGCTGAAATGCAGGTGGCTGTGAAGTTCGGGTGATCCCTCTTGAGCATGTAGGATTCCGCAACCTGTTCTATATCACTTCTTCCTTAAACAAGGAAACGCATCGAATGGGTGAGTTTCGCGTCATTCCGACTTCGCCGACCCGCTTGCCGAAATTCAGCTGCCTTTGCATTTCAGTTGATCCCTCTTGAGCATGTAGGATTCCGCAACGTGTTCTATATCACTTCTTCCGTAAACGACGAAACGCATCGACTGGGTGAGTTTCGTGTCATTCCGACTTCGACGACCTGGTTGCCGAAATCCAGCTGCCTTTGAATTTCGGGTGATACCTCTTGAGCATGTAGGATTCCGCAACCTGTTCTACATAACTTCTTCCGTAAACGACGAAATGCATCGTCTGGGTGAGTTTCGCGTCATTCCGACTTCGACTACCTGGTTGCCGAAATTCAGCTGCCTTTGAATTTCGGGTGATCCCTCTTGAGCATGTAGGATTCCGCAACCTGTTCTTCATCACTTCTTCCGTATACGACGAAACACATTGAATGGGTGAGTATCGCGTCATTCCGACTTCTACGACCCCGTTGCCGAAATTCAGCTGCCTTTGAATGTCGGGTGATCCCTCTTGAGCATGTAGGATTTCGCAACCTGTTCTACATCACTTCTTCCGTTAACGACGAAACGCATCGACTGGGTGAGTTTCGTGTCATTTCGACTTCGACGACCCGGTTGCCGAAATTCAGCTGCCTTTGCATTTCGGGCGATCCCTCTTGAGCATGTAGGATTC
Source organism: Salix arbutifolia (assembly GCA_025169955.1). Taxonomy (NCBI): domain Eukaryota; kingdom Viridiplantae; phylum Streptophyta; class Magnoliopsida; order Malpighiales; family Salicaceae; genus Salix; species Salix arbutifolia. The sequence goes on from CM045906.1 coordinate 10,536,743, forward strand.
CGGAACCTGTTCCACATCACTTCTTCCGTAAACGACAAAACGCATAGATGGGGTGAGTTTCGCTTCATTCCGACTTCGACGACCCGGTTGCCGAAATTCAGCTGCCTTTGAATTTCGGGTGATCCCTCTTGAGCATGTAGGATTCCGCAACCTGTTCTACATCACTTCTTCCGTACACTACGAAACGCATCGACTGGGTGAGTTTCGTGTCATTCCGACTTCGACGACGCGGTTGCCGAAATTCAGCTGCCTTTGAATTTCAGATGATCCCTGTTGATCATGTAGGATTCCGCAACCTGTTCTTCCTCACTTCTTCCGTACACGACGAAACACATCGAATTGGTGATTTTCGTGGCATTCCCACTTCGACGACCCGGTTTCCTAAATTCAGCTCCCTTTGAATTTCGGGTGATCCCTCTTCAGCATGTAGGATTCTGCAACCTCTTCTACTTCACTTCTTCCGTAAAGGACGAAACGCATCGACTGGGGAGTTTCGCGTCATTACGACTTCGACGACCCGGTTGCCGAAATTCAGCTGCCTTTGAATTTCGGGTGATCCCTCTTGAGCATGTAGGATTCCGCAACCAGTTCTAGATCACTTCTTCCCTAAACGTCGAAACGCATCGTCTGGGTGAGTTTCGCGTCATTCCGACTTCGACGACCCGATAGCCGAAAATCAGACGCCTTTGAATTTCAGGTGATCCCTCTTGATCATGTAGGATTCCGCAACCTCTTCTACATCACTTCTTCCGTAAACCACGAAACGCATCGCGTTTCGCGTCATTCCGACTTCGACGACGCGGTTGCTGAAATGCAGGTGCCTGTGAAGTTCGGGTGATCCCTCTTGAGCATGTAGGATTCCGCAACCTGTTCTACATCACTTCTTCCGTTAACGTCAAAACGCATCGACTGGGTGAGTTTCGTGTCATTTCGACTTCGACGACCCGGTTACCGAAATTCAGCTGCCTTTGCATTTCGGGCGATCCCTCTTGAGCATGTAGGATTCCGGAACCTGTTCCACATCACTTCTTTCGTAAACGACAAAACGCATAGATGGGGTGAGTTTCGCTTCATTCTGCCTTCGACGACCCGGTTGCCGAAATTCAGCTGCCTTTGAATTTCTGGTGATACCTCTTGAGCATGTAGGATTCCGCAACCTGTTCTACATCACTTCTTCCGTACACTACGAAACGCATCGACTGGGTGAGTTTCGTGTCATTCCGACTTCGACGACGCGGTTGCCGAAATTCAGCTGCCTTTGAATTTCAGCTGATCCCTGTTGATCATGTAGGATTCCGCAACCTGTTCTTCATCACTTCTTCCGTACATGACGAAACACATCGAATTGGTGATTTTGGTGGCATTCCGACTTCGACGACCCGGTTTCCGAAATTCAGCTCCCTTTGAATTTCGGGTGATCCCTCTTCAGCATGTAGGATTCTGCAACCTCTTCTACTTCATTTCTTCCGTAAAGGACGAAACGCATCGACTGGGGAGTTTCGCGTCAGTACGACTTCGACGACCCGGTTGCCGAAATTCAGCTGCCTTTGAATTTCGGGTGATCCCTCTTGAGCATGTAGGATTCCGCAACCAGTTCTAGATCACTTCTTCCCTAAACGTCGAACCGCATCGTCTGGGTGAGTTTCGCGTCATTCCGACTTCGACGACCCGATAGCCGAAAACCAGACGCCTTTGAATTTCAGGTGATCCCTCTTGATCATGTAGGATTCCGCAACCTCTTCTACATCACTTCTTCCGTAAACCACGAAACGCATCGCGTTTCGCGTCATTCCGACTTCGACGACGCGGTTGCTGAAATGCAGGTGCCTGTGAAGTTCAGGTGATCCCTCTTGAGCATGTAGGATTCCGCAACCTGTTCTTCATCACTTCTTCTGTATACGACGAAACACATTGAATGGGTGAGTATCGCGTCATTCCGACTTCAACGACCCCGTTGCCGAAATTCAGCTGCCTTTGAATGTCGGGTGATCCCTCTTGAGCATGTAGGATTTTGCAACCTGTTCTACATCACTTCTTCCGTTAACGACGAAACGCATCGACTGGGTGAGTTTCGTGTCATTTCGACTTAGACGACCCGGTTGCCGAAATTCAGCTGCCTTTGCATTTCGGGCGATCCCTCTTGAGCATGTAGGATTCCGGAACCTGTTCCACATCACTTCTACCGTAAATGACAAAACGCATAGATGGGGTGAGTTTCTCTTCATTCCGACTTCGACGACCCGGTTGCCGAAATTCAGCTGCCTTTGAATTTCGGGTGATCCCTCTTGAGCATGTAGGATTCCGCAACCTGTTCTACATCACTTCTTCCGTACACTACGAAACGCATCGACTGGGTGAGTTTCGTGTCATTCCGACTTCGACGACGCAGTTGCCGAAATTCAGCTGCCTTTGAATTTCAGATGATCCCTGTTGATCATGTAGGATTCCGCAACCTCTTCTACATCACTTCTTCCGTAAAGCACGAAACGCATCGCGTTTTGCGTCATTCCGACTTCGACGACGCGGTTGCTGAAATGCAGGTGCCTGTGAAGTTCGGGTGATCCCTCTTGAGCATGTAGGATTCCGCAACCTGTTCTATATCACTTCTTCCATAAACAACGAAACGCATCGACTGGGTGAGTTTCGCGTCATTCCGACTTCGCCGACCCGCTTGCCGAAATTCAGCTGCCTTTGCATTTCAGTTGATCCCTATTGAGCATGTAGGATTCCGCAACATGTTCTACATCACTTCTTCCGTAAACGACGAAACGCATCGATTGGGTGAGTTTCGCGTCATTCCGACTTCGACGACCTGGTTGCCGAAATTCAGCTGCCTTTGAATTTCGGGTGATACCTCTGGAGCATGTAGGATTCCGCAACCTGTTCTACATAACTTCTTCTGTAAATGACGAAACGCATCGTCTGGGTGAGTTTCGCGTCATTCCGACTTCGACTACCCCGTTGCCGAAATTCAGCTGCCTTTCAATTTCGGGTGATCCCTCTTGAGCATGTAGGATTCCGCAACCTGTTCTTCATCACTTTTTCCGTACACGACGAAACACATAGACTTGGTGAGTTTCGCGTCATTCCGAACTTTGACGACCCGGTTGCCGAAATTCAGCTGCCTTTGAATTTCGGGTGATACCTCTTGAGCATGTAGGATTTCGCCACCTGTTCTACATCACTTCTTCCGTAAACGACGAAACGCATCAACTGGGTGAGTTTCGCGTCATTCCGACTTCGACTTCCCCGTGGCTGAAATTCAGCTGCCTCTGAATTTCGGGTGATCCCTCTTGAGCATGTAGGATTCCGCAACCTGTTCTACATCACTTCTTCCGTAAACGACGAAACGCATCGACTGGGTGAGTTTTGCATCATTCCGCTTCGACGACCCCGTTGCCGAAATTCAGCTGCCATTGCATTTCGGGTGATCCCTTTTGAGCATGTAGGATTCCGCAACCTGCTCTACATCACTTCTTCCGTAAACAATGAAACGCATAGACTGGGTGATTTTCACGTCATTCGGACTTCCACGACCCGGTTACCGAAATTCAGCTGCCTTTGCATTTCGGGTGATCCCTCTTGAGCATGTAGGATTCCGCAACCTCTTCTACATCACTTCTTCCGTAAACGACGAAACGGATCGACTGGGTGTGTTTCACGTCATTCCGGCTTTGACGACCCGGTTGCCGAAATTCAGCTGCCTTTGAATTTCGGGTGATCCCTCTTGATCATGTAGGATTCCGCCACCTGTTCTACATCACTTCTTCCGTAAACGACGAAACGCGTTGACTGGAGGAGTTTCGCGTCATTCCGCCTTCGACGACGCAGTTGCCGAAATTCAGCTGCCTTTGCATTTCTGTTGATCCCTCTTGAGCATGTAGGATTCCGCTACCTGTTCAACATCACTTCTACCGTAAATGACAAAACGCCTCGTCTGGGTGAGTTTGGCGTCTTTCCGACTTCGATGACCCGGTTGCCAAAATTCATCTACCATTGAATTTCGGGCGATCCCTCTTGAGCATGTAGGATTCCGCAACCTGTTCTACATCACTCCTTCCGTAAATGACGAAACGCATCGACTGGGTGTGTTTCGCGTGATTCCGACTTCGACAACCCTGTTGCCGAAATTCAGCTGCCTTTTAACTTCGGGTGATCACTCTTGAGCATGTAGGATTCTGGAAACTATTCTACATCACTTCTTCCGTAAACGACAAAACGCATAGACGGGCTGAGTTTTGCGTCATTCGGACTTCGACGACCTGGTTGCCGAAATTCAGCTGGCTTTGAATTTCGGTTGATCCCTCTTGAGCATACGACGAAACGCATGGACTGGGTGAGTTTCGCGTCCTTCCGACTTCGACGACGCGATTGCCGAAATTCAGGTGCCTGTGAAGTTCAGGTGATCCCTCTTGATCATGTAGGATTCCGCAACCTGTTCTACATCACTTCTTCCGTAAACGACGAAACGAATCGTCTGGGTGAATTTAGCGTCATTCCAACTTCGACTAAACGGTTGCCGAAATTTAGACGCCTTTGAATTTCGGGTGATCCCTCTTGATCATGTAGGATTCCGCAACCTGTTCTTCATCACTTCTTCCATACACGACGAAACGCATCGTCTGGGTGAGTTTCGTGTCATTCCGACTTCGACGACCCAGTTGCCGAAATTCAGCTGCCTTGGAATTTCGGGTGATCCCTCTTGATCATGTAGGATTCCGCAACCTGTTCTTCATCACTTCTTCCGTACACGATGAAACACATCGAATGGGTCAGTTTCGCGTCATTCCGACTTCGACGACCCTGTTGCCGAAATTCAGTTGCCTTTTAATTTCGGGTGATCACCCTTGAGCATGTAGGATTCCGGAAACTGTTCTACATCACTTCTTCCGTAAACGACAAAACGCATAGACGGGGTGAGTTTCGCGTCATTCGGACTTCGACGACCCGGTTGCCGAAATTCAGATGGCTTTGAATTTCGGTTGATCCCTCTTGAGCATACGACGAAACGCATCGACTGGGTGAGTTTCGCGTCATTCCAACTTCGACGACCCGGTTGCCGACATTCAGCTGCCTTTGAATTTCAGGTGATCCCTCTTGATCATGTAGGATTTCGCAACCTCTTCTACATCACTTCTTCCGTAAACGACGAAACGCATCGTCTTGGTGAGTTTCGCGTCATTCCGCCTTTGACGACCCAGTTGCCGAAATTCAGCTGCCTTTGCATTTCGGGTGATCGCTCTTGATCATGTAGGATTCCGCAACCTGTTCTACATCACTTCTTCCGTAAACGACGAAACGCATCGACTTTTGGAGTTTCGCGTCATTCCGCCTTCGACGACCCCGTTCCCGAAATTCAGCTGCCTTTAAAAATTTCGGGTGATCCCTCTTGAGCATGTAGGATTCCGCAACCTATTCTACATCACTTCTTCTGTAAAGGACGAAACGCATCGACTGGGTGAGTTTCGCGTCATTCCGACTTTGACGACCCGGTTGCCGAAATTCAGCTGCCTTTGAAATTCGGGTGATCCCTCTTGAGCAAGTAGGATTCCGCAACCTGTTCTACACCACTTCTTCTGTAAAGGACGAAACGCATCGACTGGGTGAGTTTCGCGTCATTCCGCCTTCGACGACCCGGTTGCCGAAATTCAGCTGCCTTTGAATTTCGGGTGATCCCTCTTGAGCATGTAGGATTCCGCATCCTGTTCTACTTCACTTCTTCCGTAAACGACGAAACGCATCGACTGGGTGAGTTTCGCGTCATTCCGACTTCGACGACCTGGTTGCCGAAATTCAGCTGCCTTTGAATTTCGGGTGATACCTCTTGAGCATGTAGGATTCCGCAACCTGTTCTACATAACTTCTTCCGTAAACGACGAAACGCATCGTCTGGGTGAGTTTCGCGTCATTCCGACTTCGACTACCCGGTTGCCGAAATTCAGCTGCCTTTGAATTTCGGGTGATCCCTCTTGAGCATGTAGGATTCCGCAACCTGTTCTTCATCACTTCTTCCGTACACGACGAAACACATAGACTTGGTGAGTTTCGCGTCATTCCGAACTTTGACGACCCGGTTGCCGAAATTCAGCTGCCTTTGAATTTCGGGTGATACCTCTTGAGCATGTAGGATTTCGCCACCTGTTCTACATCACTTCTTCCGTAAACGACGAAACGCATCAACTGGGTGAGTTTCGCGTCATTCCGACTTCGACTTCCCCGTGGCTAAAATTCAGCTGCCTCTGAATTTCGGGTGATCCCTCTTGAGCATGTAGGATTCCGCAACCTGTTCTACATCACTTCTTCCGTAAACGACGAAACGCATCGACTGGGTGAGTTTTGCATCATTCCGCTTCGACGACCCCGTTGCCGAAATTCAGCTGCCATTGCATTTCGGGTGATCCCTTTTGAGCATGTAGGATTCCGCAACCTGCTCTACATCACTTCTTCCGTAAACAATGAAACGCATAGACTGGGTGATTTTCACGTCATTCGGACTTCCACGACCCGGTTACCGAAATTCAGCTGCCTTTGCATTTCGGGTGATCCCTCTTGAGCATGTAGGATTCCGCAACCTCTTCTACATCACTTCTTCCGTAAACGACGAAACGGATCGACTGGGTGTGTTTCACGTCATTCCGGCTTTAACGACCCGGTTGCCGAAATTCAGCTGCCTTTGAATTTCGGGTGATCCCTCTTGATCATGTAGGATTCCGCCCCCTGTTCTACATCACTTCTTCCGTAAACGACGAAACGCGTTGACTGGAGGAGTTTCGCGTCATTCCGCCTTCGACGACGCAGTTGCCGAAATTCAGCTGCCTTTGCATTTCTGTTGATCCCTCTTGAGCATGTAGGATTCCGCTACCTGTTCAACATCACTTCTACCGTAAATGACAAAACGCCTCGTCTGGGTGAGTTTGGCGTCTTTCCGACTTCGATGACCCGGTTGCCAAAATTCATCTACCATTGAATTTCGGGCGATCCCTCTTGAGCATGTAGGATTCCGCAACCTGTTCTACATCACTCCTTCCGTAAATGACGAAACGCATCGACTGGGTGTGTTTCGCGTGATTCCGACTTCGACAACCCTGTTGCCGAAATTCAGCTGCCTTTTAACTTCGGGTGATCACTCTTGAGCATGTAGGATTCTGGAAACTATTCTACATCACTTCTTCCGTAAACGACAAAACGCATAGACGGGCTGAGTTTTGCGTCATTCGGACTTCGACGACCTGGTTGCCAAAATTCAGCTGGCTTTGAATTTCGGTTGATCCCTCTTGAGCATACGACGAAACGCATCGACTGGGTGAGTTTCGCGTCCTTCCGACTTCGACGACGCGATTGCCGAAATTCAGGTGCCTGTGAAGTTCAGGTGATCCCTCTTGATCATGTAGGATTCCGCAACCTGTTCTACATCACTTCTTCCGTAAACGACGAAACGAATCGTCTGGGTGAATTTCGCGTCATTCCGCCTTCGATTACCCGGTATCCAAAATTCAGCTGCCTTTGAATTTCGGGTGATCCCTCTTGAGCATGTAGGATTCCGCAACCTGTTCTACATCCCTTCTTCCGTAAACGTTCTAACGCATCGACTGGCTGAGTTTCGCATCATTCCGCCTTCGACGACGCGGTTGCAAAAATTCAGGTGCCTTTGTAGTACGGGTGATCCCTCTTGAGCATTTAGGATTCCCCAACCTTTTCTACATCACTTCTTCCGTAAACGACGAAAGGCATAGACTGGGTGAGTTTCGCGTCATTCCGCCTTCAACGACCTGGTTGATGAAATTCAGCTGCCTTTGCATTTCGGGTGATCCCTCTTGAGCATGTACGATTCCCCAACCTCTTCTACATCACTTCTTCCCTAAACGACGAACGCATCGACTGGGTGAGTTTCGCGTCAATCCGACTTCGACGACCCGGTTGCCGAAATTCAGCTGCCTTTGAATTTCGGGTGATCCCTCTTGAGCATGTACGATTCCACAACCTCTTCTACATCGCTTCTTCCCCAAACGATGAAACGCATCGTGTCGGTGAGTTTGGCGTCATTCCGCCTTCGCCGACCCCGTTGCCGAAATTCAGCTGCCTTTGAATTTCGGGTGATCCCTCTTGAGCATGTAGGATTCTGAATCCTGTTCTACATCACTTCTTCCGTAAACGACGAAACGCATCGATTGGAAGAGTTTCGCGTCATTCCTACTTCGCCGACGCGGTTTCCAAAATTCAGGTGCCTTTGAAGTACGGGTGATCCCTCTTGAGCATTTAGGATTCCGCAACCTTTTCTACATCACTTGTTCCGTAAACGACGAAAGGCATAGACTGGGTGAGTTTCGCGTCATTCCGCCTTCAACGACCTGGTTGATGAAATTCAGCTGCCTTTGCATTTCGGGTGATCCCTCTTGAGCATGTACGATTCCCCAACCTCTTCTACATCACTTCTTCCCTAAACGACGAAACGCATCGACTGGGTGAGTTTCGCGTCAATCCGAGTTCGACGACCCGGTTGCCGAAATTCAGCTGCCTTTGAATTTCGGGTGATCCCTCTTGAGCATGTACGATTCCACAACCTCTTCTACATCGCTTCTTCCCCAAACGATGAAACGCATTGTGTCGGTGAGTTTGGCGTCATTCCGCCTTCGCCGACCCCGTTGCCGAAATTCAGCTGCCTCTGAATTTCGGGTGATCCCTCTTGAGCATGTAGGATTCCGAATCCTGTTCTACATCACTTCTTCCGTAAACAACGAAACGCATCGACTGGAAGAGTTTCGCGTCATTCCTACTTCGCCGACGCGGTTTCCAAAATTCAGGTGCCTTTGAAGTACGGGTGATCCCTCTTGAGCATTTAGGATTCCGCAACCTTTTCTACATCACTTCTTCCGTAAACGACGAAACGCATCGACTGGGTGAGTTTCGCGTCATTCCGGCTTCGACGACCCGTTTGCCGCATTTCAGCTGCCTTTATATTTCGGGTGATCACTCTTGAGCATGTATGATTCCACAACCTCTTCTACATCACTTCTTCCATGAACGACGAAACGCATCGTCTGGGTGAGTTTCGAGTCCTTCCAACTTCGGCGACCCGTTTGCTGAAATTCAGCTGTCTTTGTATTTCGGGTGATCCCTCTTGAGCATGTAGGATTCCCCAACCTCAAGTACATCACTTCTTCCGGAAATGACGAAACGCATCGGATGGGTGAGTTTCGCGTCATTTCGACTTCGACGACCCGGTTGCCGAAATTCAGCTGCCTTTGAATTTCGGTTGATCCCTCTTGAGCATGTACGATTCCGCAACCTGTTCTACATCACTTCTTCCGTAAACAACGAAACGCATTGACTGGGTGAGTTTCGCGTCAATCCGACTTTGACGACCCGGTTATCGAAATTCAGCTGCCTTTGAATTTCGGGTGATCCCTCTTGAGCATGTACGATTCCACAACCTCTTCTACATCGTTTCTTCCCTAAACGACGAAACGCATCGTCTCGGTGAGTTTAGCGTCATTCCGCCTTCGAAGACCCAGTTGCCGAAATTCAGTTGCCTTTATATTTCGGCTGATCCCTCTTCAGCATGTAGGATTCCGCAACCTGTTCTACATCACTTCTTCCGTAAACGACGAAACGCATCGTCTGGGTGATTTTAGAGTCCTTCTGACTTCGGCGACCCGTTTGCCGAAATTCAGCTGTCTTTGCATTTCGGGTGATCCCTCTTGAGCATCTAGGATTCCCCAACCTCTACTACATCACTTCTTCCGGAAACGACATAATGCATCATATGGGTGAGTTTCGCGTGATTCTGACTTCGACGACCCGGTTGCCGAAATTCAGCTGCATTTGAATTTCGGTTGATCCCTCTTGAGCATGTATTATTCCGCAACCGGTTCTACGTCACTTCTTTCGTAAACGACGAAACGTATCGATTGGGTGAGTTTCGCTTCATTCCGCCTTCGATGACCTGGTTGCCGAAATTCAGGTGCCTCTGAATTTCGGGTGATCCCTCTTGAGCATGTACGATTCCACAACCTCTTCTACATAACTTCTTCCCTATACGAAGAAACGCATTGACTGGGTGAGTTTCGCGTCCTTCCGCCTTCGACGACCCGGTTGCCGAAATTCAGCTGCCTTTGAATTTCGGGTGATCCCTATTGAGCATGTAGGATTCCGCGAATTGTTCTACATCACTTCTTCCGTAAACGAGGCAACGCATCAACTAGGTGAGTTTCGCGTCATTCCGACTTTGACGACCCGATTGCCGAAATTCAGTTGCCTTTGCATTTCAAGTGAGCCCTCTTGAGCATGTACGATTCCACAGCCTCTTCTACATCCCTTCTTCCCTAAACGACGAAACGCTTCGACTGGGTGAGTTTCGCGTCAATCCGACTTCGACGACCCAGTTGCCGAAATTGAGCTGCCTTTGAATTTCGGGTGAACCCTCTTGAGCATGTACGATTCCACAACCTCTTCAACATCGCTTCTTCCCTAAACGACGAAATGCATCGTGTCGGTGAGTTTCGCGTCATTCCACCTTCAACGACCCGGTTGCCGAAATTCAGCTGCCTTTGAATTTCGGGTGATCCCTCTCGAGTATGTAGGATTCCACAACCTCTTCTACATCACTTCTTCCGTAAACGACGAAACCCATCGACTGGGTGAGTTTCGAGTCATACCGGCTTCGACGACCCGTTTGCCGAAATTCACCTTCCTTTGAATTTCGGGTGGTCCCTCTTGAGCATGTAGGATTCCCCAACCTCTACTACATCACTTCTTCCGGAAACGACGAAACGCATCGTTTGGGTGAGTTTCGCGTGATCCCGACTTCGACGACCCGGTTGCCGAAATTCAGCTGCCTTTGAATTTCGGGTGATCCCTCTTGAGCATGTACGATTCCACAACCTCTTCTACATCGCTTCTTCCCTAAACGACGAAACGCATAGTCTGGGTGAGTTTCGCGTCATTCTGACTTCGACGACCCCGTTGCTGAAATTCAGCTGCCTTTGAATTTCGGGTGATCCGTCTTGCGCATGTAGGATTCCGCAACCTGTCCTACATCACTTCTTCCGTAAACGACGAAACGCATCGTCTGGGTGATTTGGTCGTCATTCTGCCTTCGAAGACCCGGTTGCCGAAATTCAGCTACCTTGGAATTTCGGGTGATCCCTATTGATCAAGTAGGATTCCGCAACCTCTTCTACATCACTTCTTCCGTAAACGACAAAACGAATCCACTGGGTGATGTTCGCGTCATTTCGACTTCGACAACCCGGTTGCTGAATTTGAGGTGCCTTTAAATTTCGGGTGATCCGTCTTGAGCATGTAGGATTCCGCAACCTGTTCTACATCACTTCTTCCGTAAACGACGATACGCATCCACTAGGTGAGTTTCGTGTCATTCGGACTTCGACGACCCCGTTGCTGAAATTCAGCTGCCTTTGAATTTCGGGTGATCCCTCTTGAGCATGTGGGATTCCGCAACCTGTGCTCCATCACTTCTTCTGTAAACGACGAAACGCATCGTCTGGGTGTGTTTCGCGTCCATCCGACTTCGAGGAACCGGTTCCGGTAATTCAGCTACCTTTGAAGTTCGGGTGATCCGTCTTGAGCATGTAGGATTCCGCAACCTGTCCTGCATCACTTCTTCCGTAAACGACGAAACGCATCGTCTGGGTGTCTTTCGCGTCCATTCGACTTCGACGAACCAGTTGCTGAAATTGAGGTGCCTTTGAATTTCGGGTGATCCGTCTTGAGCATGTAGGATTCCGCAACATGTTCTCCATCACTTCTGCCGTAAACGACAATACGCATCCACTAGGTGAGTTTCGTGTCATTCCGACTTTGACGACCCCGTTGCTGAAATTCAGCTGCCTTTGAATTTCAGGTGATCCCTCTTGAGCATGTACGATTCCACAACCTCTTCTACATAACTTCTTCCCTATACGACGAAACGCATCGACTGGGTGAGTTTCGCGTCATTCCGCCTTCGACGACCCCGTTGCCAAAATTCAGCTGCCTTTGAATTTCGGGTGATCCCTCTTGAGCATGTAGGATTCCGTGAACTGTTCTACATCACTTCTTCCGTAAACGACGAAACGCATCGACTGGGTGAGTTTCGCGTCATTCCGGCTTCGACGACCCGTTTGCCGAAATTCACCTTCCTTTGAATTTTGGGTGATCCCTCTTGATCATGTAGGATTCCGCAACCTGTTCTACAGCACTTCTTCCGTAAACGACGAAAGGCATTGACCGGGTGAGTTTCGTGTCATTCCGACTTCGACGACCCGGTTGCCGAAATTTAGCTGCCTTCGCATTTCGGGTGATCCCTCTTGAGCATGTACGATTCCGCAACCTCTTCTACATCACTTCTTCACTAAATGACGAAACGCATCGTCTGGGTTAGTTTCGCGTCATTCGGACTTCGACGACCTGGTTGCCGAAATTCAGCTGCCTTTGCATTTCGGGTGATCCCTCTTGAGCATGTAGGATTCCGCGACCTGTTCCACATCACTTCTTCCGTAGACGACGAAACGCATCAACTGGTTGAGTTTCGCGTCAATCCGACTTCGACGACCCGGTTATCGAAATTCAGCTGCCTTTGAATTTCGGGTGATCCCTCTTGAGCATGTACGATTCCACAACCTCTTCTACATCGCTTCTTCCCTAAACGACGAAACGCATAGACTGGGTGAGTTTCACGTCATTCCGACTTCGACGACCCCGTTGCTGAAATTCAGCTGCCTTTGAATTTCGGGTGATCCGTCTTGCGCATGTAGGATTCCGCAACCTGTCCTACATCACTTCTTCCGTAAACGACGAAACGCATCGTCTGGGTGATTTGGTCGTCATTCCGCCTTCGAAGACCCGGTTGCCGAAATTCAGCTGCCTTGGAATTTCGGGTGATCCCTATTGATCATGTAGGATTCCGCAACCTCTTCTACATCACTTCTTCCGTAAACGACAAAACGAATCCACTGGGTGAGGTTCGCGTCATTCCGACTCCGACAACCCGGTTGCTGAAATTGAGGTGCCTTTGAATTTCGGGTGATCCGTCTTGAGCATGTATGATTCCGCAACCTGTTCTACATCACTTCTTCCGTAAACGACGATACGCATCCACTAGGTGAGTTTCGTGTCATTCCGACTTCGACAACCCCGTTGCTGAAATTCAGCTGCCTTTGAATTTCGGGTGATCCCTCTTGAGGATGTTGGATTCCGCAACCTGTTCTACATCACTTCTTCCGTAAACGACAAAACGCATAGACTGGATGAGTTTCGCGTCATTCCGACTTCGACGACCCCGTTGCTGAAATTCAGCTGCCTTTGAATTTCGGGTGATCCCTCTTGAGCATGTAGGATTCCGCAACCTGTTCTACATCACTTCTTCCGTAAACGACGAAACGCATAGACTTTTGGAGTTTCGCGACATTCCGACTTCGATGACCCGGTTGCCGAAATTCAGCTGCCTTTGGATTTCGAGTGATCACTCTTGAGCATGTAGGATTCCGCAACCTGTCCTGCATCACTTCTTCCGTAAACGACGAAACGCATCGTCTGGGTGTCTTTCGCGTCCCTCTGACTTCGACGAACCGGTTGCTCAAATTCAGGTGCCTATGAATTTGGGGTGATCCCTCTTGAGCATGTAGGATTCCGCAACCTATCCCCATCACTTCTTCCGTAAACGACGAAACGCATCGTCTGGGTGATTTGGTTGTCATTCCGCCTTCGAAGACCCGGTTGCCGAAATTCAGCTGCCTTGGAATTTAGGGTGATCCGGTTTTGATATTAAACTTAGCAATAGATTGTTCACAACAATAACTTAGAGTCCGCTCTAGCAATCATCAACAACAATCATAGAAAATATGCATAGGAAAACAATCATACTCATTCATAACATAAACTGAAAATAGAAGGAAGAATAAATCTCACAGTTCTTGAAATCCGAAGGTTTTTGTGTCCTTGCAACCAAGCAAAAGAGTCTAGCCTTGCATGTTTATTGAACAACTAAATAAAAAGATGGAAGAACACATGATTTAGGGTTTGGAGGAGGAAGATTTTGTGTTTTCTTATGTGCTGGCCGCCACTTCCTTGCTCCTCTTCTCCTTTATATATGCTTAGAAACCCTAGTGTCTATTTTACAAAATAGTCCTTCCCTGAGTTGGCAGAATTTAGTTGTCCCTTGTAAAATTCATATCTCCTTCATATCACATCGTTTCGATCTGACATTTGGAGCGGTTATCGGCTTTTGAGTCCTGAATCCACGAAAATTGAGTTTGCATCAATCGGACTTTTGTAGCTCGAGATATTGAAGTTGTAATGGACAAAGGTCGATATCGGCAGATTGCAAGATTTGACTTTGAAGGCTTCGATTTCCATGATCTTCCTTATTTTATTTCTTTTCCTTAGCTTTCCATAAATTTATGGATGTTAGCTTTTGAATGTCACTGGAATCACTTCATTTCGATCTCTAGAGCTTCCACTCTGCACAAAACACCGACTGAAGGTCAAATCTGCCAATCATCTCCAATTACCTCCTTTTTGCATCTTTCATCCAAAAATGCCTTCAAAATATAAAACAAAGAATATCAAGGCATTTTATACATAAAACATATGCAAAAGACTACGTAAATATGGATGAAATTATCAAATAATATGGTCGCATCAAATACCCCCACACTTAGCTCTTGCTCGTCCTCGAGAAAGGATAGGTAAAAAAAAAAATTAAATTAAAAATAACCATGACCAATCTCTTAATCTCCCATCAATATCCAAGAATTCAAGCATTATAAATAAAAATACAATCGAGAAGGATAAAGAACATAAATCTTCATGAATTTGTTTACATGCAAACTTCAAAACTCAATTACTCTTCGGGATTTAAAAGAAATCTATGTCATGCCAAAGTGATAGGTCCTCTCATTGATATACACTCCAACACTCATGTGTTTAGGGTTTAGGTGTTTAAATCTCTCAAATTCAATCAATGAAGATGTTCTACCATAAGCTTGCTCTTCAATCTCATCTCCATTACTAAAATATTACAAACAATGCATGAATCAAAAGGTCTTATTTTCCGGTTGTAATGGGGCTAAGGTTAAGGTGAGGTAAAAGAGAGTAGAAGAAAAGGTTCAAACCAAAGAAAGTAGAGCATTCTGAAAATAAATAAATATATATTTCAACCAAGATATTCCATCAAAACACATCAATTTTCAATCTTCAAGCATCAATGCTTAGCTTCTTTCGATTTCAAGCTCTTTTCTATTTCTTTTCTCTGTTTTTCTTTTCTTTTCTTTTCTTCTTTTCTTGTTCTTTTTTTTTTCTTTTTTTTTTCTTTTCTTTTTTTTTGTTCTTTTTCACTTTTGGCAACTTTGCCCATCTTTTCATCAAGCATCACTTCTTCTTTCTTTTCACATAATTTCTAACCATAATTCCATGAGATATCACAAGTATATGCTCTACTAATCCTTGGCCAGGGGAAAAGAGGAAAACATATAAAAAGTTTAAGGCTTATACATGGATAAAGCAAAGAAAAGATAAACAAGCTCAAAAGGGGCTCACTAAAGATAATATGCTTTAGGTTGGCTTTTTGGCTCAAGCGGTTAAAATTCCTAATGCCTTTATCATCTTCATGCATCTATGTAATGTGAATGTAATCTCAATAAGATATGAAGCAAGTTCTAGAGATACATATCATTGAAAGAACGAACAATCAAAGAATATAATGTTGAAGGCTCAAAAGCTTACATTGGTATAACACTATAAAGTCAACATGGCATATTTTCAGAGTCAATCCCTAAACCAATTAAACATTAAAACTTGCATACACACTCATTCATTCAATTTATATATTCATCTATCTCACTTAATTCTCATACATAATACTCATATTCTCAAAAACCAATGGGAGTTAAAAAGATCAATCATAGATTTTTTTTTTGTTTTTTTTTTTTGAAAGAATAAAGAAAAACAAAATAAGAAAATTGATAGTTTCCCAATACCCCCACACTTAAAACACAACATTGTCCTCAATGTTGAAAATGATAGAAAAGGGATATAAGAGAATGACAAAAATGCAATAAATAAATAAAGATAAGGGAAAAGGAAAGCAAATCTGATTTTTATTTTGGTCCTGGGTTGCCTCCCAAGAAGCGCTTTTGTTTTGTGTCATTGGCTCGACATGTGGTATGCTCATTATTCATAGATCGGTTCAGCTAACTCCACAGAAGCGGTGATTTCTGTCGTCCAACTTTCATAGAAAGGTTTCAAGCGATGCCCATTGACCTTGAGTACGTTATTTGTTTCTAAACTTGTAATTTCAACTGCACCATAAGGAGAAACATTAGAAACAACAAAGGGTCCAATCCAACGAGAGCGCAATTTTCCAGGAAAAAGTTTCAAACGCGAATGATAAAGAAGGACTTTGTCTCCAACATGAAACTCCTTTCTTGTAAGCATTCGATCATGAAGATTCTTAGTCTTTTCTTTGTAAATCCTTGCATTCTCGTAAGCATCATTTCGAATCTCTTCCAACTCTTGTAGTTGTAGTTTTCTTGCAATCCCAGCAGCATCATAATCCATGTTACATTGTTTAATGGCCCAAAAAGCTTTGTGTTCAAGCTCCACCGGTAGATGACATGCTTTCCCATAAATCATTCTATAAGGTGACATTCCTATAGGTGATTTATAAGCAGTCCGATAAGCCCAAAGTGCATCTCCAAGACGTAGACTCCAATCTCGCCGATTAGGTTGCACTGTTTTCTCCAAAATGGACTTGATTTCTCGATTTGAAATTTCAGCTTGGCCATTCGTTTGAGGATGATATGCTGTGGAAGTTCGATGAGTCACATGATATTTGCGTAGCAATGCTTCCATGGAACGATTACAGAAATGAGTGCCACGATCGCTAATGATAGCTTTAGGGATTCCAAACCTGTCAAATATGTGAGTCCTGACAAAATCTACAACAACTTTAGCATCATTAGTTCGTGTGGCTTTTGCCTCAATCCATTTAGACACATAATCAACAGCAAGAAGAATATAAAGATTGCCAAAAGAAGAAGGAAATGGACCCATAAAGTCAATACCCCAAACATCAAAAATTTCACTTACAAGAATATTCGTTAAAGGCATTTGATTTTTATGAGTGATATTACCTGTTCTTTGGCATTTTTCACATGATTTGCAGAAGTGATATGCATTTTTAAAAATAGAAGGCCAATAGAAACCACTTTCAAGTACCTTATGGGCTGTTCTTTTTGCTCCAAAATGCCCACCACAAGAATGAGAATGACAAAAGGTGAGAATGGAATGAAATTCATCTTGTGGTACACACCTCCTAACTACTTGATCAACACAAAATTTCCAAAGGTAAGGATCGTCCCAAAAATAATATTTAGCATCAGCTCGTAACTTATCTTTTTGGGGTTTAGACAAAATTGGAGGGAATTCTTTGGTGACTAAATAGTTTACCAAATCAGCATACCATGGTCTTGTAGAGGAATGCAACATATACAACTGCTCATCAGGGAATGTCTCTCTTATTGTTTCGATCTGTATATCCTCGTTCCTCAGTCGGCTCAAGTGATCAGCCACATGGTTTTCTGCACCTTTTTTGTCTTTGATCTCAAGATCGAATTCTTGTAAAAGCAAGATCCACCTAATCAGTCTTGGTTTGGACTCCTTCTTCTTCAAAAGATACCTGAGAGCTTCATGGTCAGTAAAAACAATTACTTTTATACCAAGTAGATATGACCTGAATTTTTCAAGAGCAAACACCACTGCAAAAAGTTCCTTTTCAGTTGTATGGTAATTGCATTGTGCTCCATCCAACATACAAGAAGCATAGGCGATAACATGCAAATTCTTCCCAATTCTTTGCCCAAGCACAGCTCCTACCGCATAGTCACTCGCATCACACATTATCTCAAAAGGTTCATCCCAATTTGGTGGTTGGATGATAGGGGCAGATGTGACACATCTCTTAAGCTCATCATGGGCATCTTTACATGCTTGATCGAACACAAAATCCACTTCTTTGGCTAATAGTTTGCACAAGGGTGCCGTAATCTTCGAGAAATCTTTGATAAAGCGTCGATAGAAACTTGCATGGCCTAGAAAAGAACGAAGTTCCCTCACGCATGAGGGGTAAGGCAATGATGAAATAACATCTATTTTAGCTTTATCAACCTCTAATCCATGTGAAGACACAACATGCCCAAGAACTATTCCTTGATCTACCATAAAATAACACTTTTCATAGTTCAAGACAAGGTTAGTTTCAATGCACTTTTTCAAGATCAAAGATAAATTTTCTAGACATCTATCAAAAGAATCACCATACACCGTGAAATCATCCATAAAAACCTCGATTATTCTTTCAACATAATCAGAAAAAATACTCATCATGCATCTTTGAAAAGTTGCAGGAGCATTACAAAGACCAAAAGGCATTCTCCTATATGCATATGTACCAAATGGACATGTAAATGTAGTCTTTTCTTGATCCTCAGGATTAATAACAATTTGATTGTATCCACTATATCCATCAAGAAAGCAATAAAAAGACTTACCTGCTAGGCGTTCAAGCATTTGATCCATGAATGGTAATGGGAAATGATCTTTGCGTGTAGAAAGATTGAGCTTTCTGTAATCAACACACATTCTCCATCCACTCGAGATACGAGTAGGAATGAGCTCATCATTTTTGTTTGTCACCAACATGATTCCGGTCTTTTTGGGCACCACATGGATTGGCGTGACCCATTTACTGTCAGTGATGGGGTAAATGACTCCTGCATCTAACAGTTTCAAAATTTCAGCTTTCACTACCTCCATCATAGGCGGGTTCAACCTCCTTTGCATTTCCCTTGTTGGTTTTGTGTTGTCCTCTAATAGTATGTGATGCATACATATTGAGGGACTAATGCCCTTGATGTCGGCTAAGGTCCATCCAATGGCCGTCTTGTGATCACACAACAACTTCACAAGTTTCTCCTCTTGCATACTTGTCAAACCTTTTGCTATGATAACAGGAAGTGTATTGTTGTCGCCAATGAATACATACTTCAAATTATCGGGCAAAGGTTTTAATTCTAACTCGGGGGCCTGTAAAATAGATGGCAAAAGCTTTTTATGTGAGAGTACTAAATCAACAAAGACATTACCATGGGGAACGGTTTGCAAAGCTTGTAAGGCCAATACTGATTCGTGCACGTTTTGGGGAACACACACGTGGCTCTCCATCTCTTCTATCTTGGTGAAATCATAGCCATAGCTCAAAGCTATGCTTAATCCGTCTTCGCAATCAAAATCACAAACTTGCTGCACACACTTATCAATTTGATCATAGCATGTGATAGAATAAACATTGCTATAAGGATATTTCATTGCATCATGAAAATTGAATTCAGTTTTTTCATCTCCTACCTCCATAGACAAGGTATCCTTACCACAATCAATCTTTGTCTTGGCCGTTTTCAAGAATGGTCTCCCAAACAATATAGGAGTGCTGGTTGATGAATCACAAGAATCATGTTCCATATCAAGAATATAAAAATCACATGGAATAACCAAACTATCAATCTTGACTAGGACATCTTCTATCACACCAAGTGGGTAAACAAAACTACGATCCGCAAGTTGTATTACAATGCTAGTTTTATTCAAAGGCTCAAGACTAAGAGAATCATAAACATGTTTGGGCATAACACTAATGGATGCACCTAAATCGCATAAAACTCTTTTAAAAATAGCATTACCAATAACACATGGGATAGTAAACGCACCTGGGTCTTTTTGTTTCAAAGGCAGATTCTTTTGAACAACGGCAGATACAACTTCACCCATACTTACCGTTTCATTACCTTTCAGTTTGAAAGCTCTTTTGGTAGTACACAACTCCTTCAAGAATTTTGCATACTTGGGAATTTGCTTGATAGCATCAAGGAAAGGAATGTTTAGTTCAACTTTCTTGAAAACCTCTAAGATCTCTTTTTCTTTGTCTTCTTTCTTTGACCTAGAAGAACTCACAGGAAAGGGTGGATTTGTTTTAAAACTGGAATTAATTGAGTGAAAAGTTACCTTTGGAGTGATGGTCTTTGTTTCAGTTTGTGGAGGAGGAGGATGTTCTTTCTTTGTACTCAATTCAGTTTCTATCTCTTCTTCCTCCATCTCAATTTGTTTCGACTTTTTCTCTTCAAGTTCTTTCCCACTTCGCAGCATGATAGCACTAACATTCTCTTTTGGATTCAATGCTTGGGAGGGCAACTTTCCATTTATTTGTGCTTCCAATTTCCCTACACTTGAAGCTACTTGCCCCATTTGCTTTTCCAAGTTGTGAATACTTGACCTTGTTTCCTGTTGAAAAGACATCACATTTTGCTGCAAGGTCACAGTGTTAGAAGCCAAAGTTTTCATCATCTCACGAAGATCATCACTGGATGATGTCCCCATAACATTGGAGTTGGTGAACGGAGGGGGCTGTCTTGCTTGATAATTTTGCTGGGGCTGTGGTTGAAATCCATGGGAATGGAACTGTCTCCCTTGATTGCCTTGTTGAGGTGGGTTCCCGTAGCGGAAGTTAGGATGATCTCTCCATCCAGGATTGTACGTGTTAGAAAAGGGATCATACTTACGCTGGGGTTGTCCGTTGAATGCTCCATCAATTGCATGAGTTTGTTCAATGTAATCTTCTTGCATTGTTGGGCACATATCCGAAGCATGTCCTTGTAAGGAGCATATGCTAGAAACTTTCACCTGCTGTACATTTCCACAAGCCAAAGAACGCACAAGAGAAGTAAGATCATTAACTTTACTTTCAAGGTTAGAAATACTTACCTCATTTACTCGTTTGTTGGAGAAGTCTCCACGAGTGCCAAACTGTTTTAAGTTGGCTGCCATGTTTGAGATTAATTGGCGTGCAGCACCGGGTGTCTTATCTACCAATGCCCCTCCACTTGCAGCATCAATGATACTACGGTCAGTAGGCATCAATCCTTCATAGAAATATTGAATGAGAAGCTGATCGGGTATTTGATGATGAGGGCATTGAATACATAGTTGCTCAAATCTTTCCCAATACTCAGAAAGTGTTTCTCCATGAGATTGTCGAATCCCACATATTTCTTTCCTTATATTGGCAACTCGAGATGCTGGAAAATATTTCTCTAGGAAAATCTTCTTCATAGCATTCCAAGTTCCAATAGATCCTGGGAGAATAGAGAAAAGCCATGCCTTTGCTGCCCCTTTCAAAGAGAAAGGGAAAGCTTTCAACTTAACTTGTTCTTCATCAACGCCATTCGGTTTCATGCCAACACATACCATATGGAACTCCTTGAGATGAGCATGAGGATCTTCTCCTGCAAGACCATTAAATGTTGGTAACAAATGTATAAAACCAGATTTGAGTTCAAAGTTCACATTACTGTCTATGTTTATGCACAATGGTTGGTTTTCCACGTTAGGAGCAGCAAGCTCCTTGAGTGTTTGTTGTCGTGCACCAGCCATGATGTTGACGCGAGCTTCCTTTCGTAACTTGCATAAAGTGTTTTCTATTTCAAGATCAACCTGTACTTGATGACTTTGATTAGCAGAACGGGTTACAGGCATAAATCGCAAAGAAAACTCAAAAGAAACCAAGCACACAAGAGATTGAAAACAATGTAAATTGTACAAAAATTTTACGGTAGAAAACTAAAACTGCCTAAAAACACTAGAACAAAAAGGAATTTGGCCTCAATAGACTGGGGCTAGTGATTTATCACTAGTCTTGCTCAGAACGTCCTTTTCCTTCAGATAACAAAAAATCGATACCTAATTCCACCAAAAACTCTGTTTTGAACAGTACCGTTGCCGCAAGTGAACAGTACCGTCGTAAGCAAAAATTCTGTTTCTTTTTTTTTCTTTTTTTTTTTTGAATCACAGCAAATAAAAATAACAGTACAAACACAACAATCAACTAAAATTACTTCCCCGGCAACGGCGCCAAAATTTGTTGCGATGTCGCGGTCGCACAAATTAATTACCCTAGCTTAAAACACACAAGATAGTATAGAGCAAGCAAGGGATCGATCCCACGAGGAAGTTTCAAGTTAGATTTTTATGTTGTACGTTATGTGATTGGGGGGATTTGGTTTGTGATTATCTAAACTATGGCAGCAATTAAACTAGCGAACAAAATCAATTAAAACTGAAACTTATCAAGAAAACAAACCTTGGTCACAAGCATACATCTACCTACGGAAATTAGAACCGATCCTTGAAACTAAAAATGCAGTTCATGTTCTGAAATTTTATCTTTTCTTAACGTGATTAATTAACGGATCCGCCGTATAACTAATCCTAACCAACAAACAATCAAAGTGTCCGCACTAATGATTCAATTTAATGGTAGCTTTAAGAACTAGATAATTTCATCAAGATTAACATACAAGTTGTCCGCAACTTGTGTCAATTTATTCAAATGTTCTCCCTAAGTTCAATAATGTAGTTCCGCCACAATTATCAAGCTTAGATGCTTCACAAGTTCATATATCACAACTCCGGTTTTGATATTAAACTTAGCAATAGATTGTTCACAACAATAACTTAGAGTCCGCTCTAGCAATCATCAACAACAATCATAGAAAATATGCATAGGAAAACAATCATACTCATTCATAACATAAACTGAAAATAGAAGGAAGAATAAATCTCACAGTTCTTGAAATCCGAAGGTTTTTGTGTCCTTGCAACCAAGCAAAAGAGTCTAGCCTTGCATGTTTATTGAACAACTAAATAAAAAGATGGAAGAACACATGATTTAGGGTTTGGAGGAGGAAGATTTTGTGTTTTCTTATGTGCTGGCCGCCACTTCCTTGCTCCTCTTCTCCTTTATATATGCTTAGAAACCCTAGTGTCTATTTTACAAAATAGTCCTTCCCTGAGTTGGCAGAATTTAGTTGTCCCTTGTAAAATTCATATCTCCTTCATATCACATCGTTTCGATCTGACATTTGGAGCGGTTATCGGCCTTTGATTCCTGAATCCACGAAAATTGAGTTTGCATCAATCGGACTTTTGTAGCTCGAGATATTGAAGTTGTAATGGACAAAGGTCGATATCGGCAGATTGCAAGATTTGACTTTGAAGGCTTCGATTTCCATGATCTTCCTTATTTTATTTCTTTTCCTTAGCTTTCCATAAATTTATGGATGTTAGCTTTTGAATGTCACTGGAATCACTTCATTTCGATCTCTAGAGCTTCCACTCTGCACAAAACACCGACTGAAGGTCAAATCTGCCAATCATCTCCAATTACCTCCTTTTTGCATCTTTCATCCAAAAATGCCTTCAAAATATAAAACAAAGAATATCAAGGCATTTTATACATAAAACATATGCAAAAGACTACGTAAATATGGATGAAATTATCAAATAATATGGTCGCAAATCTTCTTCCGTAAACGACGATACGCCTCCACTAGGTGAGTTTCATGTCATTCCGACTTCGACGACCCCGTTGCTGAAATTCAGCTGCCTTTGAATTTCGGGTGATCCCTCTTGAGCATGTAGGATTCCGCAACCTGTTCTACATCACTTCTTCCGTAAACGACGAAACGCATAGACTGTGTGAGTTTCGCGTCATTCCGACTTCGACGACCCCGTTGCTGAAATTCAGCTGCCTTTGAATTTCGGGTGATCCCTCTTGAGCATGTAGGATTCCGCAACCTGTTGTCCATCACTTCTTCTGTAAACGACGAAACGCATCGTGTCGGTGTGTTTCGCGTCCATCCAACTTCGACGAACCGGTTGCGGAAATTCAGCTACCTTTGAATTTCGGGTGATCCGTCTTGAGCATGTAGGATTCTGCAACCTGTTCTACATCACTTCTTCCGTAAACGACGAAACGCATAGACTGGGTGAGTTTCGCGTCATTCCGACTTCGACGACCCCGTTGCTGAAATTCAGCTGCCTTTGAATTTCGGGTGATCCCTCTTGAGCATGTAGGATTCCGCAACCTGTTCTACATCACTTCTTCCGTAAACGACGAAACGCATAGACTTTTGGAGTTTCGCGTCATTCCGACATCGATGACCCGGTTGCCGAAATTCAGCTGC
This sequence comes from Salix arbutifolia, assembly GCA_025169955.1. Taxonomy (NCBI): domain Eukaryota; kingdom Viridiplantae; phylum Streptophyta; class Magnoliopsida; order Malpighiales; family Salicaceae; genus Salix; species Salix arbutifolia. The sequence goes on from CM045906.1 coordinate 10,560,817, forward strand.
CTTTGGATTTCGAGTGATCACTCTTGAGCATGTAGGATTCCGCAACCTGTCCTGCATCACTTCTTCCGTAAACGACGAAACGCATCGTCTGGGTGTGTTTCGCGTCCATACGACTTCGACGAACCGGTTGCTGAAATTCAGGTGCCTATGAATTTCGGGTGATCCCTCTTGAGCATGTAGGATTCCGCAACCTGTTCTGCATCACTTCTTCCGTAAACGACGATACGCATCCACTAGGTGAGTTTCGTGTCATTCCGACTTCGACGACCCCGTGGCTGAAATTCAGCTGCCTTTGAATTTCGGGCGATCCCTCTTGAGCATGTAGGATTCCGCAACCTGTCCTACATCACTTTTTCCGTAAACGACGAAATGCATCGTCTGGGTGTCTTTCGCGTCCATCCGACTTGGACGAACCGGTTGCTCAAATTCAGGTGCGTATGAATTTCAGGTGATCCCTCTTGAGCATGTAGGATTCCGCAACCTGTCCTACATCACTTTTTCCGTAAACCACGAAACGCATCGTCTGGGTGTCTTTCGCGTCCATTCGACTTCGACGACCCCGTTGCTGAAATTCAGCTGCCTTTGAATTTCGGGTGATCCCTCTTGAGCATGTAGGATTCCGCAACCTGTCCTGCATCACTTCTTCCGTAAACGACGACACGCATCGTATGGGTTTCTTTCGCGTCCATTCAACTTCGACGAACCGGTTGCTGAAATTGAGGTGCCTTTCAATTTCGGGTGATCCGTGTTGAGCATGTAGGATTCCGCAACCTGTCCTACATCACTTCTTCCGTAAACGACGATACGCATCCACTAGGTGAGTTTCGTGTCATTCCGACTTCGACGACCCCGTTGCTGAAATGCAGCTGCCTTTGAATTTTGGGTGATCCCTCTTGAGCATGTAGGATTCCACAACCTGTTCTACATCACTTCTTCCATAAACGACGAAACGCATAGACTTTTGGAGTGTGTTTCGCGTCATTCCGACTTCGACGACCCCTTTGCTGAAATCCAGCTGCCTTTCAATTTAGGGTGATCCCTCTTGAGCATGTAGGATTCCGCAACCTGTCCTGCATCACTTCTTCCGTAAACGACGAAACGCATCGTCTGGGTGTCTTTCGCGTCCATTCGACTTCGACGAACCGGTTGCTGAAATTGAGGTGCCTTTGAATTTCGGGTGATCCGTCTTGAGCATGTAGGATTCCGCAACCTGTTCTACATCACTTCTTCCGTAAAGGACGATACGCATCCACTAGGTGAGTTTCGTGTCATTCCGACTTCGACGACCCCGTTGCTGAAATTCAGTTGCCTTTGAATTTCGGGTGATCCCTCTTGAGCATGTAGGATTCCGCAACCTGTCCTACATCACTTCTTCAGTAAACGACGAAACGCATCGTCTGGGTGTCTTTCGCGTCCATCCGACTTGGACGAACCGGTTGCTCAAATTCAGGTGCGTATGAATTTCAGGTGATCCCTCTTGAGCATGTAGGATTCCGCAACCTGTCCTACATCACTTTTTCCGTAAACCACGAAACGCATCGTCTGGGTGTCTTTCGCGTCCATTCGACTTCGACAACCCCGTTGCTGAAATTCAGCTGCCTTTGAATTTCGGGTGATCCCTCTTGAGCATGTAGGATTCCGCAACCTGTCCTGCATCACTTCTTCCGTAAACGACGAAACGCATCGTATGGGTTTCTTTCGCGTCCATTCAACTTCGACGAACCGGTTGCTGAAATTGAGGTGCCTTTGAATTTCGGGTGATCCCTCTTGAGCATGTAGGATTCCGCAACCTGTTCTACATCACTTCTTCCGTAAACGACGATACGCATCCACTAGGTGAGTTTCGTGTCATTCCGACTTCGACTACCCCGTTGCTGAAATTCAGCTACCTTTGAATTTCGAGTGATCCCTCTTGAGCATGTAGGATTCCGCAACCTGTTCTCCATCACTTCTTCCGTAAACGACGAAACGCATACACTGGGTGAGTTTCGCGTCATTCCGACTTCGATGACCCCGTTGCTGAAATTCAGCTGCCTTTCTTTTTCGGGTGATCCCTCTTGAGTATGTAGGATTCCGCAACCTGTTCTACATCACTTCTTCCGTAAATGACGAAAGACATAGACTTGGTGAGTTTCGCGTCATTCTGAACTTCGACGACCCGGTTGCCGAACTTCAGCTCCCTTTGGATTTCGAGTGATCCCTCTTGAGCATGTAGGATTCCGCAACCTGTCCTACATTACTTCTTCCGTAAACGACGAAACGCATCGTCTGGGTGTCTTTCGCGTCCATTCAACTTCGACGAACCGGTTGCTGAAATTCAGCTGCCTTTGAATTTCGGGTGATCCCTCTTGAGCATGTAGGATTCCGCAACCTGTTCTACATCACTTCTTCCGTAAATGACGAAACACATAGACTTGGTGAGTTTCGCGTCATTCCGAACTTCGACGACCCGGTTGCCGAAATTCAGCTCCCTTTGGATTTCGAATGATCCCTCTTGAGCATGTAGGATTCCGCAACCTGTCCTACATTACTTCTTCCGTAAACGACGAAACGCATCGTCTGGGTGTCTTTCGCGTCCATTCGACTTCGACGAACCGGTTGCTGAAATTGAGGTGCCTTTGAATTTCGGGTGATCCGTCTTGAGCATGTAGGATTCCGCAACCTGTTCTACATCACTTCTTCCGTAAACGACGATACGCATCCACTAGGTGAGTTTCGTGTCATTCCGACTTCGACGACCCCGTTGCTGAAATTCAGGTGCCTTTGAATTTCGGGTGATCCCTCTTGAGCATGTAGGATTCCGCAACCTGTCCTACATCACTTCTTCCGTAAACGACGAAATGCATCGTCTGGGTGTCTTTCGCGTCCATCCGACTTGGACGAACCGGTTGCTCAAATTCAGGTGCGTATGAATTTCAGGTGATCCCTCTTGAGCATGTAGGATTCCGCAACCTGTCCTACATCACTTTTTCCGTAAACCACGAAATGCTCGTCTGGGTGTCTTTCGCGTCCATTCGACTTCGACGACCCCGTTGCTGAAATTCAGCTGCCTTTGAATTTCGGGTGATCCCTCTTGAGCATGTAGGATTCCGCAACCTGTCCTGCATCACTTCTTCCGTAAACGACGAAACGCATCGTATGGGTTTCTTTCGCGTCCATTCAACTTCGACGAACCGGTTGCTGAAATTGAGGTGCCTTTGAATTTCGGGTGATCCCTGTTGAGCATGTAGGATTCCGCAACCTGTTCTACATCACTTCTTCTGTAAACGACGATACGCATCCACTAGGTGAGTTTCGTGTCATTCCGACTTCGACTACCCCGTTGCTGAAATTCAGCTACCTTTGAATTTCGAGTGATCCCTCTTGAGCATGTAGGATTCCGCAACCTGTTCTCCATCACTTCTTCCGTAAACGACGAAACGCATACACTGGGTGAGTTTCGCGTCATTCCGACTTCGACGACCCCGTTGCTGAAATTTAGCTGCCTTTCATTTTCGGGTGATCCCTCTTGAGTATGTAGGATTCCGCAACCTGTTCTACATCACTTCTTCCGTAAATGACGAAAGACATAGACTTGGTGAGTTTCGCGTCATTCTGAACTTCGACGACCCGGTTGCCGAACTTCAGCTCCCTTTGGATTTCGAGTGATCCCTCTTGAGCATGTAGGATTCCGCAACCTGTCCTACATTACTTCTTCCGTAAACGACGAAACGCATCGTCTGGGTGTCTTTCGCGTCCATTCAACTTCGACGAACCGGTTAGTGAAATTGAGGTGCCTTTGAATTTCGGGTGATCCCTCTTGAGCATGTAGGATTCCGCAACCTGTTCTGCATCACTTCTTCCGTAAACGACGAAACGCATCGTCTGGGTGGCTTTCGCGTCCATTCGACTTCGACGAACCGGTTGCTGAAATTGAGGTGCCTTTGAATTTGGGGTGATCCCTCTTGAGCATGTAGGATTCCGCAACCTGTTCTTAATCACTTCTTCCGTAAACGACGATACGTATCCACTAGGTGAGTTTCGTGTCATTCCGACTTCGACGACCCCGTTGCTGAAATTCAGCTGCCTTTGAATTTGGGGTGATCCCTCTTGAGCATGTAGGATTCTGCAACCTGTTCTCCATCACTTCTTCCGTAAACGACGAAACGCATACACTGGGTGCGTTTCGCGTCATTCCGACTTCGACGACCCCGTTGCTGAAATTCAGCTGCCTTTGAATTTCGGGTGATCCCTCTTGAGCATGTAGGATTCCGCAACCTGTTCTACATCACTTCTTCCGTAAACGACGAAACACATAGACTTGGTGAGTTTCGCGTCATTCCGACTTCGACGACCCGGTTGCCGAAATTCAGCTGCCTTTGGATTTCGAATGATCCCTCTTGAGCATGTAGGATTCCGCAACCTGTCCTACATCACTTCTTCCGTAAACGACGAAACGCATCGTCTGGGTGTCTTTCGCGTCCATTCGACTTCGATGAACCGGTTGCTGAAATTGAGGTGCCTTTGAATTTCGGGTGATCCGTCTTGAGCATGTAGGATTCCGCAACCTGTTCTACATCACTTCTTCCGTAAACGACGATACGCATCCACTAGGTGAGTTTCGTGTCATTCTGACTTCGATGACCCCGTGGCTGAAATTCAGGTGCCTTTGAATTTCGGGCGATCCCTCTTGAGCATGTAGGATTCCGCAACCTGTCCTCCATCACTTTTTCCGTAAACGACGAAATGCATCGTCTGGGTGTCTTTCGCGTCCATCCGACTTCGACGAACCGGTTGCTGAAATTCAGGTGCGTATGAATTTCAGGTGATCCCTCTTGAGCATGTAGGATTCCGCAACCTGTCCTACATCACTTCTTCCGTAAACGACGAAACGCATCGTCTGGGTGTCTTTCGCGTCCATTCGACTTCGACGACCCCGTTGCTGAAATTCAGTGCCTTTGAATTTCGGGTGATCCCTCTTGAGCATGTAGGATTCCGCAACCTGTCCTGCATCACTTCTTCCGTAAACGACGAAACGCATCGTATGGGTTTCTTTCGCGTCCATTCAACTTCGACGAACCGGTTGCTGAAATTGAGGTGCCTTTGAATTTCGGGTGATCCGTCTTGAGCATGTAGGATTCCGCAACCTGTCCTACATCACTTCTTCCGTAAACGACGATACGCATCCACTAGGTGAGTTTCGTGTCATTCCGACTTCGACGACCCCGTTGCTGAAATTCAGCTGCCTTTGAATTTCGGGTGATCCCTCTTGAGCATGTAGGATTCCGCAACCTGTTCTACATCACTTCTTCCGTAAACGACGAAACGCATAGACTTTTGGAGTGTGTTTCGCGTCATTCCGACTTCGACGACCCCTTTGCTGAAATCCAGCTGCCTTTCAATTTAGGGTGATCCCTCTTGAGCATGTAGGATTCCGCAACCTGTCCTGCATCACTTCTTCCGTAAACGACGAAACGCATCGTCTGGGTGTCTTTCACGTCCATTCGACTTCGACGAACCGGTTGCTGAAATTGAGGTGCCTTTGAATTTCGGGTGATCCGTCTTGAGCATGTAGGATTCCGCAACCTGTCCTACATCACTTCTTCCGTAAACGACGAAACGCATCGTTTGGGTGATTTTCGCGTCATTCCGCCTTCGAAGACCCGGTTGCCGAAATTCAGCTGCCTTGGAATTTCGGGTGATCCGTCTTGAGCATGTAGGATTCCGCAACCTGTCCTACATCACTTCTTCCGTAAACGACGAAACGCATCGTTTGGGTGATTTTCGCGTCATTCCGCCTTCGAAGACCCGGTTGCCGAAATTCAGCTGCCTTGGAATTTCGGGTGATCCCTCTTGATCATGTAGGATTCCGCAACCTCTTCTAAATCACTTCTTCCGTAAACGACAAAACGAATCCAATGGGTGAGTTTCGCGACATTCCGACTTCGATGACCTGGTTGCCGAAATTCAGCTGCCTTTGGATTTCGAGTGATCACTCTTGAGCATGTAGGATTCCGCAACCTGTCCTGCATCACTTCTTCCGTAAACGACGAAACGCATCGTCTGGGTGTCTTTCGCGTCCCTCCGACTTCGACGAACCGGTTGCTCAAATTCAGGTGCCTATGAATTTGGGGTGATCCCTCTTGAGCATGTAGGATTCCGCAACCTATCCTCCATCACTTCTTCCGTATACGAGGAAACGCATCGTCTGGGTGTCTTTTGCGTCCATCCGACTTCGACAAACCGGTTGCTGAAATTCAGGTGCCTGTGAATTTCGGGTGATCCCTCTTGAGCATGTAGGATTCCGCATACTGTCCTCCATCACTTTTTCCGTAAACGACGAAACTCATCGTCTGGGTGTGTTTCACTTTCATACGACTTCGAGGAACCGGTTGCTGAAATTCAGGTGCCTTTGAATTTCGGGTGATCCCTGTTGAGCATGTAGGATTCCGCAACCTGTTCTACATCACTTCTTCCGTAAACGACGATACGCATCCACTAGGTGAGTTTCGTGTCATTCCGACTTCGACGACCCCGTTGCTTAAATTCAGCTCCCTTTGAATTTCGGGTGATCCCTCTTGAGCATGTAGGATTCCTCAACCTGTTCTACATCACTTCTTCCATAAACGACAAAACGCATAGACTTTTGGAGGGTTCGCGTCATTTCGACTTCTTTCGTAAACGACGAAACGCATCGTCTGGGTGTCTTTTGCGTCCATTCGATTTCGACGAACCGGTTGATGAAATTCAGGTGCCTTTGAATTTCGGGTGATCCCTCTTGAGCATGTAGGATTCCGCAACCTGTTCTACATCACTTCTTCCGTAAACGACGATACGCATCCACTCGGTGAGTTTCGTGTCATTCCGACTTCGACGACCCCGTTGCTGAAATTCAGTTGCCTTTGAATTTCGGGTGATCCCTCTTGAGCATGTAGGATTCCGCAACCTATTCTCCATCACTTCTTCTATAAACGACGAAACGCATCGTCTGGGTGTGTTTCGCGTCCATCCGACTTCGACGAACTGGTTGCGGAAATTCAGCTACCCTTGAATTTCGGGTGATCCGTCTTGAGAATGTAGGATTCCGCAACCTGTCCTACATCACTTCTTCCGTAAACGACGAAACGCATCGTCTGGGTGATTTTCGCGTCATTCCGCCTTCGAACACCCGGTTGCCGAAATTCAGCTGCCTTGGAATTTCGGGTGATCCCTCTTGATCATGAAGGATTCCGCAACCTGTTCTACATCACTTCTTCCGTAAACGACGAAACGCATCCACTAGGTGAGTTTCGTGTCATTACGACTTCGACGACCCCGTTGCTGAAATTCAGCTGCCTTTGAATTTCGGGTGATCCCTCTTGAGCATGTAGGATTCCGCAACCTGTTCTACATCACTTCTTCCGTAAACGACGAAACGTATAGAATTTTGGAGTTTCGCGTCATTCCGACTTCGATGACCCGGTTGCCGAAATTCAGCTGCCTTTGAATTTCGGGTGATCCCTCTTAAGCATGTAGGATTCCGCAACCTGTTCTTCATCACTTCTTCTGTAAACGACGAAACGCATCGTCTGGGTGTGTTTCGCGTCCATTCCGACTTTGACGACCCGGTTGCGAAATTCAGCTACCTTTGAATTTCGGGTGATCCCTCTTGAGCATGTAGGATTCCGCAACCTGTCCTCCATCACTTCTTCCGTAAACGACGAAACGCATCGTCTGGGTGTCTTTTGCGTCCATCCGACTTCGACAAACCGGTTGCTGAAATTCAGGTGCCTGTGAATTTCGGGTGATCCCTCTTGAGCATGTAGGATTCCGCAACCTCTTCTACATCACTTCTTCCATAAACGACAAAACGAATCCACTGGGTGAGTTTCGCGTCATTTCGACTTCGACAACCCGGTTGCTGAAATTGAGGTGCCTTTGAATTTCGGGTGATCCGTCTTGAGCATGTAGGATTCCGCAACCTGTTCTACATCACTTCTTCTGTAAACGACGATACGCATCCACTGGGTGAGTTTCGTGTCATTCCGACTTCGACGACCCCGTTGCTGAAATTCAGCTGCCTTTGAATTTCGGGTGATCCCTCTTGAGCATGTAGGATTCCGCAACCTGTTCTACATCACTTCTTCCGTAAACGACCAAACGCATAGACTGGGTGAGTTTCGCGTCATTCCGACTTCGACGACCCCGTTGCTGAAATTCAGCTGCCTTTGAATTTCTGGTGATCCCTCTTGAGCATGTAGGATTCCGCAACCTGTTCTCCATCACTTCTTCTGTAAACGACGAAACGCATCGTCTGGGTGATTTTCGCTTCATTCTGCCTTCGAAGACCCGGTTGCCGAAATTCAGCTGCCTTGGAATTTCGGGTGATACCTCTTGATCATGTAGGATTCCACAACCTCTTCTACATCACTTCTTCCGTAAACGACGAAAACGCATCCACTGGGTGAGTTTCACGTCATTCCGACTTCGACAACCCGGTTGCTGAAATTGAGGTGCCTTTGTATTTCGGGTGATCCGTCTTGAGCATGTAGGATTCCGCAACCTGTTCTACATCACTTCTTCCGTAAACGACGATACGCATCCACTGGTGAGTTTCGCGTCATTCCGACTTCGACGACCCCGTTGCTGAAATTCAGCTGCCTTTGAATTTCGGGTGATCCCTCTTGAGCATGTTGGATTCCGCAACCTGTTCTACATCACTTCTTCCGTAAACGACGAAACGCATCGACTGGGTGAGTTTCGCGTCATTCCGACTTCGACGACCCCGTTGCTGAAATTCAGCTGCCTTTGAATTTCGGGTGATCCCTCTTGAGCATGTAGGATTCCGCAACCTGTTCTACATCACTTCTTCCGTAAACGACGATACGCATCCACTAGGTGAGTTTCGTGTCATTCCGACTTCGACGACCCCGTTGCTGAAATTCAGCTGCCTTTGAATTTCGGGTGATCCCTCTTGAGCATGTAGGATTCCGCAACCTGTTCTACATCACTTCTTCCGTAAACGACGAAACGCATAGACTGGGTGAGTTTCGCGTCATTCCGACTTTGACGACCCTGTTGCTGAAATTCAGCTGCCTTTGAATTTCGAGTGATCCCTCTTGAGCATGTTGGATTCCGCAACCTGTCCTGCACCACTTCTTCCGTAAACGACGAAACGCATCGTCTGGGTGTCTTTCGCGTCCATTCGACTTCGACGAACCGGTTGCTGAAATTGAGGTGCCTTTGAATTTCAGGTGATCCGTCTTGAGAATGTAGGACTCCGCAACCTGTTCTACATCACTTCTTCCGTAAACGACGAAACGCATAGACTTTTGAAGTTTCTCGCCATTCCGACTTCGATGACCCGGTTGCCGAAATTCAGCTGCCTTTGGATTTCGAGTGATCACTCTTGAGCATGTAGGATTCCGCAACCTGTCCTGCATCACTTCTTCCGTAAACGACGAAACGCATCGTCTGGGTGTCTTTCGCGTCCATTCTACTTCGACGAACCGGTTGCTGAAATTGAGGTGCCTTTGAATTTCAGGTGATCCGTCTTGAGCATGTAGGACTCCGCAACCTGTTCTACATCACTTCTTCCGTAAACGACGATACGCATCCACTCGGTGAGTTTCGTTTCATTCCGACTTCGACGACCCCGTTGCTGAAATTCAGTTGCGTTTTAATTTCGGGTGATCCCTCTTGAGCATGTAGGATTCCGCACCCTGTTCTACATCACTTCTTCCGTAAACGACGATACGCATCCACTAGGTGAGTTTCGTGTCATTCTGACTTCGACGACCCCGTTGCTGAAATTGAGGTGCCTTTGAATTTCGGGTGATCCCTCTTGAGCATGTAGGATTCCGCAACCTGTTCTACATCACTTCTTCCGTAAACGACGAAACGCATAGACTTTTGGAGTTTCTTGCCATTCCGACTTCGATGACCCGGTTGCCGAAATTCAGCTGCCTTTGGATTTCGAGTGATAACTCTTGAGCATGTTGGATTCCGCAACCTGTCCTGCACCACTTCTTCCGTAAACGACGAAACGCATCGTCTGGGTGTCTTTCGCGTCCATTCGACTTCGACGAACCGGTTGCTGAAATTCAGGTGCCTTTGAATTTCGGGTGATCCCTCTTGAGCATGTAGGATTCCGCAACCTGTTCTACATCACTTCTTCCGTAAACGACGATACGCATCCACTAGGTGAGTTTCGTGTCATTCCGACTTCGACGACCCCGTTGCTGAAATTCAGTTGCCTTTGAATTTCGGGTGATCCCTCTTGAGCATGTAGGATTCCGCAACCTGTTCTCATCACTTCTTCCGTAAACGACGAAATGCATAGACTGGGTGAGTTTCGCATCATTCCGACTTCGACGACCCTGTTGCTGAAATTCAGCTGCCTTTGAATTTCGAGTGATCCCTCTTGAGCATGTTGCATTCCGCAACCTGTCCTGCACCACTTCTTCCGTAAACGACGAAACGCATCGTCTGGGTGTGTTTCGCGTCCATCCGACTTCGACGAACCGGTTGCGGAAATTCAGCTCCCTTTGAATTTCGGGTGATCCGTCTTGAGCATGTAGGATTCCGCAACCTGTCCTACATCACTTCTTCCGTAAACGACGATACGCATCCACTAGGTGAGTTTCGTGTCATTCCGACTTCGACGACCCCGTTGCTGAAATTGAGGTGCCTTTGAATTTCGGGTGAACCCTCTTGAGCATGTAGGATTCGGCAACCTGTTCTACATCACTTCTTCCGTAAACGACGAAACGCATAGACTTTTGAAGTTTCTCGCCATTCCGACTTCGATGACCCGGTTGCCGAAATTCAGTTGCCTTTGGATTTCGAGTGATCACTCTTGAGCATGTAGGATTCCGCAACCTGTCCTGCATCACTTCTTCCGTAAACGACGAAACGCATCGTCTGGGTGTCTTTCGCGTCCATTCAACTTCGACGAACCGGTTGCTGAAATTGAGGTGCCTTTGAATTTCGGGTGATCCCTCTTGAGCATGTAGGATTCCGCAACCTGTTCTACATTACTTCTTCCGTAAACGACGATACGCATCCACTAGGTGAGTTTCGTGTCATTCCGACTTCGACGACCCCGTTGCTGAAATTCAGCTGCCTTTGAATTTCGGGTGATCCCTCTGAGCATGTAGGATTCCGCAACCTGTTCTCCATCACTTCTTCCGTAAACGACGAAACGCATAGACTTTTGGAGTATCGCGTCATTCCGACTTCGATGACCCGGTTGCCGAAATTCAGCTGCCTTTGGATTTCGAGTGATCACCCTTGAGCATGTAGGATTCCGCAACCTGTCCTGCATCACTTCTTCCGTAAACGACAAAACGCATCGTCTGGGTTTCTTTCGCGTCCATTCGACTTCGACGAACCGGTTGCTGAAATTGAGGTGCCTTTGAATTTCGGGTGATCCCTCTTGAGCATGTAGGATTCCGCAACCTGTTCTACATCACTTCTTCCGTAAACGACAAAACGTATAGGCTTTTGGAGTTTCGCGTCATTCCGACTTCGATGACCCGGTTGCCGAAATTCAGCTGCCTTTGGATTTCGAGTGATCACCCTTGAGCATGTAGGATTCCGTAACCTGTTCTACATCACTTCTTCCGTAAACGACGATACGCATCCACTAGGTGAGTTTCGTGTCATTCTGACTTCGACGACCCCGTTGCTAAAATTGAGGTGCCTTTGAATTTCGGGTGATCCCTCTTGAGCATGTAGGATTCGGCAACCTGTTCTACATCACTTCTTCCGTAAACGACGAAACGCATAGACTTTTGGAGTTTCTCGCCATTCCGACTTCGATGACCCGGTTGCCGAAATTCAGCTGCCTTTGGATTTCGAGTGATCACTCTTGAGCATGTTGGATTCCGCAACCTGTCCTGCACCACTTCTTCCGTAAACGACGAAACGCATCGTCTGGGTGTCTTTCGCGTCCATTCGACTTCGACGAACCGGTTGCTGAAATTGAGGTGCCTTTGAATTTCAGGTGATCCCTCTTGAGCATGTAGGATTCCGCAACCTGTTCTACATCACTTCTTCCGTAAACGACGATACGCATCCACTAGGTGACTTTCGTGTCATTCCGACTTCGACGACCCCGTTGCTGAAATTCAGCTGCCTTTGAATTTCGGGTGATCCCTCTGAGCATGTAGGATTCCGCAACCTGTTCTCCATCACTTCTTCCGTAAACGACGAAATGCATAGACTGGGTGAGTTTCGCATCATTCCGACTTCGACGACCCTGTTGCTGAAATTCAGCTGCCTTTGAATTTCGAGTGATCCCTCTTGAGCATGTTGCATTCCGCAACCTGTCCTGCACCACTTCTTCCGTAAACGACGAAACGCATCGTCTGGGTGTCTTTCGCGTCCATTCGACTTCGACGAACCGGTTGCTGAAATTGAGGTGCCTTTGAATTTCGGGTGATCCCTCTTGAGCATGTAGGATTCCGCAACCTGTTCTCCATCACTTCTTCCGTAAACGACGATACGCATCCACTAGGTGAGTTTCGTGTCATTCCGACTTCGACGACCCCGTTGCTGAAATTCAGCTGCCTTTGAATTTCGGGTGATCCCTCTGAGCATGTAGGATTCCGCAACCTGTTCTTCATCACTTCTTCCGTAAACGACGAAAGGCATAGACTGGGTGAGTTTCGTGTCATTCCGACTTCGACGACCCTGTTGCTGAAATTCAGCTGCCTTTGAATTTCGAGTGATCCCTCTTGAGTATGGAGGATTCCGCAACCTGTCCTGCATCACTTCTACCGTAAACGACGAAACGCATCGTCTGGGTGTCTTTCGCGTCCATTCGACTTCGACGAACCGGTTGCTGAAATTGACGTGCCTTTGAATTTCGGGTGATCCGTCTTGAGCATGTAGGATTCCGCAACCTTTTCTACATCACTTCTTCCGTAAACGACGATACGCATCCACTGGGTGAGTTTCGTGTCATTCCGACTTCGACGACCCCGTTGCTGAAATTCAGCTGCCTTTGAATTTCGGGTGATCCCTCTTGAGCATGTAGGATTCCGCAACCTGTTCTCCATCACTTCTTCTGTAAACGACGAAACGCATCGTCTGGGTGTGTTTCGCGTCCATTCCGACTTCGACGAACCGGTTGCGAAATTCAGCTACCTTTGAATTTCGGGTGATCCGTCTTGAGCATGTAGGATTCCGCAACCTGTCCTACATCACTTCTTCCGTAAACGACGATACGCATCCACTAGGTGAGTTTCGTGTCATTCCGACTTCGACGACCCCGTTGCTGAAATTCAGCTGCCTTTGAATTTCGGGTGATCCGTCTTGAGCATGTAGGATTCCGCAACCTGTTCTACATCACTTCTTCCATAAACGACGAAACGCATAGACTTTTGGAGTTTCGCGTCATTCCGACTTCGACGACCCGGTTGCTGAAATTCAGCTGCCTTTGGATTTCGAGTGATCACTCTTGAGCATGTAGGATTCCGCAACCTGTCCTGCATCACTTCTTCCGTAAACGACGAAACGCATCGTCTGGGTGTCTTTCGCGTCCATTCGACTTCGACGAACCGGTTGCTGAAATTCAGCTGCCTTTGAATTTCGGTGATCCGTCTTGAGCATGTAGGATTCCGCAACCTGTTCTACATCACTTCTTCCGTAAACGACGATACGCATCCACTAGGTGAGTTTCGTGTCATTCCGACTTCGACGACCCCTTTGCTGAAATGCAGCTGCCTTTGAATTTCGGGTGATCCGTCTTGAGCATGTAGGATTCCGCAACCTGTTCTACATGACTTCTTCCGTAAACGACGAAACGCATAGACTGGGTGAGTTTCGCGTCATTCCGACTTCGACGACCCCGTTGCTGAAATCTAGCTGCCTTTGAATTTAGGGTGATCCCACTTGAGCATGTAGGATTCCGCAACATGTCCAGCATCACTTCTTCCGTAAACGACGAAACGCATAGACTTTTGGAGTTTCGCGTCATTCCGACTTCGACGAAACCCGGTTGCTGAAATTCAGCTGCCTTTGAATTTCGGTGATCCTCTTGAGCATGTAGGATTCCGCAACCTGTTCTGCATCACTTCTTCCGTAAACGACGAAACGCATCGTCTGGGTGAGTTTCGCGTCCATTCGACTTCGACGAACCGGTTGCTGAAATTGTGGTGCCTTTGAATTTCGGGTGATCCGTCTTGAGCATGTAGGATTCCGCAACCTGTTCTCCATCACTTCTTCCGTAAACGACGAAACGCATCTACTAGGTGAGTTTCGTGTCATTCCGACTTCGACGACCCCGTTGCTGAAATTCAGCTGCCTTGGAATTTCGGGTGATCCCTCTTGAGCATGTAGGATTCCGCAACCTGTTCTACATCACTTCTTCTGTAAACGACGAAACGCATCGTCTGGGTGTCTTTCGCGTCCATTCGACTTCGACGAACCGGTTGCTGAAATTGAGGTGCCTTTGAATTTCGGGTGATCCGTCTTGAGCATGTAGGATTCCGCAACCTGTTCTCCATCACTTCTTCCGTAAACGACGATACGCATCCACTGGGTGAGTTTCGTGTTATTACGACTTCGACGACCCCGTTGCTCAAATTCAGCTGCCTTTGAATTTCGGGTGATCCCTCTTGAGCATGTAGGATTCCGCAACGTGTCCTGCATCACTTCTTCCGTAAACGACGAAACACATCGTATGGGTTTCTTTCGCGTCCATTCAACTTCGACGAACCGGTTGCTGAAATTGCGGTGCCTTTGAATTTCGGGTGATCCCTCTTGAGCATGTAGGATTCCGCAACCTGTTCTACATCACTTCTTTCGTAAAAGACGAAACGCATCCACTAGGTGAGTTTCGTGTCATTCCGACTTCGACGACCCCGTTGCTGAAATTCAGCTGCCTTTGAATTTCGGGTGATCCGTCTTGAGCATGTAGGATTCCGCAACCTGTTCTCCATCACTTCTTCCGTAAACGACGATACGCATCCACTGGGTGAGTTTCGTGTTATTACGACTTCGACGACCCCGTTGCTGAAATTCAGCTGCCTTTGAATTTCGGGTGATCCCTCTTGAGCATGTAGGATTCCGCAACCTGTCCTGCATCACTTCTTCCGTAAACGAAGAAACGCATCGTATGGGTTTCTTTCGCGTCCATTCAACTTCGACGAACCGGTTGCTGAAATTGAGGTGCCTTCGAATTTCGGGTGATCCCTCTTGAGCATGTAGGATTCCGCAACCTGTTCTCCATCACTTCTTCCGTAAACGACGAAATGCATCGTCTGGGTGTCTTTCGCGTCCATTCGACTTCGACGAACCGGTTGCTGAAATTGAGGTGCCTTTGAATTTCGGGTGATCCGTCTTGAGCATGTAGGATTCTGCAACCTGTTCTCCATCACTTCTTCCGTAAACAACGATACGCATCCACTGGGTGAGTTTCGTGTCATTCCGACTTCGACGACCCCGTTGCTGAAATTCAGCTGCCTTTGAATTTCGGGTGATCCGTCTTGAGCATGTAGGATTCCGCAACCTGTTCTCCATCACTTCTTCCGTAAACGACGATACGCATCCACTGGGTGAGTTTCGTGTTATTACGACTTCGACGACCCCGTTGTTGAAATTCAGCTGCCTTTGAATTTCGGGTGATCCCTCTGGAGCATGTAGGATTCCGCAACCTGTCCTGCATCACTTCTTCCGTAAACGACGAAACGCATCGTCTGGGTGTCTTTCGCGTCCATTCGACTTCGACGAACCGGTTGCTGAAATTGAGGTGCCTTTGAATTTCGGGTGATCCGTCTTGAGCATGTAGGATTCCGCAACCTGTTCTCCATCACTTCTTCCGTAAACAACGATACGCATCCACTGGGTGAGTTTCGTGTCATTCTGACTTCGACGACCCCGTTGCTGAAATTCAGCTGCCTTTGCATTTCGGGTGATCCCTCTTGAGCATGTAGGATTCCGCAACCTGTCCTGCATCACTTCTTCCGTAAACGACGAAACGCATCGTCTGGGTGTCTTTCGCGTCCATTCGACTTCAACGAACCGGTTGCTGAAATTGAGGTGCCTTTGAATTTCGGGTGATCCGTCTTGAGCATGTAGGATTCCGCAACCTGTTCTCCATCACTTCTTCCGTAAACAACGATACGCATCCACTGGGTGAGTTTCGTGTCATTCCGACTTCGACGACCCCGTTGCTGAAATTCAGCTGCCTTTGCATTTCGGGTGATCCCTCTTGAGCATGTAGGATTCCGCAACCTGTCCTGCATCACTTCTTCCGTAAACGACGAAACGCATCGTCTGGGTGTCTTTCGCGTCCATTCGACTTCAACGAACCGGTTGCTGAAATTGAGGTGCCTTTGAATTTCGGGTGATCCGTCTTGAGCATGTAGGATTCCGCAACCTGTTCTCCATCACTTCTTCCGTAAACAACGATACGCATCCACTGGGTGAGTTTCGTGTCATTCCGACTTCGACGACCCCGTTGCTGAAATTCAGCTGCCTTTGAATTTCGGGTGATCCGTCTTGAGCATGTAGGATTCCGCAACCTGTTCTCCATCACTTCTTCCGTAAACGACGATACGCATCCACTGGGTGAGTTTCGTGTTATTACGACTTCGACGACCCCGTTGCTGAAATTCAGCTGCCTTTGAATTTCGGGTGATCCCTCTGGAGCATGTAGGATTCCGCAACCTGTCCTGCATCACTTCTTCCGTAAACGACGAAACGCATCGTCTGGGTGTCTTTCGCGTCCATTCGACTTCGACGAACCGGTTGCTGAAATTGAGGTGCCTTTGAATTTCGGGTGATCCGTCTTGAGCATGTAGGATTCCGCAACCTGTTCTCCATCACTTCTTCCGTAAACAACGATACGCATCCACTGGGTGAGTTTCGTGTCATTCTGACTTCGACGACCCCGTTGCTGAAATTCAGCTGCCTTTGCATTTCGGGTGATCCCTCTTGAGCATGTAGGATTCCGCAACCTGTCCTGCATCACTTCTTCCGTAAACGACGAAACGCATCGTCTGGGTGTCTTTCGCGTCCATTCGACTTCAACGAACCGGTTGCTGAAATTGAGGTGCCTTTGAATTTCGGGTGATC
Organism: Salix arbutifolia; assembly: GCA_025169955.1. NCBI lineage: Eukaryota > Viridiplantae > Streptophyta > Magnoliopsida > Malpighiales > Salicaceae > Salix > Salix arbutifolia. The sequence continues at coordinate 10,577,860 of CM045906.1, forward strand.
CGTCTTGAGCATGTAGGATTCCGCAACCTGTTCTCCATCACTTCTTCCGTAAACAACGATACGCATCCACTGGGTGAGTTTCGTGTCATTCCGACTTCGACGACCCCGTTGCTGAAATTCAGCTGCCTTTGCATTTCGGGTGATCCCTCTTGAGCATGTAGGATTCCGCAACCTGTCCTGCATCACTTCTTCCGTAAACGACGAAACGCATCGTCTGGGTGTCTTTCGCGTCCATTCGACTTCAACGGACCGGTTGCTGAAATTGAGGTGCCTTTGAATTTCCGGTGATCCGTCTTGAGCATGTAGGATTGCGCAACCTGTTCTCCATCACTTCTTCCGTAAACGACGATACGCATCCACTAGGTGAGTTTCCTGTCATTCCGACTTCGACGACCCCGTTGCTGAAATTCAGCTGCCTTTGAATTTCGGGTGATCCCTCTTGAGCATGTAGGATTGCGCAACCTGTTCTACATCACTTCTTCCGTAAACGACGAAACGTATAGACTTTTGGAGTTTCGTGTCATTCCGACTTCGATGACCCGGTTGCCGAAATTCAGCTGCCTTTGGATTTCGAGTGATCACTCTTGAGCATGTAGGATTCCGCAACCTGTTCTCCATCACTTCTTCTATAAACGACGAAACGCATCGTCTGGGTGTGTTTCGCGTCCATCCGACTTCGACGAACCGGTTGCGGAAATTCAGCTCCCTTTGAATTTCAGGTGATCCGTCTTGAGCATGTAGGATTTCACAACCTGTCCTACATCACTTCTTCCGTAAACGACGAAACGCATCGTCTGGGTGATTTTCGCGTCATTCCGCCTTCGAAGACCCGGTTGCCGAAATTCAGCTGCCTTGGAATTTCGAGTGATCCCTCTTGATCATGTAGGATACGCAACCTCTTCTACATCACTTCTTCCATAAACGACAAAACGAATCCACTAGGTGAGTTTCGCGTGATTCCGACTTCGACAACCCGGTTGTTGAAATTGAGGTGCCTTTGAATTTCGGGTGATCCGTCTTGAGCATGTAGGATTCCGCAACCTGTTCTACATCACTTCTTCGGTAAACGACGATACGCATCCACTAGGTGAGTTTCGTGTCATTCCGACTTCGACGACCCCGTTGCTGAAATTCAGCTGCCTTTGAATTTCGGGTGATCCCTCTTAAGCATGTAGGATTCCGCAACTTGTTCTCCATCACTTCTTCTGTAAACGACGAAACGCATCGTCTGGGTGTGTTTCGCGTCCATACGACTTCGACGAACCGGTTGCTGAAATTCAGGTGCCTTTGAATTTCGGGTGATCCCTCTTGAGCATGTAGGATTCCGCAACCTGTTCTACATCACTTCTTCCGTAAACGACGAAATGCATCGTCTGGGTGATTTTAGCGTCGTTCCGCCTTCGAAGACCCGGTTGCCGAAATTCAGCTGCCTTGGAATTTCGGGTGATCCCTCTTTATCATGTAGGATTCCAAAACCTCTTCTACATCACTTCTTCCGTAAACGTAAAAACGAATGCACTGGGTGAGTTTCGCGTGATTCCGACTTCGACAACCCGGTTGCTGAAATTGAGGTGCCTTTGAATTTCGGGTGATCCGTCTTGAGCATGTATGATTCCGCAACCTGTTCTACATCACTTCTTCCGTAAACGACGATACGCATCCACTAGGTGAGTTTCGTGTCATTCCGACTTCGACAACCCCGTTGCTGAAATTCAGCTGCCTTTGAATTTCGGGTGATCCCTCTTGAGCATGTAGGATTCCGCAACCTGTTCTACATCACTTCTTCCGTAAACGACGAAATGCATCGTCTGGGTGATTTTAGCGTCGTTCCGCCTTCGAAGACCCGGTTGCCGAAATTCAGCTGCCTTGGAATTTCGGGTGATCCCTCTTTATCATGTAGGATTCCAAAACCTCTTCTACATCACTTCTTCCGTAAACGTAAAAACGAATGCACTGGGTGAGTTTCGCGTGATTCCGACTTCGACAACCCGGTTGCTGAAATTGAGGTGCCTTTGAATTTCGGGTGATCCGTCTTGAGCATGTATGATTCCGCAACCTGTTCTACATCACTTCTTCCGTAAACGACGATACGCATCCACTAGGTGAGTTTCGTGTCATTCCGACTTCGACAACCCCGTTGCTGAAATTCAGCTGCCTTTGAATTTCGGGTGATCCCTCTTGAGCATGTTGGATTCCGCAACCTGTTCTACATCACTTCTTCCGTAAACGACGAAACACATAGACTGGGTGAGTTTCGCGTCAGTCCGACTTCGACGACCCCGTTGCTGAAATTCAGCTGCCTTTGAATTTCGGGTGATCCCTCTTGAGCATGTAGGATTCCGCAACCTGTTCTACATCACTTCTTCCGTAAACGACGAAACGCATAGACTTTTGGAGTTTCGCGACATTCTGACTTCGATGACCCGGTTGCCGAAATTCAGCAGCCTTTGGATTTCGAGTGATCACTCTTGAGCATGTAGGATTCCGCAACCTCTCCTGCATCACTTCTTCCGTAAACGATGAAACGCATCGTCTGGGTGTCTTTCGCGTCCCTCCGACTTCGACGAACCGGTTGCTCAAATTCAGGTGCCTATGAATTTGGGGTGATCCCTCTTGAGCATGTAGGATTCCGCAACCTATCCTCCATCACTTCTTCCGTAAACGACGAAACACATCGTCTGGGTGTCTTTCACGTCCATCCGACTTCGACGAACCTGTTGCTGAAATTCAGGTGCCTGTGAATTTCGGGTGATCCCTCTTGAGCATGTAGGATTCCGCATACTGTCCTACATCACTTTTTCCGTAAACGACGAAACGCATCGTCTGGGTGTCTTTCGCTTTCATACGACTTCGAGGAACCGGTTGCTGAAATTCAGGTGCCTTTGAATTTCGGGTGATCCCTCTTGAGCATGTAGGATTCCGCAACCTGTTCTACATCACTTCTTTCGTAAACGACGAAACACATAGACTGGGTGAGTTTCGTGTCATTCGGACTTCGACGACCCCGTTGCTGAAATTCAGCTGCCTTTGAATTTCAGGTGATCCCTCTTGAGCATGTAGGATTCCGCAACCTGTCCTACATCACTTGTTCCGTAAACGACGAAACGCATCGTCTGGGTGATTTTCGCGTCATTCCGCCTTCGAAGACCCGGTTGCCGAAATTCAGCTGCCTTGGAATTTCGGGTGATCCCTCTTGATCATGTAGGATACCGCAACCTCTTCTACATCACTTCTTCCATAAACGACAAAACGAATCCACTGGGTGAGTTTCGCGTCATTCCGACTTCGACAACCTGGTTGCTGAAATTGAGGTGCCTTTGAATTTCGGGTGATCCGTCTTGAGCATGTAGGATTCCGCAACCTGTTCTACATCACTTCTTGTTGCGATGTCGCGGTCGCACAAATTAATTACCCTAGCTTAAAACACACAAGATAGTATAGAGCAAGCAAGGGATCGATCCCACGAGGAAGTTTCAAGTTAGATTTTTATGTTGTACGTTTTGTGATTGGGGGGATTTGGTTTGTGATTATCTAAACTATGGCAGCAATTAAACTAGCGAACAAAATCAATTAAAACTGAAACTTATCAAGAAAACAAACCTTGGTCACAAGCATACATCTACCTACGGAAATTAGAACCGATCCTTGAAACTAAAAATGCAGTTCATGTTCTGAAATTTTATCTTTTCTTAACGTGATTAATTAACGGATCCGCCGTATAACTAATCCTAACCAACAAACAATCAAAGTGTCCGCACTAATGATTCAATTTAATGGTAGCTTTAAGAACTAGATAATTTCATCAAGATTAACATACAAGTTGTCCGCAACTTGTGTCAATTTATTCAAATGTTCTCCCTAAGTTCAATAATGTAGTTCCGCCACAATTATCAAGCTTAGATGCTTCACAAGTTCATATATCACAACTCCGGTTTTGATATTAAACTTAGCAATAGATTGTTCACAACAATAACTTAGAGTCCGCTCTAGCAATCATCAACAACAATCATAGAAAATATGCATAGGAAAACAATCATACTCATTCATAACATAAACTGAAAATAGAAGGAAGAATAAATCTCACAGTTCTTGAAATCCGAAGGTTTTTGTGTCCTTGCAACCAAGCAAAAGAGTCTAGCCTTGCATGTTTATTGAACAACTAAATAAAAAGATGGAAGAACACATGATTTAGGGTTTGGAGGAGGAAGATTTTGTGTTTTCTTATGTGCTGGCCGCCACTTCCTTGCTCCTCTTCTCCTTTATATATGCTTAGAAACCCTAGTGTCTATTTTACAAAATAGTCCTTCCTTGAGTTGGCAGAATTTAGTTGTCCCTTGTAAAATTCATATCTCCTTCATATCACATCGTTTCGAGCTGACATTTGGAGCGTTTATCGGCCTTTGAGTCCTGAATCCAAGAAAATTGAGTTTGCATCAATCGGACTTTTGTAGCTCGAGATATTGAAGTTGTAATGGACAAAGGTCGATATCGGCAGATTGCAAGATTTGACTTTGAAGGCTTCGATTTCCATGATCTTCCTTATTTTATTTCTTTTTCTTAGCTTTCCATAAATTTATGGATGTTAGCTTTTGAATGTCACTGGAATCACTTCATTTCGATCTCTAGAGCTTCCACTCTGCACAAAACACCGACTGAAGGTCAAATCTGCCAATCATCTCCAATTACCTCCTTTTTGCATCTTTCATCCAAAAATGCCTTCAAAATATAAAACAAAGAATATCAAGGCATTTTATACATAAAACATATGCAAAACACTACGTAAATATGGATGAAATTATCAAATAATATGGTCGCATCAAATACCCCCACACTTAGCTCTTGCTCGTCCTCGAGAAAGGATAGGTAAAAAAAAAATTAAATTAAAAATAACCATGACCAATCTCTTAATCTCCCATCAATATCCAAGAATTCAAGCATTATAAATAAAAATACAATCGAGAAGGATAAAGAACATAAATCTTCATGAATTTGTTTACATGCAAACTTCAAAACTCAATTACTCTTCGGGATTTAAAAGAAATCTATGCCATGCCAAAGTGATAGGTCCTCTCATTGATATACACTCCAACACTCATGTGTTTAGGGTTTAGGTGTTTAAATCTCTCAAATTCAATCAATGAAGATGTTCTACCATAAGCTTGCTCTTCAATCTCATCTCCATTACTAAAATATTACAAACAATGCATGAATCAAAAGGTCTTATTTTCCGGTTGTAATGGGGCTAAGGTTAAGGTGAGGTAAAAGAGAGTAGAAGAAAAGGTTCAAACCAAAGAAAGTAGAGCATTCTGAAAATAAATAAATATATATTTCAACCAAGATATTCCATCAAAACACATCAATTTTCAATCTTCAAGCATCAATGCTTAGCTTTTTTCGATTTCAAGCTCTTTTCTATTTCTTTTCTCTGTTTTTCTTTTCTTTTCTTTTCTTCTTTTCTTGTTCTTTTTTTTTTCTTTTTTTTTTCTTTTCTTTTTTTTTTGTTCTTTTTCACCTTTGGCAACTTTGCCCATCTTTTCATCAAGCATCACTTCTTCTTTCTTTTCACATAATTTCTAACTATAATTCCATGAGATATCACAAGTATATGCTCTACTAATCCTTGGCCAGGGGAAAAGAGGAAAACATATAAAAAGTTTAAGGCTTATACATGGATAAAGCAAAGAAAAGATAAACAAGCTCAAAAGGGGCTCACTAAAGATAATATGCTTTAGGTTGGCTTTTTGGCTCAAGCGGTTAAAATTCCTAATGCCTTTATCATCTTCATGCATCTATGTAATGTGAATGTAATCTCAATAAGATATGAAGCAAGTTCTAGAGATACATATCATTGAAAGAACGAACAATCAAAGAATATAATGTTGAAGGCTCAAAAGCTTACATTGGTATAACACTATAAAGTCAACATGGCATATTTTCAGAGTCAATCCCTAAACCAATTAAACATTAAAACTTGCATGCACACTCATTCATTCAATTTATATATTCATCTATCTCACTTAATTCTCATACATAATACTCATATTCTCAAAAACCAATGGGAGTTAAAAAGATCAATCATAGATTTTTTTTTTGTTTTTTTTTGAAAGAATAAAGAAAAACAAAATAAGAAAATTGATAGTTTCCCAATATCCCCACACTTAAAACACAACATTATCCTCAATGTTGAAAATGATAGAAAAGGGATATAAGAGAATGACAAAAATGCAATAAATAAATAAAGATAAGGGAAAAGGAAAGCAAATCTGATTTTTTTTTTGGTCCTGGGTTGCCTCCCAAGAAGCGCTTTTGTTTTGTGTCATTGGCTCGATATGTGGTATGCTCATTATTCATAGATCGGTTCAGCTAACTCCACAGAAGCGGTGATTTCTGTCGTCCAACTTTCATAGAAAGGTTTCAAGCGATGCCCATTGACCTTGAGTACGTTATTTGTTTCTAAACTTGTAATTTCAACTGCACCATAAGGAGAAACATTAGAAACAACAAAGGGTCCAATCCAACGAGAGCGCAATTTTCCAGGAAAAAGTTTCAAACGCGAATGATAAAGAAGGACTTTGTCTCCAACATGAAACTCCTTTCTTGTAAGCATTCGATCATGAAGATTCTTAGTCTTTTCTTTGTAAATCCTTGCATTCTCGTAAGCATCATTTCGAATCTCTTCCAACTCTTGTAGTTGTAGTTTTCTTGCAATCCCAGCAGCATCATAATCCATGTTACATTGTTTAATGGCCCAAAAAGCTTTGTGTTCAAGCTCCACCGGTAGATGACATGCTTTCCCATAAATCATTCTATAAGGTGACATTCCTATAGGTGATTTATAAGCAGTCCGATAAGCCCAAAGTGCATCTCCAAGACGTAGACTCCAATCTCGCCGATTAGGTTGCACTGTTTTCTCCAAAATGGACTTGATTTCTCGATTTGAAATTTCAGCTTGGCCATTTGTTTGAGGATGATATGCTGTGGAAGTTCGATGAGTCACATGATATTTGCGTAGCAATGCTTCCATGGAACGATTACAGAAATGAGTGCCACGATCGCTAATGATAGCTTTAGGGATTCCAAACCTGTCAAATATGTGAGTCCTGACAAAATCTACAACAACTTTAGCATCATTAGTTCGTGTGGCTTTTGCCTCAATCCATTTAGACACATAATCAACAGCAAGAAGAATATAAAGATTGCCAAAAGAAGAAGGAAATGGACCCATAAAGTCAATACCCCAAACATCAAAAATTTCACTTACAAGAATATTCGTTAAAGGCATTTGATTTTTATGAGTGATATTACCTGTTCTTTGGCATTTTTCACATGATTTGCAGAAGTGATATGCATTTTTAAAAATAGAAGGCCAATAGAAACCACTTTCAAGTACCTTATGGGCTGTTCTTTTTGCTCCAAAATGCCCACCACAAGAATGAGAATGACAAAAGGTGAGAATGGAATGAAATTCATCTTGTGGTACACACCTCCTAACTACTTGATCAACACAAAATTTCCAAAGGTAAGGATCGTCCCAAAAATAATATTTAGCATCAGCTCGTAACTTATCTTTTTGGGGTTTAGACAAAATTGGAGGGAATTCTTTGGTGACTAAATAGTTTACCAAATCAGCATACCATGGTCTTGTAGAGGAATGCAACATATACAACTGCTCATCAGGGAATGTCTCTCTTATTGTTTCGATCTGTATATCCTCGTTCCTCAGTCGGCTCAAGTGATCAGCCACATGGTTTTCTGCACCTTTTTTGTCTTTGATCTCAAGATCGAATTCTTGTAAAAGCAAGATCCACCTAATCAGTCTTGGTTTGGACTCCTTCTTCTTCAAAAGATACCTGAGAGCTTCATGGTCAGTAAAAACAATTACTTTTATACCAAGTAGATATGACCTGAATTTTTCAAGAGCAAACACCACTGCAAAAAGTTCCTTTTCAGTTGTATGGTAATTGCATTGTGCTCCATCCAACATACAAGAAGCATAGGCGATAACATGCAAATTCTTCCCAATTCTTTGCCCAAGCACAGCTCCTACCGCATAGTCACTCGCATCACACATTATCTCAAAAGGTTCATCCCAATTTGGTGGTTGGATGATAGGGGCAGATGTGACACATCTCTTAAGCTCATCATGGGCATCTTTACATGCTTGATCGAACACAAAATCCACTTCTTTGGCTAATAGTTTGCACAAGGGTGCCGTAATCTTCGAGAAATCTTTGATAAAGCGTCGATAGAAACTTGCATGGCCTAGAAAAGAACGAAGTTCCCTCACGCATGAGGGGTAAGGCAATGATGAAATAACATCTATTTTAGCTTTATCAACCTCTAATCCACGTGAAGACACAACATGCCCAAGAACTATTCCTTGATCTACCATAAAATAACACTTTTCATAGTTCAAGACAAGGTTAGTTTCAATGCACTTTTTCAAGATCAAAGATAAATTTTCTAGACATCTATCAAAAGAATCACCATACACCGTGAAATCATCCATAAAAACCTCGATTATTCTTTCAACATAATCAGAAAAAATACTCATCATGCATCTTTGAAAAGTTGCAGGAGCATTACAAAGACCAAAAGGCATTCTCCTATATGCATATGTACCAAATGGACATGTAAATGTAGTCTTTTCTTGATCCTCAGGATTAATAACAATTTGATTGTATCCACTATATCCATCAAGAAAGCAATAAAAAGACTTACCTGCTAGGCGTTCAAGCATTTGATCCATGAATGGTAATGGGAAATGATCTTTGCGTGTAGAAAGATTGAGCTTTCTGTAATCAACACACATTCTCCATCCACTCGAGATACGAGTAGGAATGAGCTCATCATTTTTGTTTGTCACCAACGTGATTCCGGTCTTTTTGGGCACCACATGGATTGGCGCGACCCATTTACTGTCAGTGATGGGGTAAATGACTCCTGCATCTAACAGTTTCAAAATTTCAGCTTTCACTACCTCCATCATAGGCGGGTTCAACCTCCTTTGCATTTCCCTTGTTGGTTTTGTGTTGTCCTCTAATAGTATGTGATGCATACATATTGAGGGACTAATGCCCTTGATGTCGGCTAAGGTCCATCCAATGGCCGTCTTGTGATCACACAACAACTTCACAAGTTTCTCCTCTTGCATACTTGTCAAACCTTTTGCTATGATAACAGGAAGTGTATTGTTGTCGCCAATGAATACATACTTCAAATTATCGGGCAAAGGTTTTAATTCTAACTCGGGGGCCTGTAAAATAGATGGCAAAAGCTTTTTATGTGAGAGTACTAAATCAACAAAGACATTACCATGGGGAACGGTTTGCAAAGCTTGTAAGGCCAATACTGATTCGTGCACGTTTTGGGGAACACACACGTGGCTCTCCATCTCTTCTATCTTGGTGAAATCATAGCCATAGCTCAAAGCTATGCTTAATCCGTCTTCGCAATCAAAATCACAAACTTGCTGCACACACTTATCAATTTGATCATAGCATGTGATAGAATAAACATTGCTATAAGGATATTTCATTGCATCATGAAAATTGAATTCAGTTTTTTCATCTCCTACCTCCATAGACAAGGTATCCTTACCACAATCAATCTTTGTCTTGGCCGTTTTCAAGAATGGTCTCCCAAACAATATAGGAGTGCTGGTTGATGAATCACAAGAATCATGTTCCATATCAAGAATATAAAAATCACATGGAATAACCAAACTATCAATCTTGACTAGGACATCTTCTATCACACCAAGTGGGTAAACAAAACTACGATCCGCAAGTTGTATTACAATGCTAGTTTTATTCAAAGGCTCAAGACTAAGAGAATCATAAACATGTTTGGGCATAACACTAATGGATGCACCTAAATCGCATAAAACTCTTTTAAAACTAGCATTACCAATAACACATGGGATAGTAAACGCACCTGGGTCTTTTTGTTTCAAAGGCAGATTCTTTTGAACAACGGCAGATACAACTTCACCCATACTTACCGTTTCATTACCTTTCAGTTTGAAAGCTCTTTTGGTAGTACACAACTCCTTCAAGAATTTTGCATACTTGGGAATTTGCTTGATAGCATCAAGTAAAGGAATGTTCAGTTCAACTTTCTTGAAAACCTCTAAGATCTCTTTTTCTTTGTCTTCTTTCTTTGACCTAGAAGAACTCACAGGAAAGGGTGGATTTGTTTTAAAACTGGAATTAATTGAGTGAAAAGTTACCTTTGGAGTGATGGTCTTTGTTTCAGTTTGTGGAGGAGGAGGATGTTCTTTCTTTGTACTCAATTCAGTTTCTATCTCTTCTTCCTCCATCTCAATTTGTTTCGACTTTTTCTCTTCAAGTTCTTTCCCACTTCGCAGCATGATAGCACTAACATTCTCTTTTGGATTCAATGCTTGGGAGGGCAACTTTCCATTTATTTGTGCTTCCAATTTCCCTACACTTGAAGCTACTTGCCCCATTTGCTTTTCCAAGTTGTGAATACTTGACCTTGTTTCCTGTTGAAAAGACATCACATTTTGCTGCAAGGTCACAGTGTTAGAAGCCAAAGTTTTCATCATCTCACGAAGATCATCACTGGATGATGTCCCCATAACATTGGAGTTGGTGAACGGAGGGGGCTGTCTTGCTTGATAATTTTGCTGGGGCTGTGGTTGAAATCCATGGGAATGGAACTGTCTCCCTTGATTGCCTTGTTGAGGTGGGTTCCCGTAGCGGAAGTTAGGATGATCTCTCCATCCAGGATTGTACGTGTTAGAAAAGGGATCATACTTACGCTAGGGTTGTCCGTTGAATGCTCCATCAATTGCATGAGTTTGTTCAATGTAATCTTCTTGCATTGTTGGGCACATATCCGAAGCATGTCCTTGTAAGGAGCATATGCTAGAAACTTTCACCTGCTGTACATTTCCACAAGCCAAATAACGCCCAAGAGAAGTAAGATCATTAACTTTACTTTCAAGGTTAGAAATACTTACCTCATTTACTCATTTGTTGGAGAAGTCTCCACGAGTGCCAAACTGTTTTAAGTTGGCTGCCATGTTTGAGATTAATTGGCGTGCAGCACCGGGTGTCTTATCTACCAATGCCCCTCCACTTGCAGCATCAATGATACTACGGTCAGTAGGCATCAATCCTTCATAGAAATATTGAATGAGAAGCTGATCGGGTATTTGATGATGAGGGCATTGAATACATAGTTGCTCAAATCTTTCCCAATACTCAGAAAGTGTTTCTCCATGAGATTGTCGAATCCCACATATTTCTTTCCTTATATTGGCAACTCGAGATGCTGGAAAATATTTCTCGAGGAAAATCTTCTTCATAGCATTCCAAGTTCCAATAGATCCTGGGAGAATAGAGAAAAGCCATGCCTTTGCTGCCCCTTTCAAAGAGAAAGGGAAAGCTTTCAACTTAACTTGTTCTTCATCAACTCCATTCGGTTTCATGCCAACACATACCATATGGAACTCCTTGAGATGAGCATGAGGATCTTCTCCTGCAAGACCATTAAATGTTGGTAACAAATGTATAAAACCAGATTTGAGTTCAAAGTTCACATTACTGTCTATGTTTATGCACAATGGTTGGTTTTCCACGTTAGGAGCAGCAAGCTCCTTGAGTGTTTGTTGTCGTGCACCAGCCATGATGTTGACGCGAGCTTCCTTTCGTAACTTGCATAAAGTGTTTTCTATTTCAAGATCAACCTGTACTTGATGACTTTGATTAGCAGAACGGGTTACAGGCATAAATCGCAAAGAAAACTCAAAAGAAACCAAGCACACAAGAGATTGAAAACAATGTAAATTGTACGAAAATTTTACGGTAGAAAACTAAAACTGCCTAAAAACACTAGAACAAAAAGGAATTTGGCCTCAATAGACTGGGGCTAGTGATTTATCACTAGTCTTGCTCAGAACGTCCTTTTCCTTCAGATAACAAAAAATCGATACCTAATTCCACCAAAAACTCTGTTTTGAACAGTACCGTTGCCGCAAGTGAACAGTACCGTCGTAAGCAAAAATTCTGTTTCTTTTTTTTTCTTTTTTTTTTTAATCACAGCAAATAAAAATAACAGTACAAACACAACAATCAACTAAAATTACTTCCCCGGCAACGGCGCCAAAATTTGTTGCGATGTCGCGGTCGCACAAATTAATTACCCTAGCTTAAAACACACAAGATAGTATAGAGCAAGCAAGGGATCGATCCCACGAGGAAGTTTCAAGTTAGATTTTTATGTTGTACGTTATGTGATTGGGGGGATTTGGTTTGTGATTATCTAAACTATGGCAGCAATTAAACTAGCGAACAAAATCAATTAAAACTGAAACTTATCAAGAAAACAAACCTTGGTCACAAGCATACATCTACCTACGGAAATTAGAACCGATCCTTGAAACTAAAAATGCAGTTCATGTTCTGAAATTTTATCTTTTCTTAACGTGATTAATTAACGGATCCGCCGTATAACTAATCCTAACCAACAAACAATCAAAGTGTCCGCACTAATGATTCAATTTAATGGTAGCTTTAAGAACTAGATAATTTCATCAAGATTAACATACAAGTTGTCCGCAACTTGTGTCAATTTATTCAAATGTTCTCCCTAAGTTCAATAATGTAGTTCCGCCACAATTATCAAGCTTAGATGCTTCACAAGTTCATATATCACAACTCCGGTTTTGATATTAAACTTAGCAATAGATTGTTCACAACAATAACTTAGAGTCCGCTCTAGCAATCATCAACAACAATCATAGAAAATATGCATAGGAAAACAATCATACTCATTCATAACATAAACTGAAAATAGAAGGAAGAATAAATCTCACGTTCTTGAAATCCGAAGGTTTTTGTGTCCTTGCAACCAAGCAAAAGAGTCTAGCCTTGCATGTTTATTGAACAACTAAATAAAAAGATGGAAGAACACATGATTTAGGGTTTGGAGGAGGAAGATTTTGTGTTTTCTTATGTGCTGGCCGCCACTTCCTTGCTCCTCTTCTCCTTTATATATGCTTAGAAACCCTAGTGTCTATTTTACAAAATAGTCCTTCCTTGAGTTGGCAGAATTTAGTTGTCCCTTGTAAAATTCATATCTCCTTCATATCACATCGTTTCGAGCTGAAATTTGGAGCGTTTATCGGCCTTTGAGTCCTGAATCCACGAAAATTGAGTTTGCATCAATCGGACTTTTGTAGCTCGAGATATTGAAGTTGTAATGGACAAAGGTCGATATCGGCAGATTGCAAGATTTGACTTTGAAGGCTTCGATTTCCATGATCTTCCTTATTTTATTTCTTTTCCTTAGCTTTCCATAAATTTATGGATGTTAGCTTTTGAATGTCACTGGAATCACTTCATTTTGATCTCTAGAGCTTCCACTCTGCACAAAACACCGACTGAAGGTCAAATCTGCCAATCATCTCCAATTACCTCCTTTTTGCATCTTTCATCCAAAAATGCCTTCAAAATATAAAACAAAGAATATCAAGGCATTTTATACATAAAACATATGCAAAACACTATGTAAATATGGATGAAATTATCAAATAATATGGTCGCATCACTTCTTCCGTAAACGACGATACGCCTCCACTAGGTGAGTTTCATGTCATTCCGACTTCGACGACCCCGTTGCTGAAATTCAGCTGCCTTTGAATTTCGGGTGATCCCTCTTGAGCATGTAGGATTCCGCAACCTGTTCTACATCACTTCTTCCGTAAACGACGAAACGCATAGACTGGGTGAGTTTCGCGTCATTCCGACTTCGACGACCCCGTTGCTGAAATTCAGCTGCCTTTGGATTTCGAGTGATCCCTCTTGAGCATGTAGGATTCCGCAACCTGTCCTGCATCACTTCTTCCGTAAACGACGAAACGCATCGTCTGGGTGTGTTTCGCGTCCATACGACTTCGACGAACCGGTTGCTGAAATTCAGGTGCCTTTGAATTTCGGGTGATCCCTCTTGAGCATGTAGGATTCCGCAACCTGTTCTACATCACTTCTTCCGTAAACGACGATACGCATCGTCTGGGTGATTTTCGCGTCATTCCGACTTCGACGACCCGTTGCTGAAATTCAGCTGCCTTGGAATTTCGGGTGATCCCTCTTGAGCATGTAGGATTCCGCAACCTCTTCTACATCACTTCTTCCGTAAACGAAAAAACGAATCCACTGGGTGAGTTTCGCGTCATTCCGACTTCGACAACCCGGTTGCTGAAATTCAGGTGCCTTTGAATTTCGGGTGATCCGTCTTGAGCATGTAGGATTCCGCAACCTGTTCTACATCACTTCTTCCGTAAACGACGAAACGCATCGTCTGGGTGAGTTTCGCGTCATTCCGACTTCGACGACCCCGGTTGCTGAAATTCAGCTGCCTTGAATTTCGGGTGATCCCTCTTGAGCATGTAGGATTCCGCAACCTGTTCTACATCACTTCTTCCGTAAACGACGAAACGCATCCACTTGGTGAGTTTCGCGTCATTCCGACTTCGACGACCCCGTTGCTGAAATTCAGCTGCCTTTGAATTTCGGGTGATCCCTCTTGAGCATGTAGGATTCCGCAACCTGTTCTACATCACTTCTTCCGTAAACGACGAAACGCATAGACTGGAGTTTCGCGTCATTCCGACTCGACGACCCGGTTGCTCGAAATTCAGCTGCCTTTGAATTTCGAGGTGATCCCTCTTGAGCATGTAGGATTCCGCAACCTGTCCTGCATCACTTCTTCCGTAAACGATGAAACGCATCGTCTGGGTGTGTTTCGCGTCCATACGACTTCGACGAACCGGTTGCTGAAATTCAGGTGCCTTTGAATTTCGGGTGATCCCTCTTGAGCATGTAGGATTCCGCAACCTGTTCTCGATCACTTCTTCCGTAAACGACGATACGCATCCATGGGAGTTTCGTGTCATTCCGACTTCGACGACCCCGGTTGCTGAAATTTCAGCTGCCTTTGAATTTCGGGTGATCCCTCTTGAGCATGTAGGATTCCGCAACCTCTTCTACATCACTTCTTCCGTAAACGACGATACGCATCCACTCGGTGAGTTTCGTGTCATTCCGACTTCGACGAACCGGTTGCTGAAATTCAGGTGCCTATGAATTTCGGGTGATCCCTCTTGAGCATGTAGGATTCCGCAACCTGTTCTACATCACTTCTTCCGTAAACGACGAAACGCATAGACTTTTGGAGTTTCGCGTTATTCCGACTTCGATGACCTGGTTGCCGAAATTCAGCTGCCTTTGGATTTCGAGTGATCACTCTTGAGCATGTAGTATTCCACAACCTGTCCTGCATCACTTCTTCCGTAAATGACGAAACGCATCGTCTGGGTGTCTTTCGCGTCCATTCGACTTCGACAAACCGGTTGCTGAAATTGAGGTGCCTTTGAATTTCAGGTGATCCGTCTTGAGCATGTAGTATTCCGCAACCTATCCTCCATCACTTCTTCCGTATACGATGAAAGGCATCGTCTGGGTGTCTTTTGCGTCCATCCGACTTCGACGAACCGGTTGCTGAAATTCAGGTGCCTGTGAATTTCGGGTGATCCCTCTTGAGCATGTAGGATTCCGCAACCTGTTCTACATCACTTCTTCCGTAAACGACAAAACGCATAGACTTTTGGAGTTTCGCGTCATTCCGACTTCTTCCGTAAACGACGAAACGCATCGTCTGGGTGTCTTTCGCGTCCATTCGATTTCGACGAACCGGTTGATGAAATTCAGGTGCCTTTGAATTTCGGGTGATCCCTCTTGAGCATGTAGGATTCCGCAACCTGTTCTACATCACTTCTTCCGTAAACGACGATACGCATCCACTCGGTGAGTTTCGTGTCATTCCGACTTCGACGACCCCGTTGCTGAAATTCAGCTGCCTTTGAGTTTCGGGTGATCCCTCTTCAGCATGTAGGATTCCGCAACCTGTTCTCCATCACTTCTTCTGTAAATGACGAAATGCATCGTCTGGGTGTGTTTCGCGTCCATCCGACTTCGACGAACCGGTTGCTGAAATTGAGGTGCCTTTGAATTTCGGGTGATCCGTCTTGAGCATGTAGGATTCCGCAACCTGTCCTGCAGCACTTCTTCCGTAAACGACGAAACGCATCGTCTGGGTGATTTTCGCGTCATTCCGACTTCGAAGACCCGGTTGCCGAAATTCAGCTGCCTTGAATTTCGGGTGATCCCTCTTGAGCATGTAGGATTCCGCAACCTGTTCTACATCACTTCTTCCGTAAACGACGAAACGCAATCCACTGGGTGAGTTTCGCGTCATTCCGACTTCGATGACCGGTTGCTGAAATTCAGCTGCCTTTGAATTTCGGGTGATCCCTCTTGAGCATGTAGGATTCCGCAACCTGTTCTACATCACTTCTTCTGTAAACGACGAACGCATCCACTGGTGAGTTTCGCGTCATTCCGAACTTCGACACCCCGGTTGCCGAAATTCAGCTGCCTTTGGATTTCGAGTGATCCCTCTTGAGCATGTAGGATTCCGCAACCTGTCCTACATCACTTCTTCCGTAAACGACGAAACGCATCGTCTGGGTGTTTTCGCGTCCATTCCGACTTCGACGACCCCGGTTGCTGAAATTCAGCTGCCTTTGAATTTCTAGTGATCCCTCTTGAGCATGTAGGATTCCGCAACCTGTTCTCCATCACTTCTTCTGTAAACGACGAAACGCATCGTCTGGGTGTGTTTCGCGTCCATCCGACTTCGACGACCGGTTGCGGAAATTCAGCTACCTTTGAATTTCGGGTGATCCGTCTTGAGCATGTAGGATTCCGCAACCTGTTCTACATCACTTCTTCCGTAAACCACGAAACGCATCGTCTAGGTGATTTTCGCTTCATTCCACCTTCGACGACCCGGTTGCTGAAATTCAGCTGCCTTGGAATTTCGGGTGATCCCTCTTGATCATGTAGGATTCCGCAACCTCTTCTACATCACTTCTTCCGTAAACGACAAAACGAATCCACTGGGTGAGTTTTGCATCATTCCGACTTCGACAACCCCGTTGCTGAAATTGAGGTGCCTTTGAATTTCGGGTGATCCGTCTTAAGCATGTAGGATTCCGCAACCTGTTCTACATCACTTCTTCCGTAAACGACGATACGCATCCACTAGGTGAGTTTCGTGTCATTCCGACTTCGACGACCCCGTTGCTGAAATTCAGCTGCCTTTGAATTTCGGGTGATCCCTCTTGAGCATGTAGGATTCCGCAACCTGTTTCTACATCACTTCTTCCGTAAACGACGAAACGCATAGACTGGGTGAGTTTCGCGTCATTCCGACTTCGACGACCCCGTTGCTGAAATTCAGCTGCCTTTGAATTTCGGGTGATCCCTCTTGAGCATGTAGGATTCCGCAACCTGTTCTACATCACTTCTTCCGTAAACGACCAAACGCATAGACTTTTGGAGTTTCGCGTCATTCCGACTTCGATAACCCGGTTGCTGAAATTGAGGTGCCTTTGAATTTCGGTGATCACTCTTGAGCATGTAGGATTCCGCAACCTGTCCTACATCACTTCTTCCGTAAACGACGATACGCATCCACTGGTGAGTTTCGTGTCATTCCGACTTCGACGAACCGTTGCTCAAATTCAGGTGCCTATGAATTTGGGGTGATCCCTCTTGAGCATGTAGGATTCCGCAACCTGTTCTCCATCACTTCTTCCGTAAACGACGAAACGCATCGTCTGGGTGTCTTTCGTGTCCATCCGACTTCGACGAACTGGTTGCTGAAATTCAGGTGCCTGTGAATTTCGGGTGATCCCTCTTGAGCATGTAGGATTCCGCATACTGTCCTACATCACTTTTTCCGTAAACGACGAAACGCATCGTCTGGGTGTGTTTCACTGTCATACGACTTCGAGGAATCGGTTGCTGAAATTGAGGTGCCTTTGAATTTCGGGTGATCCCTCTTGAGCATGTAGGATTCCGCAACCTGTTCTACATCACTTCTTCCGTAAACGACGAAACGCATAGACTGGGTGAGTTTCGCGTCAGTCGGAATTCGACGACCCCGGTGCTGAAATTCAGCTGCCTTTGAATTTCAGGTGATCCCTCTTGAGCATGTAGGATTCCGCAACCTGTTCTACATCACTTCTTCCGTAAACGACGAAACGCATCCACTAGGTGAGTTTCGTGTCATTCCGACTTCGACGACCCCGTTGCTGAAATTCAGCTGCCTTTGAATTTCGGGTGATCCCTCTTGAGCATGTAGGATTCCGCAACCTGTTCTACATCACTTCTTCCGTAAACGACGAAACGTATAGCATTTTGGAGTTTCGCGTCATTCCGACATCGATGACCCGGTTGCCGAAATTCAGCTGCCTTTGGATTTCGAGTGATCACTCTTGAGCATATAGGATTCCGCAACCTGTCCTGCATCACTTCTTCCGTAAATGACGAAACGCATCGTCTGGGTGTCTTTCGCGTCCATATAACTTCGACGAACCGGTTGCTGAAATTAAGGTGCCTTTGAATTTCGGGTGATCCGTCTTGAGCATGTAGGATTCCGCAACCTGTTCTACATCACTTCTTCCGTAAACGACGATACGCATCCACTAGGTGAGTTTCGTGTCATTCCGACTTCGACGACCCCGTTGCTGAAATTCAGCTGCCTTTGAATTTCGGGTGATCCCTCTGAGCATGTAGGATTCTGCAACCTGTTCTCCATCACTTCTTCCGTAAACGACGAAACGCATAGACTTTTAGAGTATCGCGTCATTCCGACTTCGATGACCCGGTTGCCGAAATTCAGCTGCCTTTGGATATCGCGTGATCACTCTTGAGCATGTAGGATTCCGCGACCTGTCCTGCATCACTTCTTTCGTAAACGACGAAACGCATCGTCTGGGTGTCTTTCGCGTCCATTCGACTTCGACGAACCGGTTGCTGAAATTGAGGTGCCTTTGAATTTCGGGTGATCCCTCTTGAGCATGTAGGATTCCGCAACCTGTTCTACATCACTTCTTCCGTAAACGACTATACGCATCCACTAGGTGAGTTTCGTGTCATTCCGACTTCGACGACCCCGTTGCTGAAATTCAGCTGCCTTTGAATTTCGGGTGATCCCTCTGAGCATGTAGGATTCCGCAACCTGTTCTCCATCACTTCTTCCGTAAACGACGAAACGCATAGACTTTTGGAGTATCGCGTCAGTCCGACTTCGATGACCCGGTTGCCGAAATTCAGCTGCCTTTGGATTTCGAGTGATCACTCTTGAGCATGTAGGATTCCGCAACCTGTCCTGCATCACTTCTTCCGTAAACGACGAAACGCATCGTCTGGGTGTCTTTCGCGTCCATTCGACTTCGACGAACCGGTTGCTGAAATTGAGGTGCCTTTGAATTTCGGGTGATCCCTCTTGAGCATGTAGGATTCCGCAACCTGTTCTACATCACTTCTTCCGTAAACGACGATACGCATCCACTAGGTGAGTTTCGTGTCATTCCGACTTCGACGACCCCGTTGCTGAAATTCAGCTGCCTTTGAATTTCGGGTGATCCCTATTGAGCATGTAGGATTCCGCAACCTGTTCGACATCACTTCTTCCGTAAACGACGAAACGCATAGACTTTTGGAGTATCGCGTCATTTCGACTTCGATGACCCGGTTGCCGAAATTCAGCTGCCTTTGGATTTCGAGTGATCACTCTTGAGCATGTAGGATTCCGCATCCTGTCCTACATCACTTCTTCCATAAACGATGATACGCATCCACTAGGTGAGTTTCGTGTCATTCCGACTTGGACGACCCCGTTGCTGAAATTCAGCTGCGTTTGAATTTCGGGTGATCCCTCTTGAGCATGTAGGATTCCGCAACCTGTTCTCCATCACTTCTTTCGTAAACGACGAAAGGCATAGACTTTTGGAGTTTCGCGTCATTCCGCCTTCGATGACCCGGTTGCCGAAATTCAGCTGCCTTTGGATTTCGAGTGATCACTCTTGAGCATGTAGGATTCCGCAACCTGTCCTGCATCACTTCTTCCGTAAACGACGAAACGCATCGTCTGGGTGTCTTTCGCGTCCATTCGACTTCGACGAACCGGTTGCTGAAATTCAGGTGCCTTTGAATTTCAGGTGATCCATCTTGAGCATGTAGGATTCCGCAACCTGTTCTCCATCACTTCTTCCGTAAACGACGATACGCATCCACTAGCTGCGTTTCGTGTCATTCCGACTTCGACGACCCCTTTGCTGAAATCCAGCTGCCTTTGAATTTAGGGTGACCCCACTTGAGCATGTAGGATTCCGCAACATGTCCTGCATCACTTCTTCCGTAAACGACGAAACGCATAGACTTTTGGAGTTTCGCGTCATTCCGACTTCGATGAACCGGTTGGCGAAATTCAGCTGCCTTTGGATTTCGAGTGATCACTCTTGAGCATTTAGGATTCCGCAACCTGTCCTGCATCACTTCTTTGGTAAACGACGAAACGCATCGTCTGGGTGTCTTTCGCGTCCATTCGACTTCGAAGAACCGGTTACTGAAATTGAGGTGCCTTTGAATTTCGGGTGATCCGTCTTGAGCATGTAGGATTCCGCAACCTGTTCTACATCACTTCTTCCATAGACGATGATACGCATCCACTAGGTGAGTTTCGTGTCATTCCGACTTCGACGACCCCGTTGCTGAAATTCAGCTGCCTTTGAATTTCGGGTGATCCCTATTGAGCATGTAGGATTCCGCAACCTGTTCGACATCACTTCTTCCGTAAACGACGAAACGCATAGACTTTTGGAGTATCGCGTCATTCCGACTTCGATGACCCGGTTGCCGAAATTCAGCTGCCTTTGGATTTCGAGTGATCACTCTTGAGCATGTAGGATTCCGCATCCTGTCCTACATCACTTCTTCCATAAACGATGATACGCATCCACTAGGTGAGTTTCGTGTCATTCCGACTTCGACGACCCCGTTGCTGAAATTCAGCTGCGTTTGAATTTCGGGTGATCCCTCTTGAGCATGTAGGATTCCGCAACCTGTTCTCCATCACTTCTTTCGTAAACGACGAAAGGCATAGACTTTTGGAGTTTCGCGTCATTCCGCCTTCGATGACCCGGTTGCCGAAATTCAGCTGCCTTTGGATTTCGAGTGATCACTCTTGAGCATGTAGGATTCCGCAACCTGTCCTGCATCACTTCTTCCGTAAACGACGAAACGCATCGTCTGGGTGTCTTTCGCGTCCATTCGACTTCGACGAACCGGTTGCTGAAATTCAGGTGCCTTTGAATTTCAGGTGATCCATCTTGAGCATGTAGGATTCCGCAACCTGTTCTCCATCACTTCTTCCGTAAACGACGATACGCATCCACTAGCTGCGTTTCGTGTCATTCCGACTTCGACGACCCCTTTGCTGAAATCCAGCTGCCTTTGAATTTAGGGTGACCCCACTTGAGCATGTAGGATTCCGCAACATGTCCTGCATCACTTCTTCCGTAAACGACGAAACGCATAGACTTTTGGAGTTTCGCGTCATTCCGACTTCGATGAACTGGTTGGCGAAATTCAGCTGCCTTTGGATTTCGAGTGATCACTCTTGAGCATTTAGGATTCCGCAACCTGTCCTGCATCACTTCTTTGGTAAACGACGAAACGCATCGTCTGGGTGTCTTTCGCGTCCATTCGACTTCGAAGAACCGGTTGCCGAAATTGAGGTGCCTTTGAATTTCGGGTGATCCGTCTTGAGCATGTAGGATTCCGCAACCTGTTCTACATCACTTCTTCCATAAACGATGATACGCATCCACTAGGTGAGTTTCGTGTCATTCCGACTTCGACGACCCCGTTGTTGAAATTCAGCTGCCTTTGAATTTCGGGTGATCCCTATTGAGCATGTAGGATTCCGCAACCTGTTCGACATCACTTCTTCCGTAAACGACGAAACGCATAGACTTTTGGAGTATCGCGTCATTCCGACTTCGATGACCCGGTTGCCGAAATTCAGCTGCCTTTGGATTTCGAGTGATCACTCTTGAGCATGTAGGATTCCGCAACCTGTCCTGCACCACTTCTTCTGTAAACGACGAAACGCATCGTATGGGTGTCTTTCGCGTACATTCGACTTCGACGAACCGGTTGCTGAAATTGAGGTGCCTTTGAATTTCGGGTGATCCGTCTTGAGCATGTAGGATTCCGCAACCTGTTCTCCATCACTTCTTCCGTAAACGACGATACGCATCCACTAGGTGAGTTTCGTGTGATTCCGACTTCGACGACCCCGTTGCTGAAATTCAGCTGCCTTTGAATTTCGGGTGATCCGTCTTGAGCATGTAGGATTCTGGAACCTGTTCTACATCACTTCTTCCGTAAACGACGATACGCATCCACTAGGTGAGTTTCGTGTCATTCCGACTTCGACGACCCCGTTGCTGAAATTCAGCTGCCTTTGAATTTCGGGTGATCCCTCTTGAGCATGGAGGATTCGGCAACCTGTTCTGCATCACTTCTTCCGTAAACGACGAAACGCATAGACTTTTGGAGTTTCCCGTCATTCCGACTTCGATGACGCGGTTGCCGAAATTCAGCTGCATTTGGATTTCGAGTGATCACTCTTGAGCATGTGGGATTCCGCAACCTGTCCTGCATCACTTCTTCCGTAAACGACGAAAGGCATCGTCTGGGTGTCTTTCGCGTCCATTCGACTTCGACGAACCTGTTGCTGAAATTGAGGTGCCTTTGAATTTCGGATGATCCGTCTTGAGCATGTAGGATTCCGCAACCTGTTTTACATCACTTCTTCCGTAAACGACGAAACGCATAGACTTTTGGAGTTTCGCGTCATTCCGACTTCGATGACCCGGTTGCCGAAATTCAGCTGCCTTTGGATTTCGAGTGATCACTCTTGAGCATGTAGGATTCCGCAACCTGTCCTGCACCACTTCTTCCGTAAACGACGAAACGCGTCGTCTGGGTGTCTTTCGCGTCCATTCGACTTCGACGAACCGGTTGCTGAAATTGAGGTACCTTTGAATTTCGGGTGATCCATCTTGACCATGTAGGATTCTGCAACCTGTTCTACATCACTTCTTCCGTAAACGACGATACGCATCAACTATGTGAGTTTCGTGTCATTCCGACTTCGACGACCCCGTTGCTGAAATTCAGTTGCCTTTGAATTTCGGGTGATCCCTCTTGAGCATGTAGGATTCCGCAACCTGTTCTACATCACTTCTTCCGTAAACGACGAAACGCATAGACTTTTGGAGTTTCGGGTCATTCCGACTTCGATGACCCGGTTGCCGAAATTCAGCTGCCTTTGGATTTCGATTGATCACTCTTGAGCATGTAGGATTCCGCAACCTGTCCTGCACCACTTCTTCCGTAAACGACGAAACGCGTCGTCTGGGTGTCTTTCGCGTCCATTCGACTTCGACGAACCGGTTGCTGAAATTGAGGTGCCTTTGAATTTCGGGTGATCCGTCTTGAGCATGTAGGATTCCGCAACCTGGTCTACATCACTTCTTCCGTAAACGACGATACGCATCCACTAGGTGAGTTTCGTTTTATTCCGACTTCGACGACCCCGTTGCTGAAATTCAGCTGCCTTTGAATTTCGGGTGATCCCTCTTGAGCATGTAGGATTCCGCAACCTGCTCTTCATCACATCTTCCGTAAACGACGAAACGCATAGACTTTTGGTGTTTCGCGACATTCCGACTTCGATGACCCGGATTCCGAAATTCAGCTGCCTTTGGATTTCGAGTGATCACTCTTGAGCATGTAGGATTCCGCAACTTGTCCTGCATCACTTCTTCCGTAAACGACGAAACGCATCGTCTGGGTGTCTTTCGCGTCCATTCGACTTCGACGAACCGGTTGCTGAAATTCAGGTGCCTTTGAATTTCGGGTGATCCGTCTTGAGCATGTAGGATTCCGCAACCTGTTCTACATCACTTCTTTCGTAAACGACGAAACGCATCCACTAGGTGAGTTTCGTGTCATTCCGACTTCGACGACCCCGTTGCCGAAATTCAGCTGCCTTTGAATTTCGGGTGATCCCTCTTGAGCATGTACGATTCCGCAACCTGTGCTCCATCACTTCTTCTGTAAACGACGAAACGCATCGTCTGGGTGTGTTTCGCGTCCATCCGACTTCGACGAACCGGTTGCGGTAATTCAGCTACGTTTGAATTTCGGGTGATCCGCCTTGAGCATGTAGGATTCCGCAACCTGTCCTCCATCACTTCTTCCGTAAATGACGACACGCATCCACTAGGTGAGTTTCGCGTCATTCCGACTTCGACGACCCCGTTGCTGAAATTCAGCTGCCTTTGAATTTCGGGTGATCCCTCTTGAGCATGTAGGATTCGGCAACCTGTTCTACATCACTTCTTCCGTAAACGACGATACGCATCCACTAGGTGAGTTTCGTGTCATTCCGACTTCGACGACCCCGTTGCTGAAATTCAGCTGCGTTTGAATTTCGGGTGATCCCTCTTGAGCATGTACGATTCCGCAACCTGTGCTCCATCACTTCTTCTGTAAACGACGAAACGCATCGTCTGGGTGTGTTTCGCGTCCATCCGACTTCGACGAACCGGTTGCGGTAATTCAGCTACGTTTGAATTTCGGGTGATCCGCCTTGAGCATGTAGGATTCCGCAACCTGTCCTCCATCACTTCTTCCGTAAATGACGACACGCATCCACTAGGTGAGTTTCGCGTCATTCCGACTTCGACGACCCCGTTGCTGAAATTCAGCTGCCTTTGAATTTCGGGTGATCCCTCTTGAGCATGTAGGATTCGGCAACCTGTTCTACATCACTTCTTCCGTAAACGACGATACGCATCCACTAGGTGAGTTTCGTGTCATTCCGACTTCGACGACCCCGTTGCTGAAATTCAGCTGCCTTTGAATTTCGGGTGATCCCTCTTTAGCATGTAGGATTCCGCAACCTGTTCTACATCACTTCTTCCGTAAACGACGAAACGCATAGACTTTTGGAGTTTCGCGTCATTCCGACTTCGATGACGCGGTTGCCGAAATTCAACTGCCTTTGGATTTCGAGTGATCACTCTTGAGCATGTAGGATTTCGCAACCTGTCCTGCACCACTTCTTCCGTAAACGACGAAACGCATCGTCTGGGTGGCTTTCGTGTCCATTCGACTTCGACGAACCGGTTGCTGAAATTCAGGTGCCTTTGAATTTCGGATGATCCCTCATGAGCATGTAGGATTCCGCAACCTGTTCTACATCACTTCTTCCGTAAAGGACGATACGCATCCACTAGGTGAGTTTCGTGTCATTCCGACTTCGACGACCCCGTTGCTGAAATTCAGCTCCCTTTGAATTTCCGGTGATCCCTCTTGAGCATGTAGGATTCCGCAACCTGTTCTACATCACTTCTTCCGTAAACGACGAAACGCATAGACTTTTGGAGTTTCGCGTTATTCCGACTTCGATGACCCGGTTGCCGAAATTCAAGTGCCTTTGAATTTCGGGTAATCCCTCTTCAGCATGTAGGATTCCGCAACCTGTTCTACATCACTTCTTCCGTAAATGACGATACGCATCCACTAGTTGAGTTTCGTGTCATTCCGACTTCGACGACCCCGTTGCTGAAAGTCAGCTGCCTTTGAATTTAGGGTGATCCCTCTTGAGCATGTAGGATTCCGCAACCTCTTCTACATCACTTCTTCCGTAAACAACGATACGCATAGACTTTTGGAGTTTCGCGACATTCCGACTTCGGTGACCCGGTTGCCGAAATTCAGCTGCCTTTGGATTTCGAGTGATCACTCTTGAGCATGTAGGATTCCGCAACCTGTCCTCCATCACTTCTTCCGTAAACGACGAAACGCATCGTCTGGGTGTCTTTCGCGTCCATTCGACTTCGACGAACCGGTTGCTGAAATTCAAGTGCCTTTGAATTTCGGGTGATCCCTCTTCAGCATGTAGGATTCCTCAACCTGTTCTACATCACTTCTTCCGTAAATGACGATACGCATCCACTAGTTGAGTTTCGTGTGATTCCGACTTCGACGACCCCGTTGCTGAAAGTCAGCTGCCTTTGAATTTAGGGTGATCCCTCTTGAGCATGTAGGATTCCGCAACCTCTTCTACATCACTTCTTCCGTAAACGACGATACGCATAGACTTTTGGAGTTTCGCGACATTCCGACTTCGGTGACCCGGTTGCCGAAATTCAGCTGCCTTTGGATTTCGAGTGATCACTCTTGAGCATGTAGGATTCCGTAACCTGTCCTGCATCACTTCTTCCGTAAACGACGAAACGCATCGTCTGGGTGTCTTTCGCGTCCATTCGACTTCGACGAACCGGTTGCTGAAATTCAAGTGCCTTTGAATTTCGGGTGATCCCTCTTCAGCATGTAGGATTCCGCAACCTGTTCTACATCACTTCTTCCGTAAATGACGATACGCATCCACTAGTTGAGTTTCGTGTCATTCCGACTTCGACGACCCCGTTGCTGAAAGTCAGCTGCCTTTGAATTTAGGGTGATCCCTCTTGAGCATGTAGGATTCCGCCACCTCTTCTACATCACTTCTTCCGTAAACGACGATACGCATAGACTTTTGGAGTTTCGCGACATTCCGACTTCGGTGACCCGGTTGCCGAAATTCAGCTGCCTTTGGATTTCGAGTGATCACTCTTGAGCATGTAGGATTCCGCAACCTGTCCTCCATCACTTCTTCCGTAAACGACGAAACGCATCGTCTGGGTGTCTTTCGAGTCCATTCGACTTCGACGAACCGGTTGCTGAAATTCAGGTGCCTTTGAATTTCGGGTGATCCCTCTTGAGCATGTAGGATTCCGCAACCTGTTCTACATCACTTCTTTCGTAAACGACGAAACGCATCCACTAGGTGAGTTTCGTGTCATTCCGACTTCGACGACCCCGTTGCTGAAATTCAGCTGCCTTTGAATTTCGGGTGATCCCTCTTGAGTATGTAGGATTCGGCAACCTGTTCTACATCACTTCTTCCGTAAACGATGAAACGCATAGACTTTTGGAGTTTCGCGTCATTCCGACTTCGATGACCCGGTTGCCGAAATTCAGCTGCCTTTGGATTTCGAGTGATCCCTCTTGAGCATGTAGGATTCCGCAACCTGTCCTGCATCACTTCATCCGTAAACAACGAAACGCATCGTCTGGGTGATGTTTTCGTCATTCCGCCTTCGAAGACCCGGTTGCTGAAATTCAGCTGCCTTGGAATTTCGGGTGATCCCTCTTGATCATGTAGGATTCCGCAACCTGTCCTGCATCACTTCTTCCGTAAACGACGAAACGCATCGTCTGGGTGATGTTTTCGTCATTCCGCCTTCGAAGACCCGGTTGCTGAAATTCAGCTGCCTTGGAATTTCGGGTGATCCCTCTTGATCATGTAGGATTCCGCAACCTCTTCTACATCACTTCTTCCGTAAACGACAAAACGAATCCACTAGGTGAGTTTCGTGTCATTCCGACTTCGACGACCCGGTTGCTGAAATTCGGCTGCCTTTGAATTTCGGGTGATCCCTCTTGAGCATGTAGGATTCCGCAACCTGTTCTACATCACGTCTTCCATAAACGACGATACGCATCCACTAGGTGAGTTTCGTGTCATTCCGACTTCGACGACCCCGTTGCTGAAATTCAGCTCCCTTTTAATTTCGGGTGATCCCTCTTGATCATGTAGGATTCCGCAACCTCTTCTACATCACTTCTTCCGTAAACGACAAAACAAATCCACTAGGTGAGTTTCGTGTCATTCCGACTTCGACGACCCGGTTGCTGAAATTCGGCTGTCTTTGAATTTCTGGTGATCCCTCTTGAGCATGTAGGATTCCGCAACCTGTTCTACATCACTTCTTCCGTAAACGACGATACGCATCCACTAGGTGAGTTTCGTGTCATTCCGACTTCGACGACCCCGTTGCTAAAATTCAGCTCCCTTTGAATTTCGGGTGATCCCTCTTGAGCATGTAGGATTCCGCAACCTGTTCTACATCACTTCTTCCATAAACGATGAAACGCATAGACTTTTGGAGTTTCGCGTCATTCCGACTTCGATGACCCGGTTGCCGAAATTCAGCTGCCTTTGGATTTCGAGTGATCCCTCTTGAGCATGTAGGATTCCGCAACCTGTCCTGCATCACTTCTTCCCTAAACGACGAAACGCATCGTCTGGGTGATGTTTTCGTCATTCCGCCTTCGAAGACGCGGTTGCTGAAATTCAGCTGCCTTGGAATTTCGGGTGATCCCTCTTGATCATGTAGGATTCCGCAACCTCTTCTACATCACTTCTTCCGTAAACGACAAAACGAATCCACTAGGTGAGTTTCGTGTCATTCCGACTTCGACGACCCGGTTGCTGAAATTCGGCTGCCTTTGAATTTCGGGTGATCCCTCTTGAGCATGTAGGATTCCGCAACCTGTTCTACATCACTTCTTCCGTAAACGACGATACGCATCCACTAGGTGAGTTTCGTGTCATTCCGACTTCGACGACCCCGTTGCTGAAATTCAGCTCCCTTTGAATTTCGGGTGATCCCTCTTGATCATGTAGGATTCCGCAACCTCTTCTACATCACTTCTTCCGTAAACGACAAAACGAATCCACTAGGTGAGTTTCGTGTCATTCCCACTTCGACGACCCGGTTGCTGAAATTCGGCTGCCTTTGAATTTCGGGTGATCCCTCTTGAGCATGTAGGATTCCGCAACCTGTTCTACATCACTTCTTCCGTAAACGACGATACGCATCCACTAGGTGAGTTTCGTGTCATTCCGACTTCGACGACCCCGTTGCTGAAATTCAGCTCCCTTTGAATTTCGGGTGATCCCTCTTGATCATGTAGGATTCCGCAACCTCTTCTACATCACTTCTTCCGTAAACGACAAAACGAATCCACTAGGTGAGTTTCGTGTCATTCCGACTTCGACGACCCGGTTGCTGAAATTCGGCTGCCTTTGAATTTCAGGTGATCCCTCTTGAGCATGTAGGATTCCGCAACCTGTTCTACATCACTTCTTCCGTAAACGACGATACGCATCCACTAGGTGAGTTTCGTGTCATTCCGACTTCGACGACCCCGTTGCTGAAATTCAGCTGCCTTTGAATTTCGGGTGATCCCTCTTTAGCATGTAGGATTCCGCAACCTGTTCTACATCACTTCTTCCGTAAATGACGATACGCATCCACTAGTTGAGTTTCGTGTGATTCCGACTTCGACGACCCCGTTGCTGAAATTCAGCTCCCTTTGAATTTCGGGTGATCCCTCTTGAGCATGTAGGATTCCGCAACCTGTTCTACATCACTTCTTCCGTAAACGACGAAACGCATAGACTTTTGGAGTTTCGCGTTATTCCGACTTCGATGACCCGGTTGCCGAAATTCAGCTGCCTTTGGATTTCGAGTGATCACTCTTGAGCATGTAGGATTCCGCAA
Organism: Salix arbutifolia; assembly: GCA_025169955.1. Lineage (NCBI taxonomy): Eukaryota > Viridiplantae > Streptophyta > Magnoliopsida > Malpighiales > Salicaceae > Salix > Salix arbutifolia. The sequence continues at coordinate 10,607,273 of CM045906.1, forward strand.
CCTGTCCTCCATCACTTCTTCCGTAAACGACGAAACGCATCGTCTGGGTGTCTTTCGCGTCGATTCGACTTCGACGAACCGGTTGCTGAAATTCAAGTGCCTTTGAATTTCGGGTGATCCCTCTTCAGCATGTAGGATTCCGCAACCTGTTCTACATCACTTCTTCCGTAAATGACGATACGCATCCACTAGTTGAGTTACGTGTCATTCCGACTTCGACGACCCCGTTGCTGAAAGTCAGCTGCCTTTGAATTTAGGGTGATCCCTCTTGAGCATGTAGGATTCCGCAACCTCTTCTACATCACTTCTTCCGTAAACGACGATACGCATAGACTTTTGGAGTTTCGCGACATTCCGACTTCGGTGACCCGGTTGCCGAAATTCAGCTGCCTTTGGATTTCGAGTGATCACTCTTGAGCATGTAGGATTCCGCAACCTGTCCTGCATCACTTCTTCCGTAAATGACGAAACGCATCGTCTGGGTGTCTTTCGAGTCCATCCGACTTCGACGAACCAGTTGCTCAAATTCAGGTGCCTATGAATTTCGGGTGATCCCTCTTGAGCATGTAGGATTCCGCAACCTGTCCTCCATCACTTCTTCCGTAAACGACGAAACGCATCGTCTGGGTGTCTTTCGCGTCCATTCGACTTCGACGAACCGGTTGCTGAAATTCGGCTGCCTTTGAATTTCGGGTGATCCCTCTTGAGCATGTAGGATTCCGCAACCTGTTCTACATCACTTCTTTCGTAAACGACGAAACGCATCCACTAGGTGAGTTTCGTGTCATTCCGACTTCGACGACCACGTTGCTGAAATTCAGCTGCCTTTGAATTTCGGGTGATCCCTCTTGAGCATTTCGGATTCGGCAACCTGTTCTACATCACTTCTTCCGTAAACGATGAAACGCATAGACTTTTGGAGTTTCGTGTCATTCCGACTTCGATGACCCGGTTGCCGAAATTCAGCTGCCTTTGGATTTCGAGTGATCCCTCTTGAGCATGCAGGATTCCGCAACCTGTCCTGCATCACTTCATCCGTAAACCACGAAACGCATCGTCTGGGTGTCTTTCGCTTCCATTCGACTTCGACGAACCGGTTGCTGAAATTCGGCTGCCTTTGAATTTCGGGTGATCCCTCTTGAGCATGTAGGATTCCGCAACCTGTTCTACATCACTTCTTTCGTAAACGACGAAACGCATCCACTAGGTGAGTTTCGTGTCATTCCGACTTCGACGACCACGTTGCTGAAATTCAGCTGCCTTTGAATTTCGGGTGATCCCTCTTGAGCATTTCGGATTCGGCAACCTGTTCTACATCACTTCTTCCGTAAACGACGATACGCATAGACATTTGGAGTTTCGCGACATTCCAACTTCGATGACCCGGTTGCCGAAATTCAATTGCCTTTGGATTTCGAGTGATCACTCTTGAGCATGTAGGATTCCGCAACCTGTCCTGCATCACTTCTTCCGTAAACGATGAAACGCATCGTCTGGGTGATGTTTTCGTCATTCCGCCTTCGAAGACCTGGTTGCTGAAATTCAGCTGCCTTGGAATTTCGGGTGATCCCTCTTGATCATGTAGGATTCCGCAACCTCTTCTACATCACTTCTTCCGTAAACGACAAAACGAATCCACTAGGTGAGTTTCGTGTCATTACGACTTCGACGACCCGGTTGCTGAAATTCGGCAGCCTTTGAATTTCGGGTGATCCCTCTTGAGCATGTAGGATTCCGCAACCTGTTCTACATCACTTCTTCCGTAAACGACGATACGCATCCACTAGGTGAGTTTCGTGTCATTCCGACTTCGACGACCCCGTTGCTGAAATTCAGCTCCCTTTGAATTTCGGGTGATCCCTCTTGAGCATGTAGGATTCCGCAACCTGTTCTACATCACTTCTTCCGTAAACGACGAAACGCATAGACTTTTGGAGTTTCGCGTTATTCCGACTTCGATGACCCGGTTGCCGAAATTCAGCTGCCTTTGGATTTCGAGTGATCACTGTTGAGCATGTAGGATTCCGCAACCTGTCCTACATCACTTCTTCCGTAAACGACGATACGCATCCACTAGGTGAGTTTCGTGTCATTCCGACTTCGACGGTCCCGTTGCTAAAATTCAGCTGCCTTTGAATTTCGGGTGATCCCTCTTGAGCATGTAGGATTCCGCAACCAGTTCTCCATCACTTCTTCTGTAAACGACGAAACGCATCATCTGGGTGTGTTTCGCGTCCATCCTACTTCGACGAACCGGTTGCGGTAATTCAGCTACGTTTGAATTTCGGGTGATCCGTCTTGAGCATGTAGGATTCCGCAACCTGTCCTACATCACTTCTTCCGTAAACGACGAAACGCATCGTCTGGGTGATGTTTTGGTCATTCCGCCTTCGAAGACCCGGTTGCCGAAATTCAGCTGCCTTGGAATTTCGGGTGATCCCTCTTGATCATGTAGGATTCCGCAACCTCTTCTACATCACTTCTTCCGTAAACGACAAAACGAATCCACTAGGTGAGTTTCGTGTCATTCCGACTTCGACGACCCCGTTGCTGAAATTCAGCTGCCTTTGAATTTCGGGTGATCCCTCTTGAGCATGTAGGATTCCGCAACCTGTCCTGCATCACTTCCTCCGTAAACGACGAAACGCATCGTCTGGGTGTCTTTCGCGTCCATTCGACTACGACGAACCGGTTGCTGAAATTGAGGTGCCTTTGAATTTCAGGTGATCCGTCTTGAGCATGTATTATTCCGCAACCTGTTCTCCATCAGTTCTTCCGTAAACGAAGAAACACATCGTCTGGGTGTCTTTCGCGTCCATTCGACTTCGACGAAACGGGTGCTGAAATTCCGTTGCCGTTGAATTTCGGGTGATCCCTCTTGAGCATGTAGGATTCCGCAACCTGTTCTACATCACTTCTTGCGTAAACGACGAAACGCATCCACTAGGTGATTTTCGTGTCATTCCGACCTCGACGACCCAATTGCTGAAATTCAGCTGCCTTTGAATTTCGGGTGATCCGTCGTGAGCATGTATTATTCCGCAACCTGTTCTCCATCACTTCTTCCGTAAACGAAGAAACGCATCGTCTGGGTGTCTTTCGCGTCCATTCGACTTCGACGAAACGGGTGCTGAAATTCAGTTGCCTTTGAATTTCAGGTGATCCCTCTTTAGCATGTAGGATTCCGCAACCTGTTCTACATCACTTCTTGCGTAAACGACGAAACGCATCCACTAGGTGATTTTCGTGTCATTCCGACCTTGACGACCCCGTTGCTGAAATTCAGCTGCCTTTGAATTTCGGGTGATCCCTCTTGAGCATGTAGGATTCGGCAACCTGTTCTACATCACTTCTTCCGTAAACGACGAAACGCATAGACTTTTGGAGTTTCGCGTCATTCCGACTTCGATGACCCGGTTGCCGAAATTCAGCTGCCTTTGGATTTCGCGTGATCCCTCTTGAGCATGTAGGATTCCGCAACCTGTCCTGCAGCACTTCATCCGTAAACGACGAAAGGCATCGTCTGGGTGTGTTTCGCGTCCATCCGACTTCGACGAACCAGTTGCGGTAATTCAGCTACCTTTGAATTTCGGGTGATCCGTCTTGACCATGTAGGATTCCGCAACCTGTCCTCCATCACTTCTTCCGTAAACGACGAAACGCATTTACTAGGTGAGTTTCGTGTCATTCCGACTTCGACGACCCCGTTGCTGAAATTCCGCTGCCTTTGAATTTCGGGTGATCCCTCTTGAGCATGTAGGATTCCGCAACCTGTGGTACATCACTTCTTCCGTAAACGACGAAACACATAGACTTTTGGAGTTTCGCGTCATTCCAACTTCGATGACCCGGTTGCCGAAATTCAGCTGCCTTTGGATTTCGAGTGATCACTCTTGAGCATGTAGGATTCCGCACCCTGTCGTGCATCACTTCTTCCGTAAACGACGAAACGCATCGTCTGGGTGTCTTTCGCGTCCTTCCGACTTCGATGACCCGGTTGCCGAAATGACGTTGCCTTTGGATTTCGAGTGATCCCTCTTGAGCATGTAGGATTCCGCAACCAGTTCTCCATCACTTCTTCTTTAAACGACGAAACGCATCATCTGGGTGTGTTTCGCGTCCATCCTACTTGGACGAACCGGTTGCGGTAATTCAGCTACCTTTGAATTTCGGGTGATCCGTCTTGAGCATGTAGGATTCCGCAACCTGTCCTACATCACTTCTTCCGTAAACGACGAAACGCATCGTCTGGGTGATGTTTTTGTCATTCCGCCTTCGAAGACCCGATTGCCGAAATTCAGCTGCCTTGGAATTTCAGGTGATCCCTCTTGATCATGTAGGATTCCGCAACCTCTTCTACATAACTTCTTCCGTAAACGACAAAACGAATCCACTAGGTGTCTTTCGCTTCCATTCGAGTTCGACGAACCGCTTGCTGAAATTGAGGTGCCTTTGAATTTCGGTTGATCCCTCTTGAGCATGTAGGATTCCGCAACTTGTCCTACATCACTTCTTCCGTAAACGACGATACGCATCCACTAGGTGAGTTTCGTGTCATTTCGACTTCGACGACCCCGTTGCTGAAATTCAGCTGCCTTTGAATTTCGGGTGTTCCCTTTTGAGCATGTAGGATTCCGCAACCTGTCCTGCATCACTTCTTCTGTAAACGACGACACGCATCGTCTGGGTGTGTTTCGCGTCCATCCTACTTCGACGAACCGGTTGCGGTAATTCAGCTACCTTTGAATTTCGGGTGATCCGTCTTGAGCATGTAGGATTCCGCAACCTGTCCTACATCACTTCTTCCGTAAACGACGAAACGCATCGTCTGGGTGATGTTTTGGTCATTCCGCCTTCGAAGACCCGGTTGCCGAAATTCAGCTGCCTTAGAATTTCGGGTGATCCCTCTTGATCATGTAGGATTCCGCAACCTCTTCTACATCACTTCTTCCGTAAACGACAAAACGAATCCACAAGGTGAGTTTCGTGTCATTCCGACTTCGACGACCCCGTTGCTGAAATTCAGCTGCCTTTGAATTTCGGTTGATCCCTCTTGAGCATGTAGCATTCCGCAACCTGTCCTACATCACTTCTTCCGTAAACGACGAAACGCATCGTCTGGGTGTCTTTCGCGACATTCCGACTTCGATGACCCGGTTGCCGCAATTCAGCTGCCTTTGGATTTCGGGTGATCACTCTTGAGCATGTAGGATTCCGCAACCTGTGCTCCATCACTTCTTCTGTAAACGACGAAACGCATCGTCTGGGTGTGTTTCGCGTCCATCCGACTTCGACGAACCGGTTGCGGTAATTCGGCTACCTTTGAATTTCGGGTGATCCGTCTTGAGCATGTAGGATTCCGCAACCTGTCCTGCATCACTTCTTCCGTAAACGACGAAACGCATCGTTTGGGTGATGTTTTCGTCATTCCGCCTTCGAAGACCCGGTTGCCGAAATTCAGTTGCCTTAGAATTTCGGGTGATCCCTCTTGATCATGTAGGATTCCGCAACCTCTTCTACATCACTTCTTCTGTAAACGACAAAACGAATCCACTAGGTGAGTTTCATGTCATTCTGACTTCGTAGACCCCGTTGCTGAAATTCAGCTGCCTTTGCATTTTGGGTGATCCCTCTTGAGCATGTAGGATTCCGCAACCTGTCCTGCATCACTTCTTCCGTAAACAACGAAACGCATCGTCTGGGTGTCTTTCGCGTCCTTCCGACTTCGATGACCCGGTTGCCGAAATTTAGCTGCCTTTGGATTTCGAGTGATCACTCTTGAGCATGTAGGATTCCGCTACCTGTCCTGCATCACTTCTTCCGTAAACGACGAAACGCATCGTGTGGGTGACTTTCGCGACATTCCGACTTCGATGACCCGGTTGCCGAAATTCAGCTGCCTTTGGATTTCGAGTGATCACTCTTGAGCATGTCGGATTCCGCAACCTGTCCTGCATCACTTCTTCCGTAAACGACGAAACGCATCGTCTGGGTGTCTTTCGCTTCCATGCGACTTCGACGAACCGCTTGCTGAAATTGAGGTGCCTTTGAATTTCGGGTGATCCGTCTTGAGCATGTAGGATTCCGTAACCTGTTCTACATCACTTCTTCCGTAAACGACGATACGCATCCACTAGGTGAGTTTCGTGTCATTTCGACTTCGACGACCCCGTTGCTGAAATTCAGCTGCCTTTGAATTTCGGGTGATCCCTTTTGAGCATGTAGGATTCCGCAACCTGTCCTGCATCACTTCTTCTGTAAACGACGACACGCATCGTCTGGGTGTCTTTCGCGTCCTTCCGACTTCGATGACCCGGTTGCCGAAATTGAGCTGCCTTTGGATTTCGAGTGATCACTCTTGAGCATGTAGGATTCCGCAACCTGTCCTTCATCACTTCTTCCGTAAACGACGAAACGCATCGTCTGGGTGTCTTTGGCGACATTCCGACTTCGATGACCCGGTTGCCGAAATTCAGCTGCCTTTGGATTTCGAGTGATCACTGTTGAGCATGTAGGATTCCGCAACCTGTCCTGCATCACTTCTTCCGTAAACGACGAAACGCATCGTCTGGGTGTCTTTCGCGTCCATTCGACTTCGACGAACCGGTTGCTGAAATTGAGGTGCCTTTGAATTTCAGGTGATCCGTCTTGAGCATGTAGGATTCCGCAACCTGTTCTCCATCACTTCTTCCGTAAATGACGATACGCATCCACTAGGTGAGTTTCGTGTCATTCCGATTTCGACGACCCCGTTTCTGAAATTCAGCTGCCTTTGAATTTCGGGTGATCCCTCTTGAGCATGTAGGATTCCGCAACCTGTCCTGCATCACTTCTTCCGTAAACGACGAAACGCATCGTCTGGGTGTCTTTCGCGTCCATTCGACTACGACGAACTGGTTGCTGAAATTGAGGTGCCTTTGAATTTCAGGTGATCCGTCTTGAGCATGTATTATTCCGCAACCTATTCTACATCACTTCTTCCGTAAACGAAGAAACGCATCGTCTGGGTGTCTTTCGCGTCCATTCGACTTCGACGAAACGGGTGCTGAAATTCAGTTGCCTTTGAATTTCGGGTGATCCCTCTTGAGCATGTAGGATTCCGCAACCTGTTCTACATCACTTCTTGCGTAAATGACGAAACGCATCCACTAGGTGATTTTCGTGTCATTCCGACCTCGACGACCCCGTTGCTGAAATTTAGGTGCCTTTGAATTTCGGGTGATCCCTCTTGAGCATGTAGGATTCGGCAACCTGTTCTCCATCACTTCTTCCGTAAACGACGAAACGCATAGACTTTTGGAGTTTCGCGTCATTCCGATTTCGATGACCTGGTTGCCAAAATTCAGCTGCGTTTGGATTTCGCGTGATCCCTCTTGAGCATGTAGGATTCCGCAACCTGTCCTGCATCACTTCATCCGTAAACGACGAAACGCATCGTCTGGGTGTGTTTCGCGTCCATCCGACTTCGACGACGCGGTTGCGGTAATTCAGCTACCTATGAATTTCGGGTGATCCGTCTTGAGCATGTAGGATTCCGCAACCTGTCCTACATCACTTCTTCCGTAAACGACGAAACGCATCGTCTGGGTGTCTTCCGCGACATTCCGACTTCGATGACCCGGTTGCCGAAATTCAGCTGCCTTTGGATTTCGAGTGATCACTCTTGAGCATGTAGGATTCCGCAACCTGTCCTGCATCACTTCTTCCGTAAACGACGAAACGCATCGTCTGGGTGTCTTTCGCGTCCATTCGACTTCGACGAACCGGTTGCTGAAATTGAGGTGCCTTTGAATTTCGGGTGATCCGTCTTGAGCATGTAGGATTCCGCAACCTGTTCTACATCACTTCTTCCGTAAACGACGAAACGCATAGACTGGGTGAGTTTCGCGTCATTCCGACTTCGACGACCCCGTTGCTGAAATTCAGCTGCCTTTGAATTTTGGGGTGATCCCTCTTGAGCATGTAGGATTCCGCAACCTGTGCTACATCACTTCTTCCGTAAACGACGAAACGCATAGACTGGGTGAGTTTCGCGTCATTCCGACTTCGACGACCCCGTTGCTGAAATTCAGCTGCCTTTGAATTTCGGGTGATCCCTCTTGAGCATGTCGGATTCTGCAACCTGTCCTGCATCACTTCTTCCGTAAACGACGAAACGCATCGTCTGGGTGTCTTTCGCGTCCATTCGACTTCGACGAAACGGTTGCTGAAATTAAGGTGCCTTTGAATTTCGGGTGATCCCTCTTGAGCATGTAGGATTCCGCAACCTGTTCTACATCACTTCTTCCGTAAACGACGAAACGCATAGACTTTTGGAGTTTCGCGTCATTCCGACTTCGATGACCCGGTTGCCGAAATTCAACTGCCTTTGGATTTCGAGTGATCACTCTTGAGCATGTAGGATTCCGCAACCTGTCCTGCATCACTTCTTCCGTAAACGACGAAACGCATCGTCTGGGTGTCTTTCGCGACATTCCGACTTCGATGACCCGGTTGCCGCAATTCAGCTGCCTTTGGATTTCGAGTGATCACTCTTGAGCATGTAGGATTCCGCAACCTGTGCTCCATCACTTCTTCTGTAAATGACGAAACGCATCGTCTGGGTGTGTTTCGCGTCCATCCGACTTCGACGAACCGGTTGCGGTAATTCGGCTACCTTTGAATTTCGGGTGATCCGTCTTGAGCATGTAGGATTCCGCAACCTGTCCTGCATCACTTCTTCCGTAAACGACGAAACGCATCCACTGGGGGAGTTTCGCGTCATTCCGACTTCGACGACCCCGTTGTTGAAATTCAGCTGCCTTTGAATTTCGGGTGATCCCTCTTGAGCATGTAGGATTCCGCAACCTCTCCTGCATCACTTCTTCCGTAAACGATGAAACGCATCGTCTGGGTGTCTTTCGCGACATTCCGACTTCGATGACTCGGTTGCCGAAATTCAGCTGCCTTTGGATTTCGAGTGATCACTCTTGAGCATGTAGGATTCCGCAACCTGTTCTCCATCACTTCTTCTGTAAACGACGAAACGCATCGTCTGGGTGTGTTTCACGTCCATCCGACTTCGACGAACCGGTTGCGGTAATTCAGCTACCTTTGAATTTCGGGTGATCCGTCTTGAGCATGTAGGATTCCACAACCTGTCCTACATCACTTCTTCCGTAAATGACGAAACGCATCGTCTGGGTGATGTTTTCGTCATTCGCCTTCGAAGACCCGGTTGCTGAAATTCAGCTGCCTTGGAATTTCGGGTGATCCCTCTTGATCATGTAGGATTCCGCAACCTCTTCTACATCACTTCTTCCGTAAACGACAAAACGAATCCACTAGGTGAGTTTCGTGTCATTCCGACTTCAACGACCCCGTTGCTGAAATTCAGCTGCCTTTGGATTTCGGGTGATCACTTTTGAGCATGTAGGATTCCGCTACCTGTCCTGCATCACTTATTCCGTAAACGACGAAACGCATCGTTTGGGTGTCTTTCTCGACATTCCGACTTCGATGACCCGGTTGCCGAAATTCAGCTGCCTTTGGATTTCGAGTGATCACTCTTGAGCATGTAGGATTCCGCAACCTGTCCTGCATTACTTCTTCCGTAAAGGACGAAACGCATCGTCTGGGTGTCTTTCGCGTCCATTCGACTTCGACGAACCGGTTGCTGAAATTGAGGTGCCTTTGAATTTCAGGTGATCCGCCTTGAGCATGTAGGATTCCGCAACCTGTCCTGCATCACTTCTTCCGTAAACGACGAAACGCATCGTCTGGGTGTCTTCGCGTCCATCCGACTTCGACGAACCGGTTGCTCAAATTCAGGTGCCTATGAATTTCGGCTGATCCCTCTTGAGCATGTAGGATTCCGCAACCTGTCCTCCATCACTTCTTTCGTAAACGACGAAACGCATCGTCTGGGTGGCTTTCGCGTCCATTCAACTTCGACGAAACGGTTGCTGAAATTGAGGTGCCTTTGAATTTCGGGTGATCCCTCTTGAGCATGTAGGATTCCGCAACCTGTTCTACATCACTTCTTGCGTAAACGACGAAACGCATCCACTAGGTGAGTTTCGTGTCATTCCGACTTCGACGACCCCGTTGCTGAAATTCAGCTGCCTTTGAATTTCGGGTGATCCCTCTTGAGCATGTAGGATTCGGCAACCTGTTCTACATCACTTCCTCCGTAAACGACGAAACGCATAGACTTTTGGAGTTTCGCGTCATTCCGACTTCGATGACCCGGTTGCCGAAATTCAGCTGCCTTTGGATTTCGCGTGATCCCTCTTGAGCATGTAGGATTCCGCAACCTGTCCTGCATCACTTCATCCGTAAACGATGAAACTCATCGTCTGGGTGTGTTTCGCGTCCATCCGACTTCGACGAACCGGTTGCGGTAATTCAGCTACCTATGAATTTCGGGTGATCCGTCTTGAGCATGTAGGATTCCGCAACCTGTCCTACATCACTTCTTCCGTAAACGACGAAACGCATCCACTAGGTGAGTTTCGCGTCATTCCGACTTCGACGACCCCGTTGCTGAAATTCAGCTGCCTTTGAATTTCGGGTGATCCCTCTTGAGCATGTAGGATTCCGCAACCTCTCCTGCATCACTTCTTCCGTAAACGAAGAAACGCATCGTCTGGGTGTCTTTCGCGACATTCCGACTTCGATGACCCGGTTGCCGAAATTCAGCTGCCTTTGGATTTCGAGTGATCACTCTTGAGCATGTAGGATTCCGCAACCTGTCCTGCATCACTTCTTCCGTAAATGACGAAACGCATCGTCTGGGTGTCTTTCGAGTCCATCCGACTTCGACGAACCAGTTGCTCAAATTCAGGTGCCTATGAATTTCGGGTGATCCCTCTTGAGCATGTAGGATTCCGCAACCTGTCCTCCATCACTTCTTCCGTAAACGACGAAACGCATCGTCTGGGTGATGTTTTTGTCATTCCGCCTTCGAAGACCCGGTTGCTGAAATTCAGCTGCCTTGGAATTTCGGGTGATCCCTCTTGATCATGTAGGGTTCCGCAACCTCTTCTACATCACTTCTTCCGTAAACGACGAAACGCATAGACTGGGTGAGTTTCGTGTCATTCCGACTTCGACGACCCCGTTAATGAAATTCAGCTGCCTTTGGATTTCGAGTGATCACTCTTGAGCATGTAGGATTCCGCTACCTGTCCTGCATCACTTCTTCCGTACAAGACGAAACGCATCGTTTGGGTGTTTTTCACGACATTCCGACTTCGATGACCCGGTTGCCGAAATTCAGCTGCCTTTGGATTTCGAGTGATCACTCTTGAGCATGTAGGATTCCGCAACCTGTCCTGCATCACTTCTTCCGTAAAAGACGAAACGCATCGTCTGGGTGTCTTCGCGTCCATCCGACTTCGACGAACCGGTTGCTCAAATTCAGGTGCCTATGAATTTCGGCTGATCCCTCTTGAGCATGTAGGATTCCGCAACCTGTCCTCCATCACTTCTTTCGTAAACGACGAAACGCATCGTCTGGGTGTCTTTCGCGTCCATTCAACTTCGACGAAACGGTTGCTGAAATTGAGGTGCCTTTGAATTTCGGGTGATCCCTCTTGAGCATGTAGGATTCCGCAACCTGTTCTACATCACTTCTTGCGTAAACGACGAAACGCATCCACTAGGTGAGTTTCGTGTCATTCCGACTTCGACGACCCCGTTGCTGAAATTCAGCTGCCTTTGAATTTCGGGTGATCCCTCTTGAGCATGTAGGATTCGGCAACCTGTTCTACATCACTTCCTCCGTAAACGACGAAACGCATAGACTTTTGGAGTTTCGCGTCATTCCGACTTCGATGACCCGGTTGCCGAAATTCAGCTGCCTTTGGATTTCGCGTGATCCCTCTTGAGCATGTAGGATTCCGCAACCTGTCCTGCATCACTTCATCCGTAAACGATGAAACTCATCGTCTGGGTGTGTTTCGCGTCCATCCGACTTCGACGAACCGGTTGCGGTAATTCAGCTACCTATGAATTTCGGGTGATCCGTCTTGAGCATGTAGGATTCCGCAACCTGTCCTACATCACTTCTTCCGTAAACGACGAAACGCATCCACTAGGTGAGTTTCGCGTCATTCCGACTTCGACGACCCCGTTGCTGAAATTCAGCTGCCTTTGAATTTCGGGTGATCCCTCTTGAGCATGTAGGATTCCGCAAGCTCTCCTGCATCACTTCTTCCGTAAACGACGAAACGCATCGTCTGGGTGTGTTTCGCGTCCATTCGACTTCGACGAATCGGTTGCGGTAATTCAGCTACCTTTGAATTTGGGGTGATCCGTCTTCAGCATGTAGGATTCCACAACCTGTCCTACATCACTTCTTCCGTAAACGACGAAACGCATCGTCTGGGTGATGTTTTCGTCATTCCGCCTTCGAAGACCCGGTTGCTGAAATTCAGCTGCCTTGGAATTTCGGGCGATCCCTCTTGATCATGCAGGATTCCGCAACCTCTTCTACATCACTTCTTCCGTAAACGACAAAACGAATCCACTAGGTGAGTTTCGTGTCATTCCGACTTCGATGACCCGGTTGCCGAAATTCAGCTGCCTTTGGATTTCGAGTGATCACTCTTGAGCATGTAGGATTCCGCAACCTGTCCTGCATCACTTCTTCCGTAAACGACGAAACGCATCGTCTGGGTGTCTTTCGCGTCCATTCGACTTCGACGAACCGGTTGCTGAAATTGAGGTGCCTTTGAATTTCAGGTGATCCGCCTTGAGCATGTAGGATTCCGCAACCTGTTCTCCATCACTTCTTCCGTAAACGACGATACGCATCCACTAGGTGAGTTTCGTGTCATTCCGACTTCGACGACCCCGTTGCTGAAATTCAGCTGCCTTTGAATTTCGGGTGATCCCTCTTGAGCATGTAGGATTCCGCAAGCTCTCCTGCATCACTTCTTCCGTAAACGACGAAACGCATCGTCTCGGTGTCTTTCGCGACATTCCGACTTCGATGACCCGGTTGCCGCAATTCAGCTGCCTTTGGATTTCGAGTGATCACTCTTGAGCATGTAGGATTCCGCAACCTGTTCTCCATCACTTCTTCTGTAAACGACGAAACGCATCGTCTGGGTGTCTTTCGCGTCCATCCGACTTCGACGAACAGGTTGCTGAAATTCAGGTGCCTATGAATTTCGGGTGATCCCTCTTGAGCATGTAGGATTCCGCAACCTGTTCTCCATCACTTCTTCCGTAAACGACGATACGCATCCACTAGGTGAGTTTCGTGTCATTCCGACTTCGACGACCCCGTTGCTGAAATTCAGCTGCCTTTGGATTTCGAGTGATCACTCTTGAGCATGTAGGCTTCCGCTACCTGTCCTGCATCACTTCTTCCGTACAAGACGAAACGCATCGTTTGGGTGTTTCTCATGACATTCCGACTTCGATGACCCGGTTGCCGAAATTCAGTTGCCTTTGGATTTCGAGTGATCACTCTTGAGCATGTAGGATTCCGCAACCTGTCCTGCATCACTTCTTCCGTAAAAGACGAAACGCATCGTCTGGGTGTCTTTCGCGTCCATTCGACTTCGACGAACCGGTTGCTGAAATTGAGGTACCTTTGAATTTCAGGTGATCCGCCTTGAGCATGTAGGATTCCGCAACCTGTTCTCCATCACTTCTTCCGTAAACGACGATACGCATCCACTAGGCGAGTTTCGTGTCATTCCGACTTCGACGACCCCGTTGCTGAAATTCAGCTGCCTTCGAATTTCAGGTGATCCCTCTTGAGCATGTAGGATTCCGCAACCTGTTCTACATCACTTCTTCCGTAAACGACGAAACGCATAGACTAGGTGAGTTTCGCGTCATTCCAACTTCGACGACCCCGTTGCTGAAATTCAGCTGCCTTTGAATTTCGGGTGATCCCTCTTGAGCATGTAGGATTCCGCAACCTCTCCTGCATCACTTCTTCCGTAAACGACGAAACGCATCGTCTGGGTGTCTTTCGCGTCATTCCGACTTCGACGAACCGGTTGTTGAAATTCAGCTACCTATGAATTTCGGGTGATCCGTCTTGAGCATGGAGGATTCCGCTACCTGTCCTGCATCACTTCTTCCGTACACGACGAAACGCATCGTTTGGGTGTCTTTAGCGACATTCCGACTTCGAGGACCCGGTTGCCGAAATTCAGCTGCCTTTGGATTTCGAGTGATCACTCTTGAGCATGTAGGATTCCGCAACCTGTCCTGCATCACTTCTTCCGTAAACGACGAAACGCATCGTCTGGGTGTCTTTCGCGTCCATTCGACTTCGACGAACCGGTTGCTGAAATTGAGGTGCCTTTGAATTTCAGGTTATCCGCCTTGAGCATGTTGGATTCCGCAACCTGTTCTCCATCACTTCTTTCGTAAACGACGATACGCATCCACTAGGTGAGTTTCGTGTCATTCCGACTTCGACGAACCGGTTGCTCAAATTCAGGTGCCTATGAATTTCGGGTGATCCCTCTTGAGCATGTAGGATTCCGCAACCTGTTCTCCATCACTTCTTCCGTAAACGACGATACGCATAGACTTTTGGAGTTTCGCGACATTCCGACTTCGATGACCCGGTTGCCGAAATTCACCTGCCTTTGGATTTCGGGTGATCACTCTTGAGCATGTAGGATTCCGCAACCTGGCCTGCATCACTTCTTCCGTAAACGACGAAACGCATCGTCTGGGTGTCTTTCGCGTCCATCCGACTTCGACGGACCGGTTGCTCAAATTCAGGTGCCTATGAATTTCGGGTGATCCCTCTTGAGCATGTAGGATTCCGCAACCTGTTCTCCATCACTTCTTCCGTAAACGACGATACGCATAGACTTTTGGAGTTTCGTGACATTCCGCCTTCGATGACCTGGTTGCCGAAATTCAGCTGCCTTTGGATTTCGAGTGATCACTCTTGAGCATGTAGGATTACGCATCCTGTCCTGCATCACTTCTTCCGTAAACGACGAAACGCATCGTCTGGGTGTCTTCGCGTCCATCCGACTTCGACGAACCGGTTGCGGTAATTCAGCTACCTATGAATTTCGGGTGATCCGACTTGAGCATGTAGGATTCCGCAACCTGTCCTCCATCACTTCTTCCGTAAACGACGAAACGCATCGTCTGGGTGTCTTTCGCGTCCATTCAATTTCGACGAAACGGTTGCTGAAATTTAGGTGCCTGTGAATTTCGGGTGATCCCTCTTGAGCATGTAGGATTCCGCAACATGTTCTACATCACTTCTTGCGTAAACGACGAAACGCATCCACTAGGTGAGTTTCGTGTCATTCCGACTTCGACGACCCCGTTGCTGAAATTCAGCTGCCTTTGAATTTCGGGTGATCCCTCTTGAGCATGTAGGATTCGGCAACCTGTTCTACATCAGTTCTTCCGTAAACGACGAAACGCATAGATTTTTGGAGTTACGCGTCATTCCGACTTCGATGACGCGGTTGGCGAAATTCAGCTGCCTTTGGATTTCGCGTGATCCCTCTTGAGCATGTAGGATTCCGCAACCTGTCCTGCATCACTTCATCCGTAAACGACGAAATGCATCGTTTGGGTGTGTTTCGCGTCCATCCGACTTCGACGAACCGGTTGCGGTAATTCAGCTACCTATGAATTTCGGGTGATCCGTCTTGAGCATGTAGGATTCCGCTACCTGTCCTGCATCACTTCTTCCGTACACGACGAACCGCATCGTTTGGGTGTCTTTCGCGACATTCCGACTTCGATGACCCGGTTGCCGAAATTCAGCTGCCTTTGGATTTCGAGTGATCACTCTTGAGCATGTAGGATTCCGCAACCTGTCCTGCATCACTTCTTCCGTAAACGACGAAACGCATCGTCTGGGTGTCTTTCGCGTCCATTCGACTTCGACGAACCGGTTGCTGAAATTGAGGTGCCTTTGAATTTCAAGTGATCCGCCTTGAGCATGTAGGATTCCGCAACCTGTTCTCCATCACTTCTTCCGTAAACGACGATACGCATCCACTAGGTGAGTTTCGTGTCATTCCCACTTCGACGACCCCGTTGCTGAAATTCAGCTGCCTTTGAATTTCGGGTGATCCCTCTTGAGCATGTAGGATTCCGCAACCTGTTCTACATCACTTCTTCCGTAAATGACGAAACGCATAGACTGGGTGAGTTTCGCGTCATTCCGACTTCGACGACCCCGTTGCTGAAATTCAACTGCCTTTGAATTTCGGGTGATCCCTCTTGAGCATGTAGGATTCCGCAACCTGTCCTGCATCACTTCTTCCGTAAACGACGAAACGCATAGTCTGGGTGTCTTTCGCGTCCATTCGACTTCGACGAAACGGTTGCTGAAATTTAGGTGCCTTTGAATTTCGGGTGATCCCTCTTGAGCATGTAGGATTCCGCAACCTGTTCTACATCACTTCTTCTGTACACGACGAAACGCATCGTTTGGGTGTCTTTAGCGACATTCCGACTTCGATGACCCGGTTGCCGAAATTCAACTGCCTTTGGATTTCGAGTGATCACTCTTGAGCATGTAGGATTCCGCAACCTGGCCTGCATCACTTCTTCCGTAAACGACGAAACGCATCGTCTGGGTGTCTTTCGCGTCCATCCGACTTCGACGAACCGGTTGCTGAAATTCAGGTGCCTATGAATTTCGGGTGATCCCTCTTGAGCATATAGGATTCCGCAACCTGTTCTCCATCACTTCTTCCGTAAACGACGATACGCATCCACTAGGTGAGTTTCGTGTCATTCCGACTTCGACGACCCCGTTGCTGAAATTCAGCTGCCTTTGGATTTCGAGTGATCACTCTTGAGCATGTAGGATTACGCAACCTGTCCTGCATCACTTCTTCCGTAAACGACGAAACGCATCGTCTGGGTGTCTTCGCGTCCCTCCGACTTCGACGAACCGGTTGCTCAAATTCAGGTGCCTATGAATTTCGGGTGATCCCTCTTGAGCATGTAGGATTCCGCAACCTGTTCTCCATCACTTCTTCCGTAAACGAGGATACGCAAAGACTTTTGGAGTTTCGCGACATTCCGACTTCGATGACCCGGTTGCCGAAATTCACCTGCCTTTGGATTTCGAGTGATCACTCTTGAGCATGTAGGATTCCGCAACCTGTCCTGCATCACTTCTTCCGTAAACGAGGAAACGCATCGTCTGGGTGTCTTTCGCGTCCATTCGACTTCGACGAACCGGTTGCTGAAATTGAGGTGCCTTTGAATTTCAGGTGATCCGCCTTGAGCATGTAGGATTCCGCAACCTGTTCTCCATCACTTCTTCCGTAAACGACGATACGCATCCACTAGGTGAGTTTCGTGTCATTCCGACTTCGATGACCCCGTTGCTGAAATTCAGCTGCCTTTCCATTTCGGGTGATCCCTCTTGAGCATGTAGGATTCCGCAACCTGTTCTCCATCACTTCTTCCGTAAACGACGAAACGCATAGACTGGGTGAGTTTCGCGTCATTCCGACTTCGACGACCCCGTTGCTGAAATTCAGCTGCCTTTGAATTTCGGGTGATCCCTCTTGAGCATGTAGGATTCCGCAACCTGTCCTGCATCACTTCATCCGTAAACGACGACACGCATAGACTTTTGGAGTTTCGCGTCATTTCGACTTCGATGACCCGGTTGCCGAAATTCAACTGCCTTTGGAATTCGAGTGATCACTCTTGAGCATGTAGGATTCCGCAACCTGGCCTGCATCACTTCTTCCGTAAACGACGAAACGCATCGTCTGGGTGTCTTTCGCGTCCATTCGACTTCGACGAACCGGTTGCTGAAATTGAGGTGCCTTTGAATTTCAGGTGATCCGCCTTGAGCATGTAGGATTCCGCAACCTGTTCTCCATCACTTCTTCCGTAAACGACGATACGCATAGACTTTTGGAGTTTCGCGACATTCCGACTTCGATGACCCGGTTGCCGAAATTCAGCTGCCTTTGGAATTCGAGTGATCACTCTTGAGCATGTAGGATTACGCAACCTGTCCTGCATCACTTCTTCCGTAAACGACGAAACGCATCGTCTGGGTGTCTTCGTGTCCATCCGACTTCGACGAACCGGTTGCGGTAATTCAGCTACCTATGAATTTCGGGTGATCCGTCTTGAGCATGTAGGATTCCGCAACCTGTCCTCCATCACTTCTTCCATAAACGACGAAACGCATCGTCTGGGTGTCTTTCGCGTCCATTCAACTTCAACGAAACGGTTGCTGAAATTTAGGTGCCTGTGAATTTGGGGTGATCCCTCTTGAGCATGTAGGATTCCGCAACCTGTCCTGCATCACTTCATCCGTAAACGACGAAAGGCATCGTCTGGGTGTGTTTCGCGTCCATCCGACTTCGACGAACCGGTTGCGGTAATTCAGCTACCTATGAATTTGGGGTGATCCCTCTTGAGCATGGAGGATTCCGCTACCTGTCCTGCATCACTTCTTCCGTACACGACGAAAGGCATCGTCTGGGTGTGTTTCGTGTCCATCCGACTTCGACGAACCGGTTGTTGAAATTCAGCTACCTATGAATTTCGGGTGATCCGTCTTGAGCATGGAGGATTCCGCTACCTGTCCTGCATCACTTCTTCCGTACACGACGAAACGCATAGACTTTTGGAGTTTCGCGACATTCCGACTTCGATGACCCGGTTGCCGAAATTCAGCTGCCTTTGGAATTCGAGTGATCACTCTTGAGCATGTAGGATTACGCAACCTGTCCTCCATCACTTCTTCCGTAAACGACGAAACGCATCGTCTGGGTGTCTTCGCGTCCATCCGACTTCGACGAACCGGTTGCGGTAATTCAGCTACCTATGAATTTCGGGTGATCCGTCTTGAGCATGTAGGATTCCGCAACCTGTCCTCCATCACTTCTTCCATAAACGACGAAACGCATCGTCTGGGTGTCTTTCGCGTCCATTCAACTTCAACGAAACGGTTGCTGAAATTTAGGTGCCTGTGAATTTGGGGTGATCCCTCTTGAGCATGTAGGATTCCGCAACCTGTCCTGCATCACTTCATCCGTAAACGACGAAAGGCATCGTCTGGGTGTGTTTCGCGTCCATCCGACTTCGACGAACCGGTTGCGGTAATTCAGCTACCTATGAATTTGGGGTGATCCCTCTTGAGCATGGAGGATTCCGCTACCTGTCCTGCATCACTTCTTCCGTACACGACGAAAGGCATCGTCTGGGTGTGTTTCGCGTCCATCCGACTTCGACGAACCGGTTGTTGAAATTCAGCTACCTATGAATTTCGGGTGATCCGTCTTGAGCATGGAGGATTCCGCTACCTGTCCTGCATCACTTCTTCCGTACACGACGCAACGCATCGTTTGGGTGTCTTTAGCGACATTCCGACTTCGAGGACCCGGTTGCCGAAATTCAGCTGCCTTTGGATTTCGAGTGATCACTCTTGAGCATGTAGGATTCCGCAACCTGTCCTGCATCACTTCTTCCGTAAACGACGAAACGCATCGTCTGGGTGTCTTTCGCGTCCATTCGACTTCGACGAACCGGTTGCTGAAATTGAGGTGCCTTTGAATTTCAGGTTATCCGCCTTGAGCATGTTGGATTCCGCAACCTGTTCTCCATCACTTCTTTCGTAAACGACGATACGCATCCACTAGGTGAGTTTCGTGTCATTCCGACTTCGACGAACCGGTTGCTCAGATTCAGGTGCCTATGAATTTCGGGTGATCCCTCTTGAGCATGTAGGATTACGCAACCTGTCCTGCATCACTTCTTCCGTAAACGACGAAACGCATCGTCTAGGTGTCTTCGCGTCCATCCGACTTCGACGAACCGGTTGCTCAAATTCAGGTGCCTATGAATTTCGGGTGATCCCTCTTGAGCATGTAGGATTCCGCAACCTGTTCTCCATCACTTCTTCCGTAAACGACGATACGCATAGACTTTTGGAGTTTCGCGACATTCCGACTTCGATGACCCGGTTGCCGAAATTCAGCTGCCTTTGGATTTCGAGTGATCACTCTTGAGCATGTAGGATTCCGCAACCTGTCCTGCATCACTTCTTCCGTAAACGATGAAACGCATCGTCTGGGTGTCTTTCGCGTCCATCCGACTTCGACGAACCGGTTGCGGTAATTCAGCTACCTATGAATTTGGGGTGATCCCTCTTGAGCATGGAGGATTCTGCTACCTGTCCTGCATCACTTCTTCCGTACACGACGAAAGGCATCGTCTGGGTGTGTTTCGCGTCCATCCGACTTCGACGAACCGGTTGTTGAAATTCAGCTACCTATGAATTTCGGGTGATCCGTCTTGAGCATGGAGGATTCCGCTACCTGTCCTGCATCACTTCTTCCGTACACGACGAAACGCATCGTTTGGGTGTCTTTAGCGACATTCCGACTTCGAGGACCCGGTTGCCGAAATTCAGCTGCCTTTGGATTTCGAGTGATCACTCTTGAGCATGTAGGATTCCGCAACCTGTCCTGCATCACTTCTTCCGTAAACGACGAAACGCATCGTCTGGGTGTCTTCGCGTCCATCCGACTTCGACGAACCGGTTGCGGTAATTCAGCTACCTATGAATTTCGGGTGATCCGTCTTGAGCATGGAGGATTCCGCTACCTGTCCTGCATCACTTCTTCCGTACACGACGAAACGCATCGTTTGGGTGTCTTTAGCGACATTCCGACTTCGAGGACCCGGTTGCCGAAATTCAGCTGCCTTTGGATTTCGAGTGATCACTCTTGAGCATGTAGGATTCCGCAACCTGTCCTCCATCACTTCTTCCGTAAACGACGAAACGCATCGTCTGGGTGTCTTTCGCGTCCATTCAACTTCAATGAAACGGTTGCTGAAATTTAGGTGCCTGTGAATTTGGGGTGATCCCTCTTGAGCATGTAGGATTCCGCAACCTGTCCTGCATCACTTCATCCGTAAACGACGAAAGGCATCGTCTGGGTGTGTTTCGCGTCCATCCGACTTCGACGAACCGGTTGCGGTAATTCAGCTACCTATGAATTTGGGGTGATCCCTCTTGAGCATGGAGGATTCCGCTACCTGTCCTGCATCACTTCTTCCGTACACGACGAAAGGCATCGTCTGGGTGTGTTTCGCGTCCATCCGACTTCGACGAACCGGTTGTTGAAATTCAGCTACCTATGAATTTCGGGTGATCCGTCTTGAGCATGGAGGATTCCGCTACCTGTCCTGCATCACTTCTTCCGTACACGACGAAACGCATCGTTTGGGTGTCTTTAGCGACATTCCGACTTCGAGGACCCGGTTGCCGAAATTCAGCTGCCTTTGGATTTCGAGTGATCACTCTTGAGCATGTAGGATTCCGCAACCTGTCCTGCATCACTTCTTCCGTAAACGACGAAACGCATCGTCTGGGTGTCTTTCGCGTCCATTCGACTTCGACGAACCGGTTGCTGAAATTGAGGTGCCTTTGAATTTCAGGTTATCCGCCTTGAGCATGTTGGATTCCGCAACCTGTTCTCCATCACTTCTTTCGTAAACAACGATACGCATCCACTAGGTGAGTTTCGTGTCATTCCGACTTCGACGAACCGGTTGCTCAAATTCAGGTGCCTATGAATTTCGGGTGATCCCTCTTGAGCATGTAGGATTCCGCAACCTGTTCTCCATCACTTCTTCTGTAAACGACGATACGCATAGACTTTTGGAGTTTCGCGACATTCCGACTTCGATGACCCGGTTGCCGAAATTCAGCTGCCTTTGGATTTCGAGTGATCACTCTTGAGCATGTAGGATTCCGCAACCTGGCCTGCATCACTTCTTCCGTAAATGACGAAACGCATCGTCTGGGTGTCTTTCGCGTCCATCCGACTTCGACGAACCGGTTGCTCAAATTCAGGTGCCTATGAATTTCGGGTGATCCCTCTTGAGCATGTAGGATTCCGCAACCTGTTCTCCATCACTTCTTCCGTAAACGACGATACGCATAGACTTTTGGAGTTTCGCGACATTCCGACTTCGATGACCCGGTTGCCGAAATTCACCTGCCTTTGGATTTCGAGTGATCACTCTTGAGCATGTAGGATTCCGCAACCTGTCCTGCATCACTTCTTCTGTAAACGACGAAACGCATCGTCTGGGTGTCTTTCGCGTCCATTCGACTTCGACGAACCGGTTGCTGAAATTGAGGTGCCTTTGAATTTCAGGCGATCCGCCTTGAGCATGTAGGATTCCGCAACCTATGCTCCATCACTTCTTCTGTAAACGACGAAACGCATCGTCTGGGTGTGTTTCGCGTCCATCCCACTTCGACGAACCGGTTGCTCAAATTCAGGTGCCTATGAATTTCGGGTGATCCCTCTTGAGCATGTAGGATTCCGCAACCTGTCCTGCATCACTTCTTCCGTAAACGACGAAACGCATAGACTGGGTGAGTTTCGCGTCCATCCGACTTCGACGACCCCGTTGCTGAAATTCAACTGCCTATGAATTTCGGGTGATCCCTCTTGAGCATGTAGGATTCCGCAACCTGTTCTCCATCACTTCTTCCGTAAACGACGATACGCATCCACTAGGTGAGTTTCGTGTCATTCCGACTTCGACGATCCCGTTGCTGAAATTCAGGTGCCTTTGAATTTCGGGTGATCCCTCTTGAGCATGTAGGATTCCGCAACCTGTTCTACAGCACTTCTTCCGTAAACGACGAAACGCATAGACTTGGTGAGTTTCGCACATTCCGATTTCGACGACCCCGTTGCTGAAATTCAGCTGCCTTTGAATTTCGGGTGATCCCTCTTGAGCAGGTTGGATTCCGCAACCTGTTCTCCATCACTTCTTCCGTAAACAACGAAACGCATCGTCTGGGTGTCTTTCGCGTCCATTCGACTTCGACGAAACGGTTGCTGAAATTTAGGTGCCTTTGAATTTCGGGTGATCCCTCTTGAGCATGTAGGATTCCGCAACCTGCTCTACATCACTTCTTCCGTAAACGACGAAACGCATAGACTTTTGGAGTTTCGCGTCATGCCGACTTCGATGACCCGGTTGCCGAAATTCAACTGCCTTTGGATTTCGAGTGATCACTCTTGAGCATGTTGGATTCCGCAACCTGGCCTGCATCACTTCTTCCGTAAACGACGAAACGCATCGTCTGGGTGTCTTTCGCGTCCATCCGACTTCGACGAACCGGTTGCTGAAATTCAGGTGCCTATGAATTTCGGGTGATCCCTCTTGAGCATGTAGGATTCCGCAACCTGTTCTCCATCACTTCTTCCGTAAACGACGATACGCATAGACTTTTGGAGTTTCTCGATATTCCGACTTCGATGACCCGGTTGCCGAAATTCAGCTGCCTTTGGATTTCGAGTGATCACTCTTGAGCATGTAGGATTACGCACCCTGTCCTGCATCACTTCTTCCGTAAACGACGAAACGCATCGTCTGGGTGTCTTCGCGTCCATCCGACTTCGACGAACCGGTTGCTCAAATTCAGGTGCCTATGAATTTCGGGTGATCCCTCTTGAGCATGTAGGATTCCGCAACCTGTTCTCCATCACTTCTTCCGTAAACGATGAAACGCATCGTCTGGGTGTCTTTCGCGTCCATTCGACTTCGACGAAACGGTTGCTGAAATTCAGGTGCCTGTGAATTTCGGGTGATCCCTCTTTAGCATGTAGGATTCCGCAACCTGTTCTACATCACTTCTTCCGTAAACGACGAAACGCATAGACTGGGTGAGTTTCGCGTCATTCCGACTTCGTAGGCCCCGTTGCTGAAATTCAGCTGCCTTTGAATTTCGGGTGATCCCTCTTGAGCATGTAGGATTCCGCAACCTGTCCTGCATCACTTCATCCGTAAACGACGAAACGCATTGTCTGGGTGTGTTTCGCGTCCATCCGACTTCGACGAACCGGTTGCGGTAATTCAGCTACCTATGAATTTCGGGTGATCCGTCTTGAGCATGTAGGATTCCGCAAGCTGTCCTACATCACTTCTTCCGTAAACGATGAAACGCATCCACTAGGTGAGTTTCGCGTCATTCCGACTTCGACGACCCCGTTGCTGAAATTCAGCTGCCTTTGAATTTCGGGTGATCCCTCTTGAGCATGTAGGATTCCGCAACCTGTCCTCCATCACTTCTTCCGTAAACGACGAAACGCATCGTCTGGGTGTCTTCGCGTCATTCCGACTTCGACGTCCCCGTTGCTGAAATTCAGCTGCCTTTGAATTTCGGGTGATCCCTCTTGAGCATGTAGGATTCCGCAACCTGTCCTGCATCACTTCTTCCGTAAACGACGAAACGCATCGTCTGGGTGTCTTTCGCGTCCATTCGACTTCGACGAAACGGTTGCTGAAATTCAGGTGCCTGTGAATTTCGGGTGATCCCTCTTGAGCATGTAGGATTCCGCAACCTGTTCTACATCACTTCTTCCGTAAACGACGAAACGCATAGACTTTTGGAGTTTCGCGTCATTCCGACTTCGAGGACCCGGTTGCCGAAATTCAACTGCCTGTGAATTTCGGGTGATCCCTCTTGAGCATGTAGGATTCCGCAACCTATGCTCCATCACTTCTTCTGTAAACGACGAAACGCATCGTCTGGGTGTGTTTCGCGTCCATCCCACTTCGACGAACCGGTTGCTCAAATTCAGGTGCCTATGAATTTCGGGTGATCCCTCTTGAGCATGTAGGATTCCGCAACCTGTCCTGCATCACTTCTTCCGTAAACGACGAAACGCATCGTCTGGGTGTCTTTCGCTTCCATTCGACTTCGACTAACCGGTTGCTGAAATTGAGGTGCCTTTGAATTTCCGGTGATCCGTCTTGAGCATGTAGGATTCCGCAACCTGTGCTCCATCACTTCTTCCGTAAAGGACGATACGCATCCACTAGGTGAGTTTCGTGTCATTCCGACTTCGACGACCCGTTGCTGAAATTCAGCTGCCTTTGAATTTCGGGTGATCCCTCTTGAGCATGTAGGATTCCGCAACCTGTCCTGCATCACTGCATCCGTAAACGACGACAAGCATAGACTTTTGGAGTTTCGCGTCATTCCGACTTCGATGACCCGGTTTCCGAAATTCAACTGCCTTTGGATTTCGAGTGATCACTCTTGAGCATGTAGGATTCAGCAACCTGTCCTCAATCACTTCTTTCGTAAACGACGAAACGCATCGTCTGGGTGTCTTTCGCTTCCATTCGACTTCGACTAACCGGTTGCTGAAATTGAGGTGCCTTTGAATTTCCGGTGATCCGTCTTGAGCATGTAGGATTCCGCAACCTGTGCTCCATCACTTCTTCCGTAAAGGACGATACGCATCCACTAGGTGAGTTTCGTGTCATTCCGACTTCGACGACCCCGTTGCTGAAATTCAGCTGCCTTTGAATTTCGGGTGATCCCTCTTCAGCATGTAGGATTCGTCAACCTGTTCTACATCACTTCTTCCGTAAATGACGAAACGCATAGACTTTTGGAGTTTCGCGTCATTCCGACTTCGATGACCCGGTTGCCGAAATTCAGCTACCTTTGGATTTTGAGTGATCCCTCTTGAGCATGTAGGATTCCACAACCTGTCCTGCATCACTTCATCCGTAAATGACGAAACGCATCGTCTGGGTGTCTTTTGCTTGGATTCGACTTCGACGAACCGCTTGCTGAAATTGAGGTGCCTTTGAATTTCGGGTGATCCGTCTTGAGCATGTAGGATTCCGCAACCTGTCCTACATCACTTCTTCCGTAAACGACGAAACGCATAGACTTTTGGAGTTTCGCTTCATTTCGACTTCGATGACCCGGTTGCCGAAATTCAGCTGCCTTTGGATTTCGAGTGATCACTCTTGAGCATGTAGGATTCCGCAACCTGTCCTCCATCACTTCTTCCGTAAACGACGAAACGCATCGTCTGGGTGTCTTTCGCGTCCATCCAACTTCGACGAACCGGTTGCTCAAATTCAGGTGCCTATGAATTTCGGGTGATCCCTCTTGAGCATGTAGGATTCCGCAACCTGTCCTCCATCACTTCTTCCGTAAACGACGAAACGCATCGTCTGGGTGTCTTTCGCTTCCATTCGACTTCGACGAACCTGTTGCTGAAATTGAGGTGCCTTTGAATTTCGGGTGATCCGTCTTGAGCATGTAAGATTCCGCAACCTGTTCTACATCACTTCTTCCGCAAACGACGAAACGCATAGACTTTTGGGGTTTCGCGTCATTCCAACTTCGACGACCCCGTTGCTGAAATTCAGTTGCCTTTAAATTTCGGGTGATCCCTCTTGAGCATATAGGATTCCGCAACCTGTTCTACATCACTTCTTCCATAAACGACGAAAAGCATCATCTGGGTGTCTTTCGCGACATTCCGACTTCGATGACCCGGTTGCCGAAATTCAGCTGCCTTTGGATTTCGAATGATCACTCTTGAGCATGTAGGATTCCGCAACCTCTCCTCAATCACTTCTTCCGTAAACGTCAAAACGCATCGTCTGGGTGTCTTTCGCGTCCATTCGACTTCGACGAACCGGTTGCTGAAATTGAGGTGCTTTGAATTTCAGGTGATCCGTCTTGAGCATGTAGGATTCCGCAACCTGTTCTACATC
Organism: Salix arbutifolia; assembly: GCA_025169955.1. NCBI lineage: Eukaryota > Viridiplantae > Streptophyta > Magnoliopsida > Malpighiales > Salicaceae > Salix > Salix arbutifolia. Next base: position 10,633,808 of record CM045906.1, read on the forward strand.
ACTTCTTCCGTAAACGACGATACGCATCCACTAGGGGAGTTTCGTGTCATTCCGACTTCGACGACCCCGTTGCTGAAATTCAGCTGCCTTTGAATATCGGGTGATTCCTCTTGTGCATGTAGGATTCCGCAACCTGTTCTCCATCACTTCTTCCGTAAACGACGAAACGCATCGTCTGGGTGTCTTTCGCGTCCATTCGACTACGACGAACCGGTTGCTGAAATTCATGTGGCTTTGAATTTCGGGTGATCCCTCTTGAGCATGTAGGATTCCGCAACCTGTTCTACATCACTTCTTCCGTAAACGACGATACGCATCCACTAGGTGAGTTTCGTGTCATTCCGACTTTGACGACCCCGTTGCTGAAATTCAGCTGCCTTTGAATTTCGGGTGATCCCTCTTGAGCATGTAGGATTCCACAACCTGTTCTACATCACTTCTTTCGTAAACGACGAAACGCATCGTCTGGGTGTCATTCGACTTCGACGAACCGGTTGCTCAAATTCAGGTGCCTATGAATTTCGGGTGATCCCTCTTGAGCATGTAGGATTCCGCAACCTGTCCTTCATCACTTCTTCCGTAAACCACGAAACGCATCTTCTGGGTGATTTTCGCGTCATTCCGCCTTCAAAGACCCGGTTGCCAAAATTCAGCTGCCTTGGAATTTCGGCTGATCCCTCTTGAGCATGTAGGATTCCGCAACCTCTTCTACATCACTTCTTCCGTAAACGACGATACGCATCCACTAGGTGAGTTTCGTGTCATTCCGACTTCGACGACCCCGTTGCTGAAATTCAGCTGCCTTTGAATTTCGGGTGATCCCTCTTGAGCATGTAGGATTCCGCAACCTCTTCTGCATCACTTCTTCCGTAAACGACGAAACGCATCGTCTGGGTGTGTTTCGCGTCCATTCGACTTCGACTAACCGGTTGCTGAAATTCAGGTGCCTTTGAATTTCGGGTGATCCCTCTTGAGCATGTAGGATTCCGCAACCTGTTCTACATCACTTCTTCCGTAAACGACGAAACGCATAGACTTTTGGAGTTTCGCGTCATTCCGACTTCGATGACCCCGTTGCTGAAATTCAGCTGCCTTTGGATTTCGAGTGATCACTCTTGAGCATGTAGGATTGCGCAACCTGTCCGGCACCACTTCTTCCGTAAACGACAAACCGCGTCGTCTGGGTGTCTTTCGCGTCCTTCCGACTTCGACGAACCGGTTGCTCAAATTCAGGTGCTTGTGAATTTCGGGTGATCCCTCTTGAGCATGTAGGATTCCGCAACCTGTTCTACATCACTTCTTCCGTAAACGACAAAACGCATAGACTTGGTGAGTTTCGTGTCATTCCAAACTTCGACGACCCGCTAGCCGAAATTCAGCTCCCTTTGGATTTCGAGTGATCACTCTTGAGCATGTAGGATTCCGCAACCTGTCCTACATCACTTCTTCCGTAAACGACGAAACGCATCGTCTGGGAGTCTTTCGCGTCCATTCGACTTCGACGAACCGGTTGCTGAAATTCAGGTGCCTTTGAATTTCGGGTGATCCCTCTTGAGCATGTAGGATTCCGCAACCTGTTCTACATCACTTCTTTCGTAAACGACGAAACGCATCCACTAGGTGAGTTTCGTGTTCTTCCGACTTCGACGACCCCTTTGCTGAAATTCAGCTGCCTTTGGATTTCGAGTGATCACTCTTGAGCATGTAGGATTGCGCAACCTGTCCGGCACCACTTCTTCCGTAAACGACAAAACGCGTCGTCTGGGTGTCTTTCGCGTCCTTCCGACTTCGACGAACCGGTTGCTCAAATTCAGGTGCTTGTGAATTTCGGGTGATCCCTCTTGAGCATGTAGGATTCCGCAACCTATTCTACATCACTTCTTTCGTAAACAACGAAATGCATCCACTAGGTGAGTTTCGTGTTATTCCGACTTCGACGACCCCTTTGCTGAAATTCAGCTGCCTTTGAATTTTAGGTGATCCCTCTTGAGCATGTAGGATTCCGCAACCTGTTCTCCATCACTTCTTCCGTAAACGACGAAACGCATCGTCTCGGTGTCTTTCGCGTCCATTCGACTTCGACGAAGCGGTTGCTGAATTTCAGGTGCCTTTGAATTTCGGGTGATCCCTCTTGAGCATGTAGGATTCCGCAACCTGTTCTACATCACTTCTTCCGTAAACGACGAAACACATAGACTTGGTGAGTTTCGTGTCATTCCGAACTTCGACGACCCGGTGGCCGAAATTCAGCTCCCTTTGGATTTCGAGTGATCCCTCTTGAGCATGTAGGATTCCGCAACTTGTCCTACATCACTTCTTCCGTAAACGACGAAACGCATCGTCTGGGAGTCTTTCGCGTCCATTCGACTTCGACGAACTGGTTGCTGAAATTCAGGTGCCTTTGAATTTCGGGTGATCCCTCTTGAGCATGTAGGATTCTGCAACCTGTTCTACATCACTTCTTTCGTAAACGACAAAACGCATCCACTAGGTGAGTTTCGTGTTATTCGGACTTCGACGACCCCTTTGCTGAAATTCAGCTGCCTTTGAATTTCGGGTGATCCCTCTTGAGCATGTAGGATTCCGCAACCTGTTCTACATCACTTCTTCCGTAAATGACGAAACGCATAGACTTTTGGAATTTCGCGTTATTCCGACTAAAATGACCCGGTTGACGAAATTCAGCTGCCTTTGGATTTCGAGTGATCACTCTTGAGCATGTAGGATTCCGCAACCTGTCCTGCATCACTTCTTCCGTAAACGACGAAACGCATCGTCTGGGTGTCTTTCGCGTCCAGGCGACTTCGACGAACCGGTTGCTGAAATTCATGTGCCTTTGAATTTCGGGTGATCCTTCTTGAGCATGTAGGATTCCGCAACCTCTTCTACATCACTTCCTCCGTAAACGACCAAACGCATCCACTGGGTGAGTTTCGCGTCATTCCGACTTCGACAACCCGGTTGCTGAAATTGAGGTGCCTTTGAATTTCGAGTGATCCGTCTTGAGCATGTAGGATTCTGCAACCTCTTCTACATCACTTCTTCCGTAAACGACAAAACGAATCCACTGGGTGAGTTTGGCGTCATTCCGACTTCGACAACCCGGTTGCTGAAATTGAGGTGCCTTTGAATTTCGGGTGATCCGTCTTGAGCATGTAGGATTCCGCAACCTGTTCTACATCACTTCTTCCATAAACGTCGATACGCATCCACTAGGTGAGTTTCGTGTCATTCCGACTTCGACGACGCCGTTGCTGAAATTCAGCTGCCTTTGAATTTCGGGTGATCCCTCTTGAGCATGTAGGATTCCGCAACCTGTTCTACATCACTTCTTCCGTAAACGACGAAACGCATAGACTTTTGGAGTTTCGCGTCATTCCGCCTTCGATGACCCGGTTGCCAAAATTCAGCTGCCTTTGGATTTCGAGTGATCACTCTTGAGCATGTAGGATTCCGGAACCTGTCCTCCATCACTTCTTCCGTAAACGACGAAATGCATCGTCTAGGTGTCTTTCGCGTCCATCCGACTTCGACGAACCAGTTGCTCAAATTCAGGTGCCTTTGAATTTTGGGTGATCCCTCTTGAGCATGTAGGATTCTGCAACCTGTCCTACATCACTTCTTCCGTAAACGACGAAACGCATCGTCTGGGTGTCTTTCGCGTCCATCCGACTTCGATGAACCGGTTGCTCAAATTCAGGTGCCTATGAATTTCGGGTGATCCCTCTTGAGCATGTAGGATTCCGCAACCTGTCCTACATCACTTCTTCCGTAAACGACGAAACGCATCGTCTAGGTGTCTTTCGCGTCCATTCGACTTCGACGAAGCGGTTGCTAAAATGCAGGTGCCTTTGAATTTCGGGTGATCCCTCTTGAGCATGTAGGATTCCGCAACCTGTTCTACATCACTTCTTCCGTAAACGACGAAACGCATCCACTAGGTGAGTTTCGTGTCATTCCGACTTCGACGACCCCGTTGCTGAAATCAGCTGCCTTTGAATTTCGGGTGATCCCTCTTGAGCAGGTTGGATTCCGCAACCTGTTCTCCATCACTTCTTCCGTAAACAACGAAACGCATCGTCTGGGTGTCTTTCGCGTCCATTCGACTTCGACGAACCGGTTGCGGAAATTGAGGTGCCTTTGAATTTCGGGTGATCCGTCTTGAGCATGTAGGAATTCGCAACCTGTTCTACATCACTTCTTCTGTAAACGACGATACGCATCCACTAGGTGAGTTTCGTGTCATTCCGAGTTCAACGACCCCGTTGCTGAAATTCAGGTGCCTTTGAATTTCGGGTGATCCCTCTTGAGCATGTAGGATTCCGCAACCTGTTCTACATCACTTCTTTCGTAAAAGACGAAACGTATCCACTAGGTGAGTTTTGCGTCATTCCGACTTTGATGACCCGGTTGCCCAAATTCAGCTGCCTTTGGATTTCGAGTGATCACTCTTGAGCATGTAGGATTCCGCAACCTGTCCTCCATCACTTCTTCCGCAAACGACGAAACGCATCGTCTGGGTGTCTTTCGCGTCCATCCGACTTCGACGAACCGGTTGCTGAAATTCAGGTGCCTTTGAATTTCGGTTGATCCCTCTTGAGCATGTAGGATTCCGCAACCTGTGCTCCATCATTTCTTCCGTAAACGACGAAACGCATCGTCTGGGTGTCTTTCGCGTCCATCCGACTTCGACGAATCGGTTGCTGAAATTCAGGTGCCTATGAATTTCGGGTGATCCCTCTTGAGCATGTAGGATTCCGCAACCTGTCCTCCATCACTTCTTCCGTAAACGACGAAAGGCATCGTCTGGGTGTCTTTCGCGTCCATCCGACTTCGACGAACCGGTTGCTGAAATTCAGGTGCCTATGAATTTCGGGTGATCCCTCTTGAGCATGTAGGATTCCACAACCTGTCCTACATCACTTCTTCCGTAAACGACGAAACGCATAGACTTTTGGAGTTTCGCGTCATTCCGCCTTCGATGACCCGGTTTCCCAAATTCAGCTGCCTTTGGATTTCGAGTGATCACTCTTGAGCATGTAGGATTCCGCAACTTGTCCTCCATCACTTCTTCTGTAAATGACGAAACGCATCGTCTAGGTGTCTTTCGCGTCCATCCGACTTCGACGAACCGGTTGCTCAAATTCAGGTGCCTTTGAATTTCGGGTGATCCCTCTTGAGCATGTAGGATTCCGCAACCTGTCCTCATCACTTCTTGTTGCGATGTCGTGGTCGCACAAATTAATTACCCTAGCTTAAAACACACAAGATAGTATAGAGCAAGCAAGGGGTCGATCCCACGAGGAAGTTTCAAGTTAGATTTTTATGTTGTACGTTATGTGATTGGGGGGATTTGGTTTGTGATTATCTAAACTATGGCAGCAATTAAACTAACAAACAAAATCAATTAAAACCGAAACTTATCAAGAAAACAAACCTTGGTCACAAGCATACTTCCACCTACGGAAATTAGAACCGATCCTTGAAACTAAAAATGCAGCTCATGTTCTGAAATTTTATCTTTTCTTAACGTGATTAATTAACGGATCCGCCGTATAACTAATCCTAACCAACAAACAATCAAAGTGTCCGCACTAATGATTCAATTTAATGGTAGCTTTAAGAACTAGATAATTTCATCAAGATTAACATACAAGTTGTCCGCAACTTGTGTCAATTTATTCAAATGTTCTCCCTAAGTTCAATAATGTAGTTCCGCCACAATTATCAAGCTTAGATGCTTCACAAGTTCATATATCACAACTCCGGTTTTGATATTAAACTTAGCAATAGATTGTTCACAACAATAACTTAGAGTCCGCTCTAGCAATCATCAACAAGCAATCATAAAAAAATATGCATAGGAAAACAATCATACTCATTCATAACATAAACTGAAAATAGAAGGAAGAATAAATCTCACGGTTCTTGAAATCCGAAGGTTTTTGTGTCCTTGCAACCAAGCAAAAGAGTCTAGCCTTGCATGTTTATTGAACAACTAAATAAAAAGATGGAAGAACACATGATTTAGGGTTTGGAGGAGGAAGATTTTGTGTTTTCTTTTGTGCTGGCCGCCACTTCCTTGCTCCTCTTCTCCTTTATATATGCTTAGAAACCCTAGTGTCTATTTTACAAAATAGTCCTTCCTTGAGTTGGCAGAATTTAGTTGTCCCTTGTAAAATTCATATATCCTTCATATCACATCGGTTTGAGATGCAATTTGGAGCGTTTATCGGCCTTTGAGTCCTGAATCCACGAAAATTGAGTTTGCATCAATCGGACTTTTGTAGCTCGAGATATTGAAGTTGTAATGGACAAAGGTCGATATCGGCAGATTGCAAGATTTGACTTTGAAGGCTGCGATTTCCATGATCTTCCTTATTTTATTTCTTTTCCTTATCTTTCCATAAATTTATGGATGTTAGCTTTTGAATGTCACTGGAATCACTTCATTTCGATCTCTAGAGCTTCCACTCTGCACAAAACACCGACTGAAGGTCAAATCTGCCAATCATCTCCAATTACCTCCTTTTTGCATCTTTCATCCAAAAATGCCTTCAAAATATAAAACAAAGAATATCAAGGCATTTTATACATAAAACATATGCAAAACACTACGTAAATATGGATGAAATTATCAAATAATATGGTCGCATCACTTCTTCCGTAAACGACGAAACGCATTGTTGCGATGTCGCGGTCGCACAAATTAATTACCCTAGCTTAAAACACACAAGATAGTATAAAGCAAGCAAGGGGTCGATCCCACGAGGAAGTTTCAAGTTAGATTTTTATGTTGTATGTTATGTGATTGGGGGGATTTGGTTTGTGATTATCTAAACTATGGCATCAATTAAACTAGCAAACAAAATCAATTAAAACCGAAACTTATCAAGAAAACAAACCTTGGTCACAAGAATACATCCACCTGCGGAAATTAGAACCGATCCTTGAAACTAAAAATGCAGTTCATGTTCTGAAATTTTATCTTTTCTTAACGTGATTAATTAACGGATCCGCCGTATAACTAATCCTAACCAACAAACAATCAAAGTGTCCGCACTAATGATTCAATTTAATGGTAGCTTTAAGAACTAGATAATTTCATCAAGATTAACATACAAGTTGTCCGCAACTTGTGTCAATTTATTCAAATGTTCTCCCTAAGTTCAATAATGTAGTTCCGCCACAATTATCAAGCTTAGATGCTTCACAAGTTCATATATCACAACTCCGGTTTTGATATTAAACTTAGCAATAGATTGTTCACAACAATAACTTAGAGTCCGCTCTAGCAATCATCAACAACAATCATAGAAAATATGCATAGGAAAACAATCATACTCATTCATAACATAAACTGAAAATAGAAGGAAGAATAAATCTCACGGTTCTTGAAATCCGAAGGTTTTTGTGTCCTTGCAACCAAGCAAAAGAGTCTAGCCTTGCATGTTTATTGAACAACTAAATAAAAAGATGGAAGAACACATGATTTAGGGTTTGGAGGAGGAAGATTTTGTGTTTTCTTTTGTGCTGGCCGCCACTTCCTTGCTCCTCTTCTCCTTTATATATTCTTAGAAACCCTAGTGTCTATTTTACAAAATAGTCCTTCCTTGAGTTGGCAGAATTTAGTTGTCCCTTGTAAAATTCATATCTCCTTCATATAACATCGTTTTGAGCTTACATTTTGAGCGTTTATCGGCCTTGAAGTCCTGAATCCACTACAATTGAGTTTGCATCAATCGGACTTTTGTAGCTCGAGATATTTAAGTTGTAATGGACAAAGGTCGATATCGGCAGATTGCAAGATTTGACTTTGAAGGCTGCGATTTCCATGATCTTCCTTATTTTATTTCTTTTCCTTATCTTTCCATAAATTTATGGATGTTAGCTTTTGAATGTCACTGGAATCACTTCATTTCGATCTCTAGAGCTTCTACTCTGCACAAAACACCGACTGAAGGTCAAATCTGCCAATCATCTCCAATTACCTCCTTTTTGCATCTTTCATCCAAAAATGCCTTCAAAATATAAAACAAAGAATATCAAGGCATTTTATACATAAAACATATGCAAAACACTACGTAAATATGGATGAAATTATCAAATAATATGGTCGCATCAAATACCCCCACACTTAGCTCTTGCTCGTCCTCGAGAAAGGATAGGTAAAAAAAAAAACTTAATTAAAAATAACCATGACCAAGAATTCAAGCATTATAAATAAAAATACAATCGAGAAGGATAAAGAACATAAATCTTCATGAATTTGTTTACATGCAAACTTCAAAACTCAATTACTCTTCGGGATTTAAAAGAAATCTATGCCATGCCAAAATGATAGGTCCTCTCATTGATATACACTCCAACACTCATGTGTTTAGGGTTTAGGTGTTTAAATCTCTCAAATTCAATCAATGAAGATGTTCTACCATAAGCTTGCTCTTCAATCTCATCTCCATTACTAAAATATTACAAACAATGCATGAATCAAAAGGTCTTATTTTCCGGTTGTAATGGGGCTAAGGTTAAGGTGAGGTAAAAGAGAGTAGAAGAAAAGGTTCAAACCAAAGAAAGTAGAGCATTCTGAAAATAAATAAATATATATTTCAACCAAGATATTCCATCACAACACATCAATTTTCAATCTTCAAGCATCAATGCTTAGCTTCTTTCGATTTCAAGCTCTTTTCTATTTCTTTTCTCTGTTTTTTTTTTCTTTTCTTTTCTTCTTTTCTTGTTCTTTTTTTTTTCTTTTTTTTTTGTTCTTTTTCTTTTCTTTTTTTTTTGTTCTTTTTCACCTTTGGCAACTTTGCCCATCTTTTCATCAAGCATCACTTCTTCTTTCTTTTCACATAATTTCTAACCATAATTCCATGAGATATCACAAGTATATGCTCTACTAATCCTTGGCCAGGGGAAAAGAGGAAAACATATAAAAAGTTTAAGGCTTATACATGGATAAAGCAAAGAAAAGATAAACAAGCTCAAAAGGGGCTCACTAAAGATAATATGCTTTAGGTTGGCTTTTTGGCTCAAGCGGTTAAAATTCCTAATGCCTTTATCATCTTCATGCATCTATGTAATGTGAATGTAATCTCAATAAGATATGAAGCAAGTTCTAGAGATACATATCATTGAAAGAACGAACAATCAAAGAATATAATGTTGAAGGCTCAAAAGCTTACATTGGTATAACACTATAAAGTCAACATGGCATATTTTCAGAGTCAATCCCTAAACCAATTAAACATTAAAACTTGCATGCACACTCATTCATTCAATTTATATATTCATCTATCTCACTTAATTCTCATACATAATACTCATATTCTCATAAACCAATGGGATTTCAAAAGGATCAATCATAGATTTTTTTTTCTTTTTTTTCTTTTTTAGGAAAAATAAATAAAACCAAAATAAAAAAACTAACATTTTCCCAATACCCCCACACTTAAAACACAACATTGTCCTCAATGTTGAAAATAAAAGAAAAGGAATATAGGAGAATGACAAAAATGAAATAAAATGCGAAAAATAAAGGATAAGGGAAAAAGAAGGCAAATCTGATTTTTTTGTGTGATGGGTGGCCTCCCAGTAAGCGCTTGTGTTTTCTATCATTGGCTCGACATGTGGCATGGCATGCTCATTCTTCATAGAATCGGTGATTTCTGATGTCCAACTTTCATAGAAAGGTTTCAATCGATGCCCATTGACCTTGAGTACTTTATTGGTTTCTAAACCTGTAATTTCAACATGGGGAACGGTTTGCAAAGCTTGCAAAGCCAATACTGATTCGTGCACGTTTTGGGGAACACACACGTGGCTCTCCATCTCTTCTATCTTGGTGAAATCATAGCCATAGCTCAAAGTTATGCTTAATCCGTCTTCGCAATCAAAATCACAAACTTGCTGCACACACTTATCAATTTGATCATAGCATGTGATAGAATAAACATTGCTATAAGGATATTTCATTGCATCATGAAAATTGAATTCAGTTTTTTCATCTCCTACCTCCATGGACAAGGTATCCTTACCACAATCAATCTTTGTGTTGGCCGTTTTCAAGAATGGTCTCCCAAACAATATAGGAGTGTTGGTTGATGAATCACAAGAATCATGTTCCATATCAAGAATATAAAAATCACATGGAATAACCAAACTATCAATCTTGACTAGGACATCTTCTATCACACCAAGTGGGTAAACAAAACTACGATCCGCAAGTTGTATTACAATGCTAGTTTTATTCAAAGGCTCAAGACTAAGAGAATCATAAACATGTTTAGGCATAACACTAATGGATGCACCTAAATCGCATAAAGCTCTTTTAAAACTAGCATTACCAATAACACATGGGATAGTAAACGCACCTGGGTCTTTTTGTTTCAAAGGCAGATTCTTTTGAACAACGGCAGATACAACTTCACCCATACTTACCATTTCATGACCTTTCAGTTTGAAAGCTCTTTTGGTAGTACACAACTCCTTCAAGAATTTTGCATACTTGGGAATTTGCTTGATAGCATCAAGCAAAGGAATGTTCAGTTCCACTTTCTTAAAAACCTCTAAGATCTCTTTTTCTTTGTCTTCTTTCTTTGACCTAGAAGAACTCACAGGAAAGGGTGGATTTGTTTTAAAATTAGAATTAATTGAGTGAAAAGTTACCTTTGGAGTGTTGGTCTTTGTTTCAGTTTGTGGAGGAGGAGGATGTTCTTTCTTTGTACTCAATTCAATTTCTATCTCTTCTTCCTCCATCTCAATTTGTTTCGACTTTTTCTCTTCAAGTTCTTTCCCACTTCGCAGCATGATAGCACTAACATTCTCTTTTGGATTCAATGCTTGGGAGGGCAACTTTCCATTTATTTGTGCTTCCAATTTCCCTACACTTGAAGCTACTTCCCCATTTGCTTCTCCAAGTTGTGAATACTTGACCTTGTTTCCTGTTGAAAAGACATCACATTTTGCTGCAAGGTCACAGTGTTAGAAGCCAAAGTTTTCATCATCTCACGAAGATCATCACTGGATGATGTCCCCATAACATTGGAGTTGGTGAACGGAGGGGGCTGTCTTGCTTGATAATTTTGCTGGGGCTGTGGTTGAAATCCATGGGAATGGAACTGTCTCCCTTGATTGCCTTGTTGAGGTGGGTTCCCGTAGCGGAAGTTAGGATGATCTCTCCATCCAGGATTGTACATGTTAGAAAAGGGATCATACTTACGCTGGGACTGTCCGTTGAATGCTCCATCAATTGCATGAGCTTGTTCAATGTAATCTTCTTGCATTGTTGGGCACATATCCGAAGCATGTCCTTGTAAGGAGCATATGCTACAAACTTTCACCTGCTGTACATTTCCACAAGCCAAAGAACGCACAAGAGAAGTAAGATCATTAACTTTACTTTCAAGGTTAGAAATACTTACCTCATTTACTCGTTTGTTGGAGAAGTCTCCACGAGTGCCAAACTGTTTTGAGTTGGCTGCCATGTTTGAGATCAATTGGCGTGCAGCACCGGGTGTCTTATCTACCAATGCCCCTCCACTTGCAGCATCAATGATACTACGGTCAGTAGGCATCAATCCTTCATAGAAATATTGAATGAGAAGCTGATCGGGTATTTGATGATGAGGGCATTGAATACATAGTTGCTCAAATCTTTCCCAATACTCAGAAAGTGTTTCTCCATGAGATTGTCGAATCCCACATATTTCTTTCCTTATATTGGCAACTCGAGATGCTGGAAAATATTTCTCCAGGAAAATCTTCTTCATAGCATTCCAAGTTCCAATAGATCCTGGGAGAATAGAGAAAAGCCATGCCTTTGCTGCCCCTTTCAAAGAGAAAGGGAAAGCTTTCAACTTAACTTGTTCTTCATCAACTCCATTCGGTTTCATGCCAACACATACCATATGGAACTCCTTGAGATGAGCATGAGGATCTTCTCCTGCAAGACCATTAAATGTTGGTAACAAATGTATAAAACCAGATTTGAGTTCAAAGTTCACATTACTGTCTATGTTTATACACAATGGTTGGTTTTCCACGTTAGGAGCAGCAAGCTCCTTGAGTGTTTGTTGTCGTGCACCAGCCATGATGTTGACGCGAGCTTCCTTTCGTAACCTGCGTAAAGTGTTTTCTATTTCAAGATCAACCTGCACTTGATGACTTTGATTAGCAGAATGGGTTATAGGTATAAATCGCAAAGAAAACTCAAAAGAAACCAAGCACACAAGAGATTGAAAACAATGTAAATTGTACGAAAATTTTACGGTAGAAAACTAAAACTGCCTAAAAACACTAGAACAAAAAGGAATTTGGCCTCAATAGAGTGGGTCTAGTGATTTATCACTAGTCTTTCTCAGAACGTCCTTTTCCTTTAGATAACAAAAAATCGATACCTAATTCCACCAAAAACTCTGTTTTGAACAGTACCGTTGCCGCAAGTGAACAGTACCGTCGTAAGCAAAAATTCTGTTTTTTTTTTTTTTTTTGAATCACAGCAAATAAAAATAACAGTACAAACACAACAATCAACTAAAATTACTTCCCCGGCAACGGTGCCAAAATTTGTTGCGATGTCGCGGTCGCACAAATTAATTACCCTAGCTTAAAACACACAAGATAGTATAAAGCAAGCAAGGGGTCGATCCCACGAGGAAGTTTCAAGTTAGATTTTTATGTTGTATGTTATGTGATTGGGGGGATTTGGTTTGTGATTATCTAAACTATGGCAGCAATTAAACTAGCAAACAAAATCAATTAAAACCGAAACTTATCAAGAAAACAAACCTTGGTCACAAGCATACATCCACCTACGGAAATTAGAACCGATCCTTGAAACTAAAAATGCAGTTCATGTTCTGAAATTTTATCTTTTCTTAACGTGATTAATTAACGGATCCGCCGTATAACTAATCCTAACCAACAAACAATCAAAGTGTCCGCACTAATGATTCAATTTAATGGTAGCTTTAAGAACTAGATAATTTCATCAAGATTAACATACAAGTTGTCCGCAACTTGTGTCAATTTATTCAAATGTTCTCCCTAAGTTCAATAATGTAGTTCCGCCACAATTATCAAGCTTAGATGCTTCACAAGTTCATATATCACAACTCCGGTTTTGATATTAAACTTAGCAATAGATTGTTCACAACAATAACTTAGAGTCCGCTCTAGCAATCATCAACAACAATCATAGAAAATATGCATAGGAAAACAATCATACTCATTCATAACATAAACTGAAAATAGAAGGAAGAATAAATCTCACGGTTCTTGAAATCCGAAGGTTTTTGTGTCCTTGCAACCAAGCAAAAGAGTCTAGCCTTGCATGTTTATTGAACAACTAAATAAAAAGATGGAAGAACACATGATTTAGGGTTTGGAGGAGGAAGATTTTGTGTTTTCTTTTGTGCTGGCCGCCACTTCCTTGCTCCTCTTCTCCTTTATATATTCTTAGAAACCCTAGTGTCTATTTTACAAAATAGTCCTTCCTTGAGTTGGCAGAATTTAGTTGTCCCTTGTAAAATTCATATCTCCTTCATATAACATCTTTTTGCGCTTAAATTTTGAACGTTTATCAGCCTTGAAGTCCTGAATCCACTACAATTGAGTTTGCATCAATCGGACTTTTGTAGCTCGAGATATTGAAGTTGTAATGGACAAAGGTCGATATCGGCAGATTGCAAGATTTGACTTTGAAGGCTGCGATTTCCATGATCTTCCGTATTTTATTTCTTTTCCTTATCTTTCCATAAATTTATGGATGTTATCTTTTGAATGTCACTGGAATCACTTCATTTCGATCTCTAGAGCTTCTACTCTGCACAAAACACCGACTGAAGGTCAAATCTGCCAATCATCTCCAATTACCTCCTTTTTGCATCTTTCATCCAAAAATGCCTTCAAAATATAAAACAAAGAATATCAAGGCATTTTATACATAAAACATATGCAAAACACTACGTAAATATGGATGAAATTATCAAATAATATGGTCGCATCACGCATCGTCTGGGTGTCTTTCGTGTCCATTCGACTTTGACGAACCGGTTGCTGAAATTCAGGTGCCTTTGAATTTCGGGTGATCCCTCTTGAGCATGTAGGATTCCGCAACCTGATCTACATCACTTCTTTCATAAACGACGAAAAGCATCCACTAGGTGAGTTTCGCGTCATTCCGACTTCGATGACCCGGTTGCTGAAATTCAGCTGCCTTTGGATTTCGAGTGATCACTCTTGAGCATGTAGGATTCCGCAACCTGTCCTGCATCACTTCTTCCGTAAACGACGAAACACATCGTCTGGGTGTCTTTCGCGTCCATCCGACTTCGACGAACCGGTTGCTGAAATTGAGGTGCCTTTGAATTTCGGGTGATCCATCTTGAGCATGTAGGATTCCGCAACCTGTTCTACATCACTTCTTCTGTAAATGACGATACGCATCCACTAGGTGAGTTTCGTGTCATTCCGACTTCTACGACCCCGTTGCTGAAATTCAGCTGCCTTTGAATTTCGGGTGATCCCTCTTGAGCAGGTTGGATTCTGCAACCTGTTCTCCATCACTTCTTGTGTAAACGACAAAACGCATCGTCTGGGTGTGTTTCGCGTCCATCCGACTTCGACGAACCGGTTGCGGAAATTCAGCTACCTTTGAATTTCGGGTGATCCGTCTTGAGCATGTAGGATTCCGCAACCTGTTCTCCATCACTTCTTCTGTAAACGACGAAACGCATCGTCTGGGTGATTTTCGCGTCATTCCGCCTTCGAAGACCCGGTTGCTGAAATTCAGCTGCCTTGGAATTTCGGGTGATCCCTCTTGATCATGTAGGATTCCGCAACCTCTTCTACATCACTTCTTCCATAAACGACAAAACGAATCCACTGGGTGAGTTTCGCGTCATTCCGACTTCGACAACCCGGTTGCTGAAATTGAGGTGCCTTTGAATTTCGGGTGATCCGTCTTGAGCATGTAGGATTCCGCAACCTGTTCTACATCACTTCTTCCGTAAACGACGATACGCATCCACTAGGTGAGTTTCGTGTCATTCCGACTTCGACGGCCCCGTTGCTGAAATTCAGCTGCCTTTGAATTTCGGGTGATCCCTCTTGAGCATGTAGGATTCCGCAACCTGTTCTACATCACTTCTTCCATAAACAACGATACGCATCCACTAGGTGAGTTTCGTGTCATTCCGACTTCGACGGCCCCGTTGCTGAAATTCAACTGCCTTTGAATTTCGGGTGATCCCTCTTGAGCATGTAGGATTCCGCAACCTGTTCTAAATCATTTCTTCCGTAAACGACGAAACGCATAGACCTTTGGAGTTTTGCGTCATTCCGCCTTCGATGACCCGGTTGCCGAAATTCAGCTGCCTTTGGATTTCGAGTGATCACTCTTGAGCATGTAGGATTCCGCAACCTGTCCTGCATCACTTGTTCCGTAAATGACGAAACGCATCGTCTGGGTGTCTTTCGCGTCCATCCAACTTCGACGAACCGGTTGCTCAAATTCAGGTGCCTTTGAATTTCGGGTGATCCCTCTTGAGCATGTAGGATTCCGCAACCTGTTCTACATCACTTCTTTCGTAAAAGACGACACGCATCCACTAGGTGAGTTTCGCGGCATTCCGACTTCGATGACCCGGTTGCCGAAATTCAGCTGCCTTTGGATTTCGAGTGATCACTCTTGAGCATGTAGGATTCCGCAACCTGTCCTGCATCACTTCTTCCGTAAACGACGAAACGCATCGTCTGGGTGTCTTTCGCGTCCATTCGACTTCGACGAACCGGTTGCTGAAATTGAGGTGCCTTTGAATTTCGGGTGATCCGTCTTGAGCATGTAGGATTCCGCAACCTGTCCTCCATCACTTCTTCCGTAAACGACGAAACGCATCGTCTGGGTGTCTTTCGCGTCCATCCGACTTCGACGAACGGGTTCCTCAAATTCCGGTGCCTTTGAATTTCGGGTGATCCCTCTTGAGCATGTAGGATTCCGCAACCTGTTCTACATCACTTCTTCCGTAAACGACGAGACGCATCCACTAGGTGAGTTTCGTGTCATTCCGACTTCGACGACCCCGTTAATGAAATTCAGGTGCCTATGAATTTTGGGTGATCCCTCTTGAGCATGTAGGATTCCGCAACCTGTTCTACATCATTTCTTCCCTAAACGATGAAACGCATAGACTTTTGGAGTTTCGCGTCATTCCGCCTTCGATGACCCGGTTGCCGAAATTCAGCTGCCTTTGGATTTCGAGTGATCACTCTTGAGCATGTAGGATTCCGCAACCTGTCCTCCATCACTTCTTCCGTAAACGACGAAACGCATCGTCTGGGTGTCTTTCGCGTCCATCCGACTTCGACGAACCGGTTGCTGAAATTGAGGTGCCTTTGAATTTCGGGTGATCCGTCTTGAGCATGTAGGATTCCGCAACCTGTCCTCCATCACTTCTTCCGTAAACGACGAAACGCATCGTCTGGGTGTCTTTCGCGTCCATCCGACTTCGACGAACGGGTTCCTCAAATTCCGGTGCCTTTGAATTTCGGGTGATCCCTCTTGAGCATGTAGGATTCCGCAACCTGTCCTACATCACTTCTTCCGTAAACGACGAAACGCATAGACTTTTGGAGTTTCGCGTCATTCCGACTTCGATGACCCGGTTGCCGAAATTCAGCTGCCTTTGGATTTCGGGTGATCCCTCTTGAGCATGTAGGATTCCGCAACCTGTTCTACATCACTTCTTTCGTAAACAACGAAACGCATCCACTAGGTGAGTTTCGCGTCATTCGAACTTCGATGACCCGGTTGCCGAAATTCAGCTGCCTTTGGATTTCGAGTGATTGCTCTTGAGAATGTAGGATTCCGCAACCTGTCCTGCATCACTTCTTCCGTAAACGACGAAACGCATCGTCTGGGTGTCTTTCGCGTCCATCCGACTTCGACGAACCGGTTGCTCAAATTCAGGTGCCTTTGAATTTCGGGTGATCCCTCTTGAGCATGTAGGATTCCGCAACCTCTTCTACATCACTTCTTCCGTAAACGACAAAACGAATCCACTGGGTGAGTTTCGCGTCATTCCGACTTCGACAACCCGGTTGCTGAAATTGAGGTGCCTTTGAATTTCGGGTGATCCGTCTTGAGCATGTAGGATTCTGCAACCTGTTCTACATCACTTCTTCCGTAAACGACGATACGCATCCACTAGGTGAGTTTCGTGTCATTCCGACTTCGACGACCCCGTTGCTGAAATTCAACTGCCTTGGAATGTCGGGTGATCCCTCTTGATCCTGTAGGATTCCGCAACCTCTTCTACATCACTTCGTCCGTAAACGACAAAACGAATCCACTGGGTGAGTTTCGCGTCATTCCGACTTCGACAACCCGGTTGCTGAAATTGAGGTGCCTTTGAATTTCGGGTGATCCGTCTTGAGCATGTAGGATTCCGCAACCTGTTCTACATCACTTCTTCCGTAAACGACGATACGCATCCACTAGGTGAGTTTCGTGTCATTCCGACTTCGACGACCCCGTTGCTGAAATTCAGCTGCCTTTGAATTTCGGGTGATCCCTCTTGAGCATGTAGGATTCCGCAACCTGTTCTACATCAGTTCTTCCGTAAACGACGAAACGCATAGACTTTTGGAGTTTCGCGTCATTCCGCCTTCGAAGACCCGGTTGCCGAAATTCAGCTGCCTTGGAATTTCGGGTGATCCCTCTTGATCATGTAGGATTCCGCAACGTCTTCTACATCACTTCTTCCGTAAACGACAAAACGAATCCACTGGGTGAGTTTCGCGTCATTCCGACTTCGACAACCCGGTTGCTGAAATTGAGGTGCCTTTGAATTTCGGGTGATCCGTCTTGAGCATGTAGGATTCCGCAACCTGTTCTACATCACTTCTTCCGTAAACGACGATACGCATCCACTAGGTGAGTTTCGTGTCATTCCGACTTCGACGGCCCCGTTGCTGAAATTGAGGTGCCTTTGAATTTCGGGTGATCCGTCTTGAGCATGTAGGATTCCGCAACCTGTTCTACATCAATTCTCCCGTAAACGACGATACGCATAGACTTTTGGAGTTTCGCGTCATTCCGCTTCGATGACCCGGTTGCCGAAATTCAGCTGCCTTTGGATTTCGAGTGATCACTCTTGAGCATGTAGGATTCCGCAACCTGTCCTGCATCACTTCTTCCGTAAACGACGAAACGCATCGTCTGGGTGTCTTTCGCGTCCCTCCGACTTCGATGAACCGGTTGCTCAAATTGAGGTGCCTATGAATTTCGGGTGATCCCTCTTGAGCATGTAGGATTCCGCAACCTGTACTACATCACTTCTTCCGTAAACGACGAAACGCATCGTCTGGGTGTCTTTCGCGTCCATTCGACTTCGACGAACCGGTTGCTGAAATTCAGCTGCCTTTGAATTTCGGGTGATCCCTCTTGAGCATGTAGGATTCCGCAACCTGTTCTACATCACTTCTTCCGTAAACGACGAAACGCATCGTCTGGGTGTCTTTCGCGTCCATTCGAATTCGACGAACCAGTTGCTGAAATTGAGGTGCCTTTGAATTTCGGGTGATCCGTCTTGAGCATGTAGGATTCCGCAACCTGTTCTCCATCACTTCTTCTGTAAACGACGAAACGCATCGACTGGGTGAGTTTCGCGTCATTCCGACTTCGACGACCCCGTTGCTGAAATTCAGCTGCCTTTGAATTTCGGGTGATCCCTCTTGAGCATGTAGGATTCCGCAACCTGTTCTACATCACTTCTTCCGTAAACGACGAAACGCATAGACTTGGAGTTTCGCGTCATTCCGACTTCGATAACCCGGTTGCTGAAATTCAGCTGCCTTTGGAATTTCGGGTGATCCTCTTGAGCATGTAGGATTCCGCAACCTGTTCTACATCACTTCTTCCGTAAACGACGAAACGCATCGTCTGGGTGTCTTTCGCGTCCATCCGACTTCGACGAACCGGTTGCTCAAATTCAGGTGCCTTTGAATTTCGGGTGATCCCTCTTGAGCATGTAGGATTCCGCAACCTGTTCTACATCACTTCTTCCGTAAACGACGAAACGCATCCACTGGGTGAGTTTCGCGTCATTCCGACTTCGACAACCCGGTTGCTGAAATTGAGGTGCCTTTGAATTTCGGGTGATCCGTCTTGAGCATGTAGGATTCTGCAACCTGTTCTACATCACTTCTTCCGTAAACGACGATACGCATCCACTAGGTGAGTTTCGCGTCATTCCGACTTCGACGACCCCGTTGCTGAAATTCAGCTGCCTTTGGAATTTCGGGTGATCCCTCTTGATCATGTAGGATTCCGCAACCTCTTCTACATCACTTCTTCCGTAAACGACAAAACGAATCCACTGGGTGAGTTTCGCGTCATTCCGACTTCGACAACCCGGTTGCTGAAATTGAGGTGCCTTTGAATTTCGGGTGATCCGTCTTGAGCATGTAGGATTCCGCAACCTGTTCTACATCACTTCTTCCGTAAACGACGATACGCATCCACTAGGTGAGTTTCGTGTCATTCCGACTTCGACGACCCCGTTGCTGAAATTCAGCTGCCTTTGAATTTCGGGTGATCCCTCTTGAGCATGTAGGATTCCGCAACCTGTTCTACATCACTTCTTCCGTAAACGACGAAACGCATAGACTTTTGGAGTTTCGCGTCATTCCGCCTTCGATAACCCGGTTGCCGAAATTCAGCTGCCTTTGGATTTCGAGTGATCACTCTTGAGCATGTAGGATTCCGCAACCTGTCTACATCACTTCTTCCGTAAACGACGAAACGCATCGTCTTGGTGTCTTTCGCGTCATTCCGACTTCGACGAACCGGTTGCTCAAATTCAGGTGCCTTTGAATTTCGGGTGATCCCTCTTGAGCATGTAGGATTCCGCAACCTGTTCTACATCACTTCTTCCGTAAACGACGATACGCATCCACTAGGTGAGTTTCGTGTCATTCCGACTTCGACGACCCCGTTGCTGAAATTCAGCTGCCTTTGAATGTCGGGTGATCCCTCTTGCGCATGTAGGATTCCGCAACCTGTTCTACATCAGTTCTTCCGTAAACGACGAAACGCATAGACTTTTGGAGTTTCGCGTCTTTCCGCCTTCGAAGAGGCGGTTGCCGAAATTTAGTTGCTTTGGAATTTCGGGTGATCCCTCTTGATCATGTAGGATTCCGCAACGTCTTGTACATCACTTCTTCCGTAAACGACAAAACGAATCCACTGGGTGAGTTTCGCGTCATTCCGACTTCGACAACCCGGTTGCTGAAATTGAGGTGCCTTTGAATTTCGGGTGATCCGTCTTGAGCATGTAGGATTCCGCAACCTGTTCTACATCACTTCTTCGGTAAACGACGATACGCATCCACTAGGTGAGTTTCGTGTCATTCCGACTTCGACGGCCCCGTTGCTGAAATTCAGCTGCCTTTTAATTTCGGGTGATCCCTCTTGGGCATGTAGGATTCCGCAACCTGTTCTACTTCATTTCTTCCGTAAATGACGAAACGCATAGACTTTTGGAGTTTCGCGTCATTCCGCCTTCGATGACCCGGTTGCCGAAATTCAGCTGCCTTTGGATTTCGAGTGATCACTCTTGAGCATGTAGGATTCCGCAACCTGTCCTGCATCACTTCTTCCGTAAACGACGAAACGCATCGTCTGGGTGTCTTTCGCGTCCCTCCGACTTCGATGAACCGGTTGCTCAAATTGAGGTGCCTATGAATTTCGGGTGATCCCTCTTGAGCATGTAGGATTCTGCAACCTGTCCTACATCACTTCTTCCGTAAACGATGAAACGCATCGTCTGGGTGTCTTTCGCGTCCATTCGACTTCGACGAACCGGTTGCTGAAATTCAGCTCCCTTTGAATTTCGGGTGATCCGTCTTCAGCATGTAGGATTCCGCAACCTGTTCTACATCACTTCTTCCGTAAACGACGAAACGCATCGTCTGGGTGTCTTTCGCGTCCATTCGAATTCGACGAACCGGTTGCTGAAATTGAGGTGCCTTTGAATTTCGGGTGATCCGTCTTGAGCATGTAGGATTCCGCAACCTGTTCTCCATCACTTCTTCGGTAAACGACGATACACATCCACTAGGTGAGTTTCGTGTCATTCCGACTTCGACGACCCCGTTGCTGAAATTCAGCTCCCTTTGAATTTCGGGTGATCCCTCTTGAGCATGTAGGATTCCGCAACCTGTTCTACATCATTTCTTCCGTAAACGACGAAACGCATAGACTTTTGGAGTTTCGCGTCATTCCGCCTTCGATAACCCGGTTGCCGAAATTCAGCTGCCTTTGGATTTCGAGTGATCACTCTTGAGCATGTAGGATTCCGCAACCTGTCCTCCATCACTTCTTCCGTAAACGACGAAACGCATCGTCTGGGTGTCTTTCGCGTCCATCCGACTTCGACGAACCGGTTGCTCAAATTCAGGTGCCTATGAATTTCGGGTGATCCCTCTTGAGCATGTAGGATTCCGCAACCTGTTCTACATCACTTCTTCCGTAAACGACGAACGCATCCACTAGGTGAGTTTCGCGTCATTCCGACTTCGACGACCCGGTTGCTGAAATTCAGCTGCCTTTGAATTTCGGGTGATCCCTCTTGAGCATGTAGGATTCCGCAACCTGTTCTACATCACTTCTTCCGTAAACGACGAAACGCATCGACTTGGAGTTTCGCGTCTTCCGACTTCGAAGACGGTTGCTGAAATTCAGTGCCTTTGAATTTCGGGTGATCCCTCTTGATCATGTAGGATTCCGCAACGTCTTGTACATCACTTCTTCCGTAAACGACGAAACGATCCACTGGGTGAGTTTCGCGTCATTCCGACTTCGACAACCCGGTTGCTGAAATTGAGGTGCCTTTGAATTTCGGGTGATCCCTCTTGAGCATGTAGGATTCCGCAACCTGTTCTACATCACTTCTTCGTAAACGACGATACGCATCCACTAGGTGAGTTTCGTGTCATTCCGACTTCGACGGCCCCGTTGCTGAAATTCAGCTGCCTTTGAATTTCGGGTGATCCCTCTTGGCATGTAGGATTCCGCAACCTGTTCTACTCATTCTTCCGTAAACGACGAAACGCATAGACTTTTGGAGTTTCGCGTCATTCCGACTTCGATGACCCGGTTGCCGAAATTCAGCTGCCTTTGGATTTCGAGTGATCACTCTTGAGCATGTAGGATTCCGCAACCTGTCTGCATCACTTCTTCCGTAAACGACGAAACGCATCGTCTGGGTGTCTTTCGCGTCATCCGACTTCGATGAACCGGTTGCTCAAATTGAGGTGCCTTGAATTTCGGGTGATCCCTCTTGAGCATGTAGGATTCCGCAACCTGTCCTACATCACTTCTTCCGTAAACGACGAAACGCATCGTCTGGGTGTCTTTCGCGTCCATTCGACTTCGACGAACCGGTTGCCGAAATTCAGCTGCCTTTGAATTTCGGGTGATCCGTCTTGAGCATGTAGGATTCCGCAACCTGTTCTACATCACTTCTTCCGTAAACGACGAAACGCATCGTCTGGGTGTTTTCGCGTCATTCCGAATTCGACGAACCCGGTTGCTGAAATTGAGGTGCCTTTGAATTTCGGGTGATCCGTCTTGAGCATGTAGGATTCCGCAACCTGTTCTCCATCACTTCTTCGGTAAACGACGATACACATCCACTAGGTGAGTTTCGTGTCATTCCGACTTCGACGACCCCGTTGCTGAAATTCAGCTCCCTTTGAATTTCGGGTGATCCCTCTTGAGCATGTAGGATTCCGCAACCTGTTCTACATCATTTCTTCCGTAAACGACGAAACGCATAGACTTTTGGAGTTTCGCGTCATTCCGCCTTCGATAACCCGGTTGCCGAAATTCAGCTGCCTTTGGATTTCGAGTGATCACTCTTGAGCATGTAGGATTCCGCAACCTGTCCTCCATCACTTCTTCCGTAAACGACGAAACGCATCGTCTGGGTGTCTTTCGCGTCCATCCGACTTCGACGAACCGGTTGCTCAAATTCAGGTGCCTATGAATTTCGGGTGATCCCTCTTGAGCATGTAGGATTCCGCAACCTCTTCTACATCACTTCTTCCGTAAATGACAAAACGAATCCACTGGGTGAGTTTCGCGTCATTCCGACTTCGACAACCCGGTTGCTGAAATTGAGGTGCCTTTGAATTTCGGGTGATCCGTCTTGAGCATGTAGGATTCCGCAACCTGTTCTACATCACTTCTTCCGTAAACGACGAAACGCATCCACTGGGTGAGTTTCGCGTCATTCCAGACTTCGACGACCCGGTTGCCGAAATTCAGCTGCCTTGGAATTTCGCGTGATCACTCTTGAGCATGTAGGATTCCGCAACCTGTCCTCCATGACTTCTTCCGTAAACGACAAAACGAATCCACTGGGTGAGTTTCGCGTCATTCCGACTTCGACAACCCGGTTGCTGAAATTGAGGTGCCTTTGAATTTCGGGTGATCCCTCTTGAGCATGTAGGATTCCGCAACCTGTTCTACATCACTTCTTCCGTAAACGACGAAACGCATCCACTAGGTGAGTTTCGTGTCATTCCGACTTCGACGACCCGGTTGCTGAAATTCAGCTGCCTTTGAATTTCGGGTGATCCCTCTTGAGCATGTAGGATTCCGCAACCTGTTCTACATCACTTCTTCCGTAAACGACGAAACGCATAGTCTGGAGTTTCGCGTCATTCCGACTTCGACGACCGGTTGCTGAAATTCAGGTGCCTTTGAATTTCGGGTGATCCCTCTTGAGCATGTAGGATTCCGCAACGTCTGTACATCACTTCTTCCGTAAACGACGAAACGCATCCACTGGGTGAGTTTCGCGTCATTCCGACTTCGACGAACCGGTTGCTGAAATTCAGGTGCCTTTGAATTTCGGGTGATCCGTCTTGAGCATGTAGGATTCCGCAACCTGTTCTACATCACTTCTTCGTAAACGACGATACGCATCCACTAGGTGAGTTTCGTCATTCCGACTTCGACGACCCCGTTGCTGAAATTCAGCTGCCTTTGAATTTCGGGTGATCCCTCTTGAGCATGTAGGATTCCGCAACCTGTTCTACATCACTTCTTCCGTAAACGACGAAACGCATCGACTGGAGTTTCGCGTCATTCCGCTTCGATGACCCGGTTGCCGAAATTCAGCTGCCTTTGGAATTTCGGGTGATCCTCTTGAGCATGTAGGATTCCGCAACCTGTTCCTGCATCACTTCTTCCGTAAACGACGAAACGCATCCTGGGTGTTTCGCGTCATTCCGACTTCGACGAACCGGTTGCTGAAATTGAGGTGCCTTTGAATTTCGGGTGATCCCTCTTGAGCATGTAGGATTCCGCAACCTGTTCTACATCACTTCTTCCGTAAACGACGAAACGCATCCTGGGTGTTTTCGCGTCATTCCGCCTTCGACGAACCGGTTGCTGAAATTCAGCTGCCTTTGAATTTCGGGTGATCCCTCTTGAGCATGTAGGATTCCGCAACCTGTTCTACATCACTTCTTCCGTAAACGACGAAACGCATCCACTGGGTGAGTTTCGCGTCATTCCGACTTCGACGAACCCGGTTGCTGAAATTGAGGTGCCTTTGAATTTCGGGTGATCCGTCTTGAGCATGTAGGATTCCGCAACCTGTTCTACATCACTTCTTCGTAAACGACGAACGCATCCACTAGGTGAGTTTCGTGTCATTCCGACTTCGACGAACCCCGTTGCTGAAATTCAGCTGCCTTTGAATTTCGGGTGATCCCTCTTGAGCATGTAGGATTCCGCAACCTGTTCTACATCACTTCTTCCGTAAACGACGAAACGCATCCACTGGGTGAGTTTCGCGTCATTCCGACTTCGACAACCCGGTTGCTGAAATTCAGCTGCCTTTGAATTTCGGGTGATCCTCTTGAGCATGTAGGATTCCGCAACCTGTTCTACATCACTTCTTCCGTAAACGACGAAACGCATCCACTGGGTGAGTTTCGCGTCATTCCGACTTCGACGACCCGTTGCTGAAATTCAGCTGCCTTTGAATTTCGGGTGATCCCTCTTGAGCATGTAGGATTCCGCAACCTGTTCTACATCACTTCTTCCGTAAACGACGAAACGCATCGTCTGGGTTTCGCGTCATTCCGACTTCGACGACCCGGTTGCTGAAATTCAGCTGCCTTTGAATTTCGGGTGATCCTCTTGAGCATGTAGGATTCCGCAACCTGTTCTACATCACTTCTTCCGTAAACGACGAAACGCATCGTCTGGGTGTTTTCGCGTCATTCCGACTTCGACGAACCGGTTGCTGAAATTCAGGTGCCTTTGAATTTCGGGTGATCCCTCTTGAGCATGTAGGATTCCGCAACCTGTTCTACATCACTTCTTCCGTAAACGACGAAACGCATCCTGGGTGTTTCGCGTCATTCCGACTTCGACGAACCGGTTGCTGAAATTCAGGTGCCTTTGAATTTCGGGTGATCCCTCTTGAGCATGTAGGATTCCGCAACCTGTTCTACATCACTTCTTCCGTAAACGACGAAACGCATCCACTGGTGAGTTTCGCGTCATTCCGACTTCGACGACCCGGTTGCTGAAATTCAGCTGCCTTTGAATTTCGGGTGATCCCTCTTGAGCATGTAGGATTCCGCAACCTGTTCTACATCACTTCTTCCGTAAACGACGAAACGCATCCACTGGAGTTTCGCGTCATTCCGACTTCGACGACCCGGTTGCTGAAATTCAGCTGCCTTTGAATTTCGGGTGATCCCTCTTGAGCATGTAGGATTCCGCAACCTGTTCTACATCACTTCTTCCGTAAACGACGAAACGCATCCTGGGTGTTTTCGCGTCATTCCGACTTCGACGAACCGGTTGCTGAAATTCAGCTGCCTTTGAATTTCGGGTGATCCCTCTTGAGCATGTAGGATTCCGCAACCTGTTCTACATCACTTCTTCCGTAAACGACGAAACGCATCTTGGGTGTTTTCGCGTCATTCCGACTTCGACGAACCGGTTGCTGAAATTCAGCTGCCTTTGAATTTCGGGTGATCCCTCTTGAGCATGTAGGATTCCGCAACCTGTTCTACATCACTTCTTCCGTAAACGACGAAACGCATCGTCTGGGTGAGTTTCGCGTCCATTCCGACTTCGACGAACCGGTTGCTGAAATTCAGGTGCCTTTGAATTTCGGGTGATCCGTCTTGAGCATGTAGGATTCCGCAACCTGTTCTACATCACTTCTTCCGTAAACGACGAAACATCCACTGGGTGAGTTTCGCGTCATTCCGACTTCGACGAACCCCGTTGCTGAAATTCAGCTGCCTTTGAATTTCGGGTGATCCCTCTTGAGCATGTAGGATTCCGCAACCTGTTCTACATCACTTCTTCCGTAAACGACGAAACGCATAGACTTGAGTTTCGCGTCATTCCGCCTTCGATGACCCGGTTGCCGAAATTCAGCTGCCTTTGGATTTCGGTGATCACTCTTGAGCATGTAGGATTCCGCAACCTGTTCTGCATCACTTCTTCCGTAAACGACGAAACGCATCGTCTGGGTGTTTTCGCGTCCATTCCGACTTCGACGAACCGGTTGCTGAAATTCAGCTGCCTTTGAATTTCGGGTGATCCCTCTTGAGCATGTAGGATTCCGCAACCTGTTCTCATCACTTCTTCCGTAAACGACGAAACGCATCGTCTGGGTGTTTTCGCGTCCATTCCGACTTCGACGAACCGGTTGCTGAAATTCAGCTGCCTTTGAATTTCGGGTGATCCCTCTTGAGCATGTAGGATTCCGCAACCTGTTCTACATCACTTCTTCCGTAAACGACGAAACGCATCCTGGGTGTTTCGCGTCCATTCCGACTTCGACGAACCGGTTGCTGAAATTCAGCTGCCTTTGAATTTCGGGTGATCCGTCTTGAGCATGTAGGATTCCGCAACCTGTTCTCCATCACTTCTTCGTAAACGACGAAACATCCTGGGTGAGTTTCGCGTCATTCCGACTTCGACGAACCGTTGCTGAAATTCAGCTGCCTTTGAATTTCGGGTGATCCCTCTTGAGCATGTAGGATTCCGCAACCTGTTCTACATCACTTCTTCCGTAAACGACGAAACGCATAGACTGAGTTTCGTCGTTCCGCCTTCGATAACCCGGTTGCTGAAATTCAGCTGCCTTTGAATTTCGGGTGATCCTCTTGAGCATGTAGGATTCCGCAACCTGTTCTCCATCACTTCTTCCGTAAACGACGAAACGCATCGTCTGGGTGTTTTCGCGTCATTCCGACTTCGACGAACCGGTTGCCAAATTCAGCTGCCTTTGAATTTCGGGTGATCCTCTTGAGCATGTAGGATTCCGCAACCTGTTCTCATCACTTCTTCCGTAAACGACGAAACGCATCGTCTGGGTGAGTTTCGCGTCCATCCGACTTCGACGAACCGGTTGCTGAAATTCAGGTGCCTTTGAATTTCGGGTGATCCCTCTTGAGCATGTAGGATTCCGCAACCTGTTCTACATCACTTCTTCCGTAAACGACGAAACGCATCCTGGGTGTTTTCGCGTCATTCCGACTTCGACGAACCGGTTGCTGAAATTCAGCTGCCTTTGAATTTCGGGTGATCCCTCTTGAGCATGTAGGATTCCGCAACCTGTTCTACATCACTTCTTCCGTAAACGACGAAACGCATCCACTGGGTGAGTTTCGCGTCATTCCGACTTCGACGAACCCGGTTGCTGAAATTCAGGTGCCTTTGAATTTCGGGTGATCCGTCTTGAGCATGTAGGATTCCGCAACCTGTTCTACATCACTTCTTCCGTAAACGACGAAACGCATCCACTGGGTGAGTTTCGCGTCATTCCGACTTCGACGAACCCGGTTGCTGAAATTCAGCTGCCTTTGAATTTCGGGTGATCCCTCTTGAGCATGTAGGATTCCGCAACCTGTTCTACATCACTTCTTCCGTAAACGACGAAACGCATCCACTGGTGAGTTTCGCGTCATTCCGCTTCGACGACCCGGTTGCTGAAATTCAGCTGCCTTTGAATTTCGGGTGATCCCTCTTGAGCATGTAGGATTCCGCAACCTGTTCTCATCACTTCTTCCGTAAACGACGAAACGCATCGTCTGGGTGTGTTTCGCGTCCATTCCGACTTCGACGAACCGGTTGCGAAATTCAGCTGCCTTTGAATTTCGGGTGATCCGTCTTGAGCATGTAGGATTCCGCAACCTGTTCTCCATCACTTCTTCCGTAAACGACGAAACGCATCGTCTGGGTGTGTTTCGCGTCCATTCCGACTTCGACGAACCGGTTGCTGAAATTCAGCTGCCTTTGAATTTCGGGTGATCCCTCTTGAGCATGTAGGATTCCGCAACCTGTTCTACATCACTTCTTCCGTAAACGACGAAACGCATCCTGGGTGAGTTTCGCGTCATTCCGACTTCGACGACCCGGTTGCTGAAATTCAGCTGCCTTTGAATTTCGGGTGATCCCTCTTGAGCATGTAGGATTCCGCAACCTGTTCCACATCACTTCTTCCGTAAACGACGAAACGCATCCACTGGGTGAGTTTCGCGTCATTCCGACTTCGACGAACCCGGTTGCTGAAATTCAGGTGCCTTTGAATTTCGGGTGATCCGTCTTGAGCATGTAGGATTCCGCAACCTGTTCTACATCACTTCTTCGTAAACGACGAAACGCATCCACTAGGTGAGTTTCGTCATTCCGACTTCGACGACCCGGTTGCTGAAATTCAGCTGCCTTTGAATTTCGGGTGATCCTCTTGAGCATGTAGGATTCCGCAACCTGTCTCATCACTTCTTCCGTAAACGACGAAACGCATCGTCTGGGTGTTTTCGCGTCCATTCCGACTTCGACGAACCGGTTGCTGAAATTCAGGTGCCTTTGAATTTCGGGTGATCCGTCTTGAGCATGTAGGATTCCGCAACCTGTTCTCCATCACTTCTTCCGTAAACGACGAACGCATCCACTAGGTGAGTTTCGCGTCATTCCGACTTCGACGAACCCCGTTGCTGAAATTCAGCTGCCTTTGAATTTCGGGTGATCCCTCTTGAGCATGTAGGATTCCGCAACCTGTTCTACATCACTTCTTCCGTAAACGACGAAACGCATCGTCTGGGTGTCTTTCGCGTCCATTCCGACTTCGACGAACCGGTTGCGAAATTCAGCTGCCTTTGAATTTCGGGTGATCCCTCTTGAGCATGTAGGATTCCGCAACCTGTTCTACATCACTTCTTCCGTAAACGACGAAACGCATCCACTGGGTGAGTTTCGCGTCATTCCGACTTCGACGACCCGGTTGCTGAAATTCAGCTGCCTTTGAATTTCGGGTGATCCCTCTTGAGCATGTAGGATTCCGCAACCTGTTCTACATCACTTCTTCCGTAAACGACGATACGCATCCACTAGGTGAGTTTCGTGTCATTCCGACTTCGGCGACCCCGGTTGCTGAAATTCAGCTGCCTTTGAATTTCGGGTGATCCCTCTTGAGCATGTAGGATTCCGCAACCTGTTGTACATCACTTCTTCCGTAAACGACGAAACGCATAGACTGGAGTGTCGCGTCATTCCGCCTTCGATGACCCGGTTGCCGAAATTCAGCTGCCTTTGGAATTTCGGTGATCCTCTTGAGCATGTAGGATTCCGCAACCTGTCCTCCATCACTTCTTCCGTAAACGACGAAACGCATCGTCTGGGTGTCTTTCGCGTCCATCCGACTTCGACGAACCGGTTGCTCAAATTCAGGTGCCTTTGAATTTCGGGTGATCCCTCTTGAGCATGTAGGATTCCGCAACCTGTCCTACATCACTTCTTCCGTAAACGACGAAACGCATCGTCTGGGTGTCTTTCGCGTCCATTCCGACTTCGACGAACCGGTTGCTGAAATTCAGGTGCCTTTGAATTTCGGGTGATCCCTCTTGAGCATGTAGGATTCCGCAACCTGTTCTACATCACTTCTTCCGTAAACGACGAAACGCATCCACTGGGTGAGTTTCGCGTCATTCCGACTTCGACGAACCCGGTTGCTGAAATTCAGCTGCCTTTGAATTTCGGGTGATCCCTCTTGAGCATGTAGGATTCCGCAACCTGTTCTACATCACTTCTTCCGTAAACGACGAACGCATCCACTGGGTGAGTTTCGCGTCATTCCGACTTCGACGAACCCGGTTGCTGAAATTCAGCTGCCTTTGAATTTCGGGTGATCCCTCTTGAGCATGTAGGATTCCGCAACCTGTTCTACATCACTTCTTCCGTAAACGACGAAACGCATCCACTGGGTGTTTTCGCGTCATTCCGACTTCGACAACCCGGTTGCTGAAATTCAGCTGCCTTTGAATTTCGGGTGATCCGTCTTGAGCATGTAGGATTCCGCAACCTGTTCTACATCACTTCTTCCGTAAACGACGAAACATCCACTAGGTGAGTTTCGCGTCATTCCGACTTCGACGACCCCGGTTGCTGAAATTCAGCTGCCTTTGAATTTCGGGTGATCCCTCTTGAGCATGTAGGATTCCGCAACCTGTTCTCCATCACTTCTTCCGTAAACGACGAAACGCATCGTCTGGGTGTGTTTCGCGTCCATTCCGACTTCGACGAACCGGTTGCGAAATTCAGCTGCCTTTGAATTTCGGGTGATCCGTCTTGAGCATGTAGGATTCCGCAACCTGTTCTACATCACTTCTTCCGTAAACGACGAAACGCATCCACTGGGTGAGTTTCGCGTCATTCCGACTTCGACGAACCGGTTTGAAATTCAGCTGCCTTTGAATTTCGGGTGATCCCTCTTGAGCATGTAGGATTCCGCAACCTGTTCTACATCACTTCTTCCGTAAACGACGAAACGCATCCACTGGTGAGTTTCGCGTCATTCCGACTTCGACGACCCGGTTGCTGAAATTCAGCTGCCTTTGAATTTCGGGTGATCCTCTTGAGCATGTAGGATTCCGCAACCTGTTCTACATCACTTCTTCCGTAAACGACGAAACGCATCCACTGGGTTTGCGTCATTCCGACTTCGACGAACCCGGTTGCTGAAATTCAGCTGCCTTTGAATTTCGGGTGATCCTCTTGAGCATGTAGGATTCCGCAACCTGTTCTCATCACTTCTTCCGTAAACGACGAAACGCATCCACTGGGTGAGTTTCGCGTCATTCCGACTTCGACGAACCCGGTTGCTGAAATTCAGCTGCCTTTGAATTTCGGGTGATCCCTCTTGAGCATGTAGGATTCCGCAACCTGTTCTCCATCACTTCTTCCGTAAACGACGAAACGCATCGTCTGGGTGTGTTTCGCGTCCATCCGACTTCGACGAACCGGTTGCTGAAATTCAGCTGCCTTTGAATTTCGGGTGATCCCTCTTGAGCATGTAGGATTCCGCAACCTGTTCTACATCACTTCTTCCGTAAACGACGAAACGCATCGTCTGGGTGTGTTTCGCGTCCATTCCGACTTCGACGAACCGGTTGCGAAATTCAGCTGCCTTTGAATTTCGGGTGATCCGTCTTGAGCATGTAGGATTCCGCAACCTGTTCTCCATCACTTCTTCCGTAAACGACGAAACATCCACTAGGTGAGTTTCGTGTCATTCCGCTTCGACGACCCCGGTTGCTGAAATTCAGCTGCCTTTGAATTTCGGGTGATCCCTCTTGAGCATGTAGGATTCCGCAACCTGTTCTCCATCACTTCTTCCGTAAACGACGAACGCATCGTCTGGGTGTGTTTCGCGTCCATTCCGACTTCGACGAACCGGTTGCTGAAATTCAGCTGCCTTTGAATTTCGGGTGATCCGTCTTGAGCATGTAGGATTCCGCAACCTGTTCTCCATCACTTCTTCCGTAAACGACGAAACGCATCGTCTGGGTGTGTTTCGCGTCCATTCCGACTTCGAGAACCGGTTGCGAAATTCAGCTGCCTTTGAATTTCGGGTGATCCGTCTTGAGCATGTAGGATTCCGCAACCTGTTCTCCATCACTTCTTCGTAAACGACGAAACGCATCCACTGGTGAGTTTTGCGTCATTCCGACTTCGACGACCCGGTTGCCGAAATTCAGCTGCCTTTGAATTTCGGGTGATCCTCTTGAGCATGTAGGATTCCGCAACCTGTCCTCATCACTTCTTCCGTAAACGACGAAACGCATCGCCTGGGTGTCTTTCGCGTCCATTCCGACTTCGACGAACCGGTTGCTGAAATTCAGGTGCCTTTGAATTTCGGGTGATCCGTCTTGAGCATGTAGGATTCCGCAACCTGTTCTCCATCACTTCTTCCGTAAACGACGATACACATCCACTAGGTGAGTTTCGTTCATTCCGCTTCGACGACCCCGTTGCTGAAATTCAGCTGCCTTTGAATTTCGGGTGATCCCTCTTGAGCATGTAGGATTCCGCAACCTGTTCTCCATCACTTCTTCTGTAAACGACGAACGCATCGTCTGGGTGTGTTTCGCGTCATTCCGACTTCGACGAACCGGTTGCGAAATTCAGCTGCCTTTGAATTTCGGGTGATCCGTCTTGAGCATGTAGGATTCCGCAACCTGTTCTCCATCACTTCTTCTGTAAACGACGAAACGCATCGTCTGGGTGTGTTTCGCGTCCATCCGACTTCGAGAACCGGTTGCGGAAATTCAGCTACCTTTGAATTTCGGGTGATCCGTCTTGAGCATGTAGGATTCCGCAACCTGTTCTCCATCACTTCTTCCGTAAACGACGAAACATCCACTGGTGAGTTTCGCGTCATTCCGACTTCGACGACCCCGGTTGCTGAAATTCAGCTGCCTTTGAATTTCGGGTGATCCCTCTTGAGCATGTAGGATTCCGCAACCTGTTCTCCATCACTTCTTCTGTAAACGACGAACGCATCGTCTGGGTGTGTTTCGCGTCCATTCCGACTTCGACGAACCGGTTGCGAAATTCAGCTGCCTTTGAATTTCGGGTGATCCGTCTTGAGCATGTAGGATTCCGCAACCTGTTCTCCATCACTTCTTCGTAAACGACGAAACGCATCGTCTGGGTGTGTTTCGCGTCCATTCCGACTTCGACGAACCGGTTGCTGAAATTCAGCTGCCTTTGAATTTCGGGTGATCCGTCTTGAGCATGTAGGATTCCGCAACCTGTTCTCCATCACTTCTTCGTAAACGACGAAACGCATCCACTGGTGAGTTTCGCGTCATTCCGACTTCGATGACCCGGTTGCCGAAATTCAGCTGCCTTTGAATTTCGGGTGATCCTCTTGAGCATGTAGGATTCCGCAACCTGTTCTCATCACTTCTTCCGTAAACGACGAAACGCATCGCTGGGTGTTTTCGCGTCCATTCCGAATTCGACGAACCGGTTGCTGAAATTCAGCTGCCTTTGAATTTCGGGTGATCCGTCTTGAGCATGTAGGATTCCGCAACCTGTTCTCCATCACTTCTTCGTAAACGACGATACACATCCACTAGGTGAGTTTCGTCATTCCGCCTTCGACGACCCCGTTGCTGAAATTCAGCTGCCTTTGAATTTCGGGTGATCCCTCTTGAGCATGTAGGATTCCGCAACCTGTTCTCCATCACTTCTTCTGTAAACGACGAAACGCATCGTCTGGGTGTGTTTCGCGTCCATCCGACTTCGACGAACCGGTTGCGGAAATTCAGCTACCTTTGAATTTCGGGTGATCCGTCTTGAGCATGTAGGATTCCGCAACCTGTTCTACATCACTTCTTCCGTAAACGACGAAACGCATCGTCTGGGTGTTTTCGCGTCATTCCGACTTCGACGACCGGTTGCTGAAATTCAGCTGCCTTTGAATTTCGGGTGATCCGTCTTGAGCATGTAGGATTCCGCAACCTGTTCTCCATCACTTCTTCCGTAAACGACGATACGCATCCACTAGGTGAGTTTCGTGTCATTCCGACTTCGACGACCCCGTTGCTGAAATTCAGCTGCCTTTGAATTTCGGGTGATCCCTCTTGAGCATGTAGGATTCCGCAACCTGTTCTACATCACTTCTTCCGTAAACGACGAAACGCATCGTCTGGGTGTCGCGTCCATCCGACTTCGACGAACCGGTTGCGAAATTCAGCTGCCTTTGAATTTCGGGTGATCCGTCTTGAGCATGTAGGATTCCGCAACCTGTTCTCCATCACTTCTTCGTAAACGACGAAACGCATCGTCTGGGTGTTTTCGCGTCCATCCGACTTCGAGAACCGGTTGCAAATTCAGCTGCCTTTGAATTTCGGGTGATCCCTCTTGAGCATGTAGGATTCCGCAACCTGTTCTCATCACTTCTTCCGTAAACGACGAAACGCATCCTCTGGGTGTTTTCGCGTCCATTCCGACTTCGACGAACCGGTTGCTGAAATTCAGGTGCCTTTGAATTTCGGGTGATCCTCTTGAGCATGTAGGATTCCGCAACCTGTTCTACATCACTTCTTCCGTAAACGACGAAACGCATCCACTGGGTGAGTTTCGCGTCCATTCCGACTTCGACGAACCCGGTTGCTGAAATTCAGGTGCCTTTGAATTTCGGGTGATCCGTCTTGAGCATGTAGGATTCCGCAACCTGTTCTCCATCACTTCTTCCGTAAACGACGATACGCATCCACTAGGTGAGTTTCGTGTCATTCCGACTTCGACGACCCGGTTGCTGAAATTCAGCTGCCTTTGAATTTCGGGTGATCCCTCTTGAGCATGTAGGATTCCGCAACCTGTTCTCATCACTTCTTCCGTAAACGACGAAACGCATCGTCTGGGTGTTTTCGCGTCATTCCGACTTCGACGAACCCGGTTGCTGAAATTCAGCTGCCTTTGAATTTCGGGTGATCCGTCTTGAGCATGTAGGATTCCGCAACCTGTTCTCCATCACTTCTTCCGTAAACGACGATAACATCCACTAGGTGAGTTTCGTGTCATTCCGACTTCGACGACCCCGTTGCTGAAATTCAGCTGCCTTTGAATTTCGGGTGATCCCTCTTGAGCATGTAGGATTCCGCAACCTGTTCTCCATCACTTCTTCTGTAAACGACGAAACGCATCGTCTGGGTGTGTTTCGCGTCCTTCCGACTTCGACGAACCGGTTGCGGAAATTCAGCTGCCTTTGAATTTCGGGTGATCCGTCTTGAGCATGTAGGATTCCGCAACCTGTCCTACATCACTTCTTCCGTAAACGACGAAACGCATCGTCTGGGTGAGTTTCGCGTCATTCCGACTTCGACGACCCGGTTGCCGAAATTCAGCTGCCTTTGAATTTCGGGTGATCCCTCTTGAGCATGTAGGATTCCGCAACCTGTTCTCATCACTTCTTCCGTAAACGACGAAACGCATCGTCTGGTGTTTCGCGTCCATTCCGACTTCGACGAACCGGTTGCTGAAATTCAGCTGCCTTTGAATTTCGGGTGATCCGTCTTGAGCATGTAGGATTCCGCAACCTGTTCTCATCACTTCTTCCGTAAACGACGAAACGCATCCACTGGTGAGTTTGCGTCATTCCGACTTCGATGACCCGGTTGCTGAAATTCAGCTGCCTTTGAATTTCGGGTGATCCGTCTTGAGCATGTAGGATTCCGCAACCTGTTCTCCATCACTTCTTCCGTAAACGACGAAACGCATCGTCTGGGTGTTTGCGTCCATTCCGACTTCGACGAACCGGTTGCTGAAATTCAGCTGCCTTTGAATTTCGGGTGATCCGTCTTGAGCATGTAGGATTCCGCAACCTGTTCTCCATCACTTCTTCTGTAAACGACGAAACATCGTCTGGGTGAGTTTCGCGTCATTCCGACTTCGACGAACCGGTTGCGGAAATTCAGCTGCCTTTGAATTTCGGGTGATCCGTCTTGAGCATGTAGGATTCCGCAACCTGTTGTCCATCACTTCTTCTGTAAACGACGAAACGCATCGTCTGGGTGTGTTTCGAGTCCTTCCGACTTTGACGAACCGGTTGCGGAAATTGAGCTGCCTTTGAATTTCGGGTGATCCGTCTTGAGCATGTAGGATTCCGCAACCTGTTCTCCATCACTTCTTCCGTAAACGACGAAACATCCACTGGTGAGTTTCGCGTCATTCCGCCTTCGACGACCCGTTGCTGAAATTCAGCTGCCTTGAATTTCGGGTGATCCCTCTTGAGCATGTAGGATTCCGCAACCTGTTCTCCATCACTTCTTCCGTAAACGACGATACGCATCCACTGGTGAGTTTCGCGTCATTCCGACTTCGACGAACCGGTTGCGAAATTCAGCTGCCTTTGAATTTCGGGTGATCCGTCTTGAGCATGTAGGATTCCGCAACCTGTTCTCCATCACTTCTTCTGTAAACGACGAAACGCATCGTCTGGGTGTGTTTCGCGTCATTCCGACTTCGAGAACCGGTTGCGAAATTCAGCTGCCTTTGAATTTCGGGTGATCCGTCTTGAGCATGTAGGATTCCGCAACCTGTTCTCCATCACTTCTTCGTAAACGACGAAACGCATCCACTGGGTGAGTTTTGCGTCATTCCGACTTCGACGAACCGGTTGCGAAATTCAGCTGCCTTTGAATTTCGGGTGATCCTCTTGAGCATGTAGGATTCCGCAACCTGTCCTCATCACTTCTTCCGTAAACGACGAAACGCATCCCTGGGTGTCTTTCGCGTCCATTCGACTTCGACGAACCGGTTGCTGAAATTCAGGTGCCTTTGAATTTCGGGTGATCCGTCTTGAGCATGTAGGATTCCGCAACCTGTTCTCCATCACTTCTTCGTAAACGACGAACACATCCACTGGTGAGTTTCGTTTCATTCCGCTTCGACGACCCGGTTGCTGAAATTCAGCTGCCTTTGAATTTCGGGTGATCCCTCTTGAGCATGTAGGATTCCGCAACCTGTTCTCCATCACTTCTTCTGTAAACGACGAACGCATCGTCTGGGTGTGTTTCGCGTCCATCCGACTTCGACGAACCGGTTGCGGAAATTCAGCTACCTTTGAATTTCGGGTGATCCGTCTTGAGCATGTAGGATTCCGCAACCTGTTCTCCATCACTTCTTCCGTAAACGACGAAACGCATCGTCTGGGTGTGTTTCGCGTCATTCCGACTTCGAGAACCGGTTGCTGAAATTCAGCTGCCTTTGAATTTCGGGTGATCCGTCTTGAGCATGTAGGATTCCGCAACCTGTTCTCCATCACTTCTTCCGTAAACGACGATACACATCCACTAGGTGAGTTTCGTGTCATTCCGACTTCGACGACCCCGTTGCTGAAATTCAGCTGCCTTTGAATTTCGGGTGATCCCTCTTGAGCATGTAGGATTCCGCAACCTGTTCTCCATCACTTCTTCTGTAAACGACGAAACGCATCGTCTGGGTGTGTTTCGCGTCCATCCGACTTCGACGAACCGGTTGCGGAAATTCAGCTACCTTTGAATTTCGGGTGATCCGTCTTGAGCATGTAGGATTCCGCAACCTGTTCTACATCACTTCTTCCGTAAACGACGAAACGCATCCTGGTGTGTTTCGCGTCATTCCGACTTCGAGAACCGGTTGCGGAAATTCAGCTGCCTTTGAATTTCGGGTGATCCGTCTTGAGCATGTAGGATTCCGCAACCTGTTCTCCATCACTTCTTCGTAAACGACGAAACGCATCGTCTGGGTGTGTTTCGCGTCCATTCCGACTTCGACGAACCGGTTGCGGAAATTCAGCTGCCTTTGAATTTCGGGTGATCCGTCTTGAGCATGTAGGATTCCGCAACCTGTTCTACATCACTTCTTCCGTAAACGACGAAACGCATCCACTAGGTGAGTTTCGTGTCATTCCGACTTCGACGAACCGGTTGCGGAAATTCAGCTACCTTTGAATTTTGGGTGATCCGTCTTGAGCATGTAGGATTCCGCAACCTGTTCTCCATCACTTCTTCTGTAAACGACGAAACGCATCGTCTGGGTGAGTTTCGCGTCCATTCCGACTTCGACGAACCGGTTGCGAAATTCAGCTGCCTTTGAATTTCGGGTGATCCGTCTTGAGCATGTAGGATTCCGCAACCTGTTCTCCATCACTTCTTCTGTAAACGACGAAACGCATCGTCTGGGTGTGTTTCGCGTCCATCCGACTTCGACGAACCGGTTGCGGAAATTCAGCTGCCTTTGAATTTCGGGTGATCCGTCTTGAGCATGTAGGATTCCGCAACCTGTTCTACATCACTTCTTCCGTAAACGACGATACGAATCCACTTGGTGAGTTTCGCGTCATTCCGACTTCGACAACCCGGTTGCTGAAATTGCGGTGCCTTTGAATTTCGGGTGATCCGTCTTGAGCATGTAGGATTCCGCAACCTGTTCTCCATCACTTCTTCCGTAAACGACGATACACATCCACTAGGTGAGTTTCGTTTCATTCCGCCTTCGACGACCCCGTTGCTGAAATTCAGCTGCCTATGAATTTCGGGTGATCCCTCTTGAGCATGTAGGATTCCGCAACCTGTTCTCCATCACTTCTTCTGTAAACGACGAGACGCATCGTCTGGGTGTGTGTCGCGTCCATCCGACTTCGACGAACCGGTTGCGGAAATTCAGCTACCTTTGAATTTCGGGTCATCCGTCTTGAGCATGTAGGATTCCGCAACCTGTTCTCCATCACTTCTTCTGTAAACAACGAAACGCATCGTCTGGGTGTGTTTCGCGTCCATCCGACTTCGAGGAACCGGTTGCGGAAATTCAGCTCCCTTTGAATTTCGGGTGATCCGTCTTGAGCATGTAGGATTCCGCAACCTGTTCTCCATCACTTCTTTCGTAAACGACGAAACGCATCCACTAGGTGAGTTTTGCGTCATTCCGACTTCGATGACCCGGTTGCCGAAATTCAGCTGCCTTTGGATTTCGTGTGATCACTCTTGAGCATGTAGGATTCCGCAACCTGTCCTGCATCACTTCTTCCGTAAACGACGAAACGCATCGCCTGGGTGTCTTTCGCGTCCATTCGAATTCGACGAACCGGTTGCTGAAATTGAGGTGCCTTTGAATTTCGGGTGATCCGTCTTGAGCATGTAGGATTCCGCAACCTGTTCTCCATCACTTCTTCGGTAAACGACGATACACATCCACTAGGTGAGTTTCGTTTCATTCCGCCTTCGACGACCCCGTTGCTGAAATTCAGCTGCGTATGAATTTCGGGTGATCCCTCTTGAGCATGTAGGATTCCGCAACCTGTTCTCCATCACTTCTTCTGTAAACGACGAAACGCATCGTCTGGGTGTGTTTCGCGTCCATCCGACTTCGACGAACCGGTTGCGGAAATTCAGCTACCTTTGAATTTCGGGTGATCCGTCTTGAGCATGTAGGATTCCGCAACCTGTTCTCCATCACTTCTTCTGTAAACGACGAAACGCATCGTCTGGGTGTGTTTCGCGTCCATCCGACTTCGAGGAACCGGTTGCGGAAATTCAGCTACCTTTGAATTTCGGGTGATCCGTCTTGAGCATGTAGGATTCCGCAACCTGTTCTCCATCACTTCTTCCGTAAACGACGATACACATCCACTAGGTGAGTTTCGTGTCATTCCGCCTTCGACGACCCCGTTGCTGAAATTCAGCTGCCTGTGAATTTCGGGTGATCCCTCTTGAGCATGTAGGATTCCGCAACCTGTTCTCCATCACTTCTTCTGTAAACGACGAACGCATCGTCTGGGTGTGTTTCGCGTCCATCCGACTTCGACGAACCGGTTGCGGAAATTCAGCTACCTTTGAATTTCGGGTGATCCGTCTTGAGCATGTAGGATTCCGCAACCTGTTCTCCATCACTTCTTCTGTAAACGACGAAACGCATCGTCTGGGTGTGTTTCGCGTCCATCCGACTTCGAGGAACCGGTTGCGGAAATTCAGCTCCCTTTGAATTTCGGGTGATCCGTCTTGAGCATGTAGGATTCCGCAACCTGTTCTCCATCACTTCTTCTGTAAACGACGAAACGCATCGTCTGGGTGAGTTTCGCGTCATTCCGACTTCGAGAACCGGTTGCGAAATTCAGCTGCCTTTGAATTTCGGGTGATCCGTCTTGAGCATGTAGGATTCCGCAACCTGTTCTCCATCACTTCTTCCGTAAACGACGAAACATCCACTGGGTGAGTTTCGTGTCATTCCGACTTCGACGAACCGGTTGCTGAAATTCAGCTGCCTTTGAATTTCGGGTGATCCGTCTTGAGCATGTAGGATTCCGCAACCTGTTCTCCATCACTTCTTCTGTAAACGACGAAACGCATCGTCTGGGTGAGTTTCGCGTCATTCCGACTTCGACGAACCGGTTGCGAAATTCAGCTGCCTTTGAATTTCGGGTGATCCCTCTTGAGCATGTAGGATTCCGCAACCTGTTCTCCATCACTTCTTCTGTAAACGACGAAACGCATCGTCTGGGTGTGTTTCGCGTCCATCCGACTTCGACGAACCGGTTGCGGAAATTCAGCTGCCTTTGAATTTCGGGTGATCCGTCTTGAGCATGTAGGATTCCGCAACCTGTTCTACATCACTTCTTCCGTAAACGACGAACGCATCCACTGGTGAGTTTCGCGTCATTCCGACTTCGACAACCCGGTTGCTGAAATTGCTGCCTTTGAATTTCGGGTGATCCGTCTTGAGCATGTAGGATTCCGCAACCTGTTCTCCATCACTTCTTCCGTAAACGACGATAC
The DNA here is from genome assembly GCA_025169955.1 of Salix arbutifolia. Taxonomy (NCBI): domain Eukaryota; kingdom Viridiplantae; phylum Streptophyta; class Magnoliopsida; order Malpighiales; family Salicaceae; genus Salix; species Salix arbutifolia. The sequence goes on from CM045906.1 coordinate 10,674,461, forward strand.
ACATCCACTAGGTGAGTTTCGTTCATTCCGACTTCGACGACCCCGTTGCTGAAATTCAGCTGCCTTTGAATTTCGGGTGATCCCTCTTGAGCATGTAGGATTCCGCAACCTGTTCTCCATCACTTCTTCTGTAAACGACGAAACGCATCGTCTGGGTGTGTTCGCGTCCATTCCGACTTCGACGAACCGGTTGCGAAATTCAGCTGCCTTTGAATTTCGGGTGATCCGTCTTGAGCATGTAGGATTCCGCAACCTGTTCTCCATCACTTCTTCTGTAAACGACGAAACGCATCGTCTGGGTGTGTTTCGCGTCCATCCGACTTCGAGAACCGGTTGCGAAATTCAGCTGCCTTTGAATTTCGGGTGATCCCTCTTGAGCATGTAGGATTCCGCAACCTGTTCTCATCACTTCTTCCGTAAACGACGAAACGCATCCACTGGGTGAGTTTCGTGTCATTCCGACTTCGACGAACCGGTTGCTGAAATTCAGCTGCCTTTGAATTTCGGGTGATCCTCTTGAGCATGTAGGATTCCGCAACCTGTTCTACATCACTTCTTCCGTAAACGACGAAACGCATCCTGGGTGTTTTCGCGTCATTCCGACTTCGACGAACCCGGTTGCTGAAATTCAGGTGCCTTTGAATTTCGGGTGATCCCTCTTGAGCATGTAGGATTCCGCAACCTGTTCTCCATCACTTCTTCGTAAACGACGAAACGCATCCACTAGGTGAGTTTGCGTCATTCCGACTTCGACGACCCGGTTGCTGAAATTCAGCTGCCTTTGAATTTCGGGTGATCCGTCTTGAGCATGTAGGATTCCGCAACCTGTTCTCATCACTTCTTCCGTAAACGACGAAACGCATCGTCTGGGTGTTTTCGCGTCCATTCCGACTTCGACGAACCGGTTGCTGAAATTCAGCTGCCTTTGAATTTCGGGTGATCCGTCTTGAGCATGTAGGATTCCGCAACCTGTTCTCCATCACTTCTTCCGTAAACGACGATACACATCCACTAGGTGAGTTTCGTCATTCCGACTTCGACGACCCCGTTGCTGAAATTCAGCTGCCTTTGAATTTCGGGTGATCCCTCTTGAGCATGTAGGATTCCGCAACCTGTTCTCCATCACTTCTTCTAAACGACGAAACGCATCGTCTGGGTGTGTTTCGCGTCCATCCGACTTCGACGAACCGGTTGCGGAAATTCAGCTGCCTTTGAATTTCGGGTGATCCGTCTTGAGCATGTAGGATTCCGCAACCTGTTCTCCATCACTTCTTCTGTAAACGACGAAACGCATCGTCTGGGTGTGTTTCGCGTCCATCCGACTTCGACGAACCGGTTGCGGAAATTCAGCTACCTTTGAATTTCGGGTGATCCGTCTTGAGCATGTAGGATTCCGCAACCTGTTCTCCATCACTTCTTCCGTAAACGACGAAACATCCACTGGTGAGTTTCGCGTCATTCCGACTTCGACGAACCGGTTGCTGAAATTCAGCTGCCTTTGAATTTCGGGTGATCCCTCTTGAGCATGTAGGATTCCGCAACCTGTTCTCCATCACTTCTTCTGTAAACGACGAAACGCATCGTCTGGGTGTGTTTCGCGTCCATCCGACTTCGACGAACCGGTTGCGGAAATTCAGCTGCCTTTGAATTTCGGGTGATCCGTCTTGAGCATGTAGGATTCCGCAACCTGTTCTCCATCACTTCTTCCGTAAACGACGAAACGCATCGTCTGGGTGTGTTTCGCGTCCATTCCGACTTCGAGAACCGGTTGCGAAATTCAGCTGCCTTTGAATTTCGGGTGATCCGTCTTGAGCATGTAGGATTCCGCAACCTGTTCTCCATCACTTCTTCTGTAAACGACGAAACGCATCGTCTGGGTGTTTTCGCGTCCATCCGACTTCGACGAACCGGTTGCGAAATTCAGCTGCCTTTGAATTTCGGGTGATCCCTCTTGAGCATGTAGGATTCCGCAACCTGTTCTACATCACTTCTTCCGTAAACGACGAAACGCATCCACTGGGTGAGTTTCGCGTCATTCCGACTTCGACAACCCGGTTGCTGAAATTCAGGTGCCTTTGAATTTCGGGTGATCCGTCTTGAGCATGTAGGATTCCGCAACCTGTTCTCATCACTTCTTCCGTAAACGACGAAACGCATCCTGGTGAGTTTCGCGTCATTCCGACTTCGACGACCCGGTTGCTGAAATTCAGCTGCCTTGAATTTCGGGTGATCCCTCTTGAGCATGTAGGATTCCGCAACCTGTTCTCCATCACTTCTTCCGTAAACGACGAACGCATCGTCTGGGTGAGTTTCGCGTCCATTCCGACTTCGACGAACCGGTTGCTGAAATTCAGCTGCCTTTGAATTTCGGGTGATCCCTCTTGAGCATGTAGGATTCCGCAACCTGTTCTACATCACTTCTTCTGTAAACGACGAAACGCATCCACTGGGTGTTTCGCGTCATCCGACTTCGACAACCGGTTGCGAAATTCAGCTGCCTTTGAATTTCGGGTGATCCGTCTTGAGCATGTAGGATTCCGCAACCTGTTCTCCATCACTTCTTCCGTAAACGACGAAACGCATCGTCTGGTGAGTTTCGCGTCCATTCCGACTTCGACGAACCGGTTGCGAAATTCAGCTGCCTTTGAATTTCGGGTGATCCGTCTTGAGCATGTAGGATTCCGCAACCTGTTCTCATCACTTCTTCCGTAAACGACGAAACGCATCCACTGGGTGTTTCGCGTCATTCCGACTTCGACGAACCGGTTGAAATTCAGCTGCCTTTGAATTTCGGGTGATCCGTCTTGAGCATGTAGGATTCCGCAACCTGTTCTCATCACTTCTTCCGTAAACGACGAAACGCATATCTGGAGTTTCGCGTCATTCCGACCTTCGACGACCCGGTTGCTGAAATTCAGCTGCCTTTGAATTTCGGGCGATCCCTCTTGAGCATGTAGGATTCCGCAACCTGTTGTCCATCACTTCTTCTGTAAACGACGAAACGCATCGTCTGGGTGTGTTTCGAGTCCTTCCGACTTTGACAACCCGGTTGCGGAAATTCAGCTGCCTTTGAATTTCGGGTGATCCGTCTTGAGCATGTAGGATTCCGCAACCTGTCCTCATCACTTCTTCCGTAAACGACGAAACGCATCGTCTGGGTGTTTTCGCGTCCATTCCGACTTCGACGAACCGGTTGCTGAAATTCAGCTGCCTTTGAATTTCGGGTGATCCCTCTTGAGCATGTAGGATTCCGCAACCTGTTCTCCATCACTTCTTCCGTAAACGACGAAACGATCCACTAGGTGAGTTTCGCGTCATTCCGACTTCGACGACCCGGTTGCTGAAATTCAGCTGCCTTTGAATTTCGGGTGATCCCTCTTGAGCATGTAGGATTCCGCAACCTGTTCTCATCACTTCTTCCGTAAACGACGAAACGCATCGTCTGGGTGTTTTCGCGTCCATTCCGACTTCGACGAACCGGTTGCGGAAATTCAGCTGCCTTTGAATTTCGGGTGATCCCTCTTGAGCATGTAGGATTCCGCAACCTGTCCTCCATCACTTCTTCCGTAAACGACGAAACGCATCCACTGGGTGAGTTTCGCGTCATTCCGACTTCGACGGCCGGTTGCTGAAATTCAGCTGCCTTTGAATTTCGGGTGATCCGTCTTGAGCATGTAGGATTCCGCAACCTGTTCTCATCACTTCTTCCGTAAACGACGAAACGCATCCACTGGGTGTTTCGCGTCATTCCGACTTCGACAACCGGTTGCTGAAATTCAGCTGCCTTTGAATTTCGGGTGATCCCTCTTGAGCATGTAGGATTCCGCAACCTGTTCTCCATCACTTCTTCCGTAAACGACGAAACGCATCCACTGGGTGAGTTTCGCGTCATTCCGACTTCGACGAACCCCGGTTGCTGAAATTCAGCTGCCTTTGAATTTCGGGTGATCCGTCTTGAGCATGTAGGATTCCGCAACCTGTTCTCATCACTTCTTCCGTAAACGACGAAACGCATCGTCTGGGTGAGTTTCGCGTCATCCGACTTCGACGAACCGGTTGCGAAATTCAGCTGCCTTTGAATTTCGGGTGATCCTCTTGAGCATGTAGGATTCCGCAACCTGTTCTCATCACTTCTTCTAAACGACGAAACGCATCGTCTGGTGTTTTCGCGTCCATCCGACTTCGACGAACCGGTTGCAAATTCAGCTGCCTTTGAATTTCGGGTGATCCCTCTTGAGCATGTAGGATTCCGCAACCTGTTCTACATCACTTCTTCCGTAAACGACGAAAACGCATACTGGGTTTCGCGTCATTCCGACTTCGACAACCCGGTTGCTGAAATTCAGGTGCCTTTGAATTTCGGGTGATCCGTCTTGAGCATGTAGGATTCCGCAACCTGTTCTCCATCACTTCTTCCGTAAACGACGACACGCATCGTAGGTGGTTTTTCGCGTCATTCCGACTTCGACGACCGGTTGCTGAAATTCAGCTGCCTTGAATTTCGGGTGATCCCTCTTGATCATGTAGGATTCCGCAACCTGTTCTACATCACTTCTTCCGTAAACGACGAAACGCATCGTCTGGGTGTTTTCGCGTCCATTCCGACTTCGACGAACCGGTTGCTGAAATTCAGGTGCCTTTGAATTTCGGGTGATCCCTCTTGAGCATGTAGGATTCCGCAACCTGTTCTACATCACTTCTTCCGTAAACGACGAAACGCATCGTCTGGGTGAGTTTTGCGTCATTCCGACTTCGAGAACCGGTTGCGAAATTCAGCTGCCTTTGAATTTCGGGTGATCCCTCTTGAGCATGTAGGATTCCGCAACCTGTTCTACATCACTTCTTCCGTAAACGACGAAACGCATCCACTAGGTGAGTTTCGTCATTCCGACTTCGACGACCCGGTTGCCGAAATTCAGCTGCCTTTCAATTTCGGGTGATCCCTCTTGAGCATGTAGGATTCCGCAACCTGTTCTACATCACTTCTTCCGTAAACGACGAAACGCATCCACTGGGTGAGTTTCGCGTCATTCCGACTTCGACGACCCGGTTGCCGAAATTCAGCTGCCTTTGAATTTCGGGTGATCCCTCTTGAGCATGTAGGATTCCGCAACCTGTTCTCATCACTTCTTCCGTAAACGACGAAACGCATCGTCTGGGTGTTTTCGCGTCATCCGACTTCGACGAACCGGTTGCTGAAATTCAGCTGCCTTTGAATTTCGGGTGATCCCTCTTGAGCATGTAGGATTCCGCAACCTGTTCTCATCACTTCTTCTGTAAACGACGAAACGCATCGTCTGGGTGGTTTCGCGTCCATCCGACTTCGACGAACCGGTTGCGAAATTCAGCTCCTTTGAATTTCGGGTGATCCGTCTTGAGCATGTAGGATTCCGCAACCTGTTCTACATCACTTCTTCCGTAAACGACGAAACGCATCCTGGTGAGTTTCGCGTCATTCCGACTTCGACGACCCCGGTTGCTGAAATTCAGCTGCCTTTGAATTTCGGGTGATCCCTCTTGAGCATGTAGGATTCCGCAACCTGTTCTACATCACTTCTTCGTAAACGACGAAACGCATCCACTGGTGAGTTTCGCGTCATTCCGACTTCGACGACCCGGTTGCCGAAATTCAGCTGCCTTTGAATTTCGGGTGATCCCTCTTGAGCATGTAGGATTCCGCAACCTGTTCTACATCACTTCTTCCGTAAACGACGAAACGCATCGTCTGGGTGTTTTCGCGTCCATCCGACTTCGACGAACCGGTTGCAAATTCAGCTGCCTTTGAATTTCGGGTGATCCCTCTTGAGCATGTAGGATTCCGCAACCTCTTCTACATCACTTCTTCCGTAAACGACGAAACGATCGACTGGTGAGTTTCGCGTCATTCCGACTTCGATAACCCGGTTGCTGAAATTGAGCTGCCTTTGAATTTCGGGTGATCCGTCTTGAGCATGTAGGATTCCGCAACCTGTCTACATCACTTCTTCCGTAAACGACGAAACGCATCGTCTGGGTGAGTTTCGCGTCATTCCGACTTCGACGACCGGTTGCTGAAATTCAGCTGCCTTTGAATTTCGGGTGATCCCTCTTGAGCATGTAGGATTCCGCAACCTGTTCTACATCACTTCTTCCGTAAACGACAAAACGAATCCACTGGGTGAGTTTCGCGTCATTCCGACTTCGACAACCCGGTTGCTGAAATTCAGCTGCCTTTGAATTTCGGGTGATCCCTCTTGAGCATGTACGATTCCGCAACCTGTTCTACATCACTTCTTCCGTAAACGACGAAACGCATCCACTAGGTGAGTTTCGTGTCATTCCGACTTCGACCCGGTTGCTGAAATTCAGCTGCCTTTGAATTTCGGGTGATCCCTCTTGAGCATGTAGGATTCCGCAACCTGTTCTACATCACTTCTTCCGTAAACGACGAAACGCATCGTCTGGGTGAGTTTCGCGTCATTCCGACTTCGACGAACCGGTTGCTGAAATTCAGCTGCCTTTGAATTTCGGGTGATCCCTCTTGAGCATGTAGGATTCCGCAACCTGTTCTACATCACTTCTTCCTAAACGACGAAACGCATCCTAGGTGAGTTTCGCGTCATTCCGACTTCGATGACCCGGTTGCTGAAATTCAGGTGCCTTTGAATTTCGGGTGATCCCTCTTGAGCATGTAGGATTCCGCAACCTGTTCTCATCACTTCTTCCGTAAACGACGATACGCATCCACTAGGTGAGTTTCGTGTCATTCCGACTTCGACGACCCCGTTGCTGAAATTCAGCTGCCTTGAATTTCGGGTGATCCCTCTTGAGCATGTAGGATTCCGCAACCTGTTCTACATCACTTCTTCCGTAAACGACGAAACGCATCCACTGGGTGTTTCGCGTCATTCCGACTTCGACGAACCCGGTTGCTGAAATTGCGGTGCCTTTGAATTTCGGGTGATCCCTCTTGAGCATGTAGGATTCCGCAACCTGTTCTACATCACTTCTTCCGTAAACGACGACACATCCACTAGGTGAGTTTTGGTCATTCCGACTTCGACGACCCCTTGCGAAATTCAGCTGCCTTTGAATTTCGGGTGATCCCTCTTGATCATGTAGGATTCCGCAACCTGTTCTACATCACTTCTTCCGTAAACGACGAAACGCATCGTCACTGGGTGAGTTTCGCGTCATTCCGACTTCGACGAACCCGGTTGCTGAAATTCAGGTGCCTTTGAATTTCGGGTGATCCCTCTTGAGCATGTAGGATTCCGCAACCTGTCTTCATCACTTCTTCCGTAAACGACGAAACGCATCCTAGGTGAGTTTTCGCGTCATTCCGACTTCGACGACCGGTTGCTCAAATTCAGCTGCCTTTGAATTTCGGGTGATCCCTCTTGAGCATGTAGGATTCCGCAACCTGTTCTCCATCACTTCTTCCGTAAACGACGAAACGCATCCACTAGGTGAGTTTCGTGTCATTCCGACTTCGACGACCCCGTTGCTGAAATTCAGCTGCCTTTGAATTTCGGGTGATCCCTCTTGAGCATGTAGGATTCCGCAACCTGTTCTACATCACTTCTTCCGTAAACGACGAAACGCATCCACTAGGTGAGTTTTGCGTCATTCCGACTTCGACGACCCGGTTGCCGAAATTCAGCTGCCTTTGAATTTCGGGTGATCCCTCTTGAGCATGTAGGATTCCGCAACCTGTTCTACATCACTTCTTCCGTAAACGACGAAACGCATCGTCTGGGTGTCTTTCGCGTCCATCCGACTTCGACGAACCGGTTGCTGAAATTCAGCTGCCTTTGAATTTCGGGTGATCCCTCTTGAGCATGTAGGATTCCGCAACCTGTTCTACATCACTTCTTCGTAAACGACGAAACGCATCCACTAGGTGAGTTTCGCGTCATTCCGACTTCGACGACCCGGTTGCCGAAATTCAGCTGCCTTTGGAATTTCGGGTGATCCTCTTGAGCATGTAGGATTCCGCAACCTGTTCTACATCACTTCTTCCGTAAACGACGAAACGCATCGTCTGGGTGAGTTTTCGCGTCATTCCGACTTCGACGAACCGGTTGCTGAAATTGAGGTGCCTTTGAATTTCGGGTGATCCGTCTTGAGCATGTAGGATTCCGCAACCTGTCCTACATCACTTCCTCCATAAACGATGAAACGCATCGTCTGGGTGATTTTCGCGTCATTCCGCCTTCTAAGACGCGGTTGCCGAAATTCAGCTGCCTTGGAATTTCGGGTGATCCCTCTTGATCATGTAGGATTCCGCAACCTGTTCTACATCACTTCTTCCGTAAACGACGATACGCATCCACTAGGTGAGTTTTGTGTCATTCCGACTTCGACGGCCCCGTTGGTGAAATTCAGCTGCCTTTGAATTTCCGGTGATCCCTCTTGAGCATGTAGGATTCCGCAACCTCTTCTACACCTTCTTCCGTAAACGACGAAACTCATAGACTTTCGGAGTTTCGCGTCATTCCGCCTTCGATGACCCGATTGCTGAAATTGAGCTGCCTTTGGATTTCGAGTGATCACTCTTGAGCATGTAGGATTCCGCAACCTGTCCTCCATCACTTCTTCCGTAAACGACGAAACGCATCGTCTGCGTGTCTTTGGCATCCATCCGACTTCGACGAACCGGTTGCTCAAATTCAGGTGCCTTTGAATTTCGGGTGATCCCTCTTGAGCATGTAGGATTCCGCAACCTGTCCTACATCACTTCTTCCGTAAACGACGAAACGCATCGTCTGGGTGTCTTTCGCGTCGATTCGACTTTGACGAACCGGTTGCTGAAATTCAGGTGCCTTTGAATTTCGGGTGATCCCTCTTGAGCATGTAGGATTCCGCAACCTGTTCTACATCACTTCTTTCATAAACGACGAAACGCATCCGCTAGGTGAGTTTTGCGTCAATCCGACTGGGATGACCCGGTTGCCGAAATTCAGCTGCCTTTGGATTTCGAGTGATCACTCTTGAGCATGTAGGATTCCGCAACCTGTCCTACATCACTTCTTCCGTAAAGGACGAAACGCATCGTCTGGGTGATTTTCGCGTCATTCCTCCTTCGAAGACCCGGTTGCCGAAATTCAGTTGCCTTGGAAATTCGGGTGATCCCTCTTGATCATGTAGGATTCCGCAACCTCTTCTACATCTCTTCTTTCATAAACGACGAAATGCATCCACTAGGTGAGTTCGTGTCATTCCGACTTCGACGACCCCGTTGCTGAAATTCAGCTGCCTTTGAATTTCGGGTGATCCCTCTAGAGCATGTAGGATTCCGCAACCTGTTCTCCATCACTTCTTCCGTAAACGACGATACACATCCATTAGGTGAGTTTCGTGTCATTCCGACTTCGACGACCCCGTTGCTGAAATTCAGCTGCCTTTGAATTTCGGGTGATCCCTCTTGAGCATGTAGGATTCCGCAACCTTTTCTCCATCACTTCTTTTGTAAACGACGAAACGCATCGTCTGGGTGTGTTTCGCGTCCATCCGACTTCGACGAACCGGTTGCGGAAATTGCGGTGCCTTTGAATTTCGGGTGATCCCTCTTGAGCATGTAGGATTCCGCAACCTGTTCTACATCACTTCTTCCGTAAACGACGATACGCATCCACTAGGTGAGTTTCGGGTCATTCCGACTTCGACGACCCCGTTGCTGAAATTCAGCTGCCTTGGAATTTCGGGTGATCCCTCTTGATCATGTAGGATTCCGCAACCTGTCCTACATCACTTCTTCCGTAAAGGACGAAACGCATCGTCTGGGTGATTTTCGCGTCATTCCTCCTTCGAAGACCCGGTTGCCGAAATTCAGTTGCCTTGGAAATTCGGGTGATCCCTCTTGATCATGTAGGATTCCGCAACCTCTTCTACATCTCTTCTTTCATAAACGACGAAATGCATCCACTAGGTGAGTTCGTGTCATTCCGACTTCGACGACCCCGTTGCTGAAATTCAGCTGCCTTTGAATTTCGGGTGATCCCTCTAGAGCATGTAGGATTCCGCAACCTGTTCTCCATCACTTCTTCCGTAAACGACGATACACATCCATTAGGTGAGTTTCGTGTCATTCCGACTTCGACGACCCGGTTGCTGAAATTCAGCTGCCTTTGAATTTCGGGTGATCCGTCTTGAGCATGTAGGATTCCGCAACCTGTTCTCCATCACTTCTTCGTAAACGACGAAACATCCAGTAGGTGAGTTTCGTGTCATTCCGACTTCGACGACCCGGTTGCGAAATTCAGCTGCCTTTGAATTTCGGGTGATCCCTCTTGAGCATGTAGGATTCCGCAACCTGTTCTCATCACTTCTTCTGTAAACGACGAAACGCATCGTCTGGGTGTGTTTCGCGTCCATCCGACTTCGACGAACCGGTTGCTGAAATTCAGCTGCCTTTGAATTTCGGGTGATCCTCTTGAGCATGTAGGATTCCGCAACCTGTTCTACATCACTTCTTCCGTAAACGACGAAACGCATCCACTAGGTGAGTTTCGCGTCATTCCGACTTCGACGACCCGGTTGCCGAAATTCAGCTGCCTTGGAATTTCGGGTGATCCCTCTTGATCATGTAGGATTCCGCAACCTCTTCTACATCACTTCTTCCGTAAACGACGAAACGATCCACTGGGTGAGTTTCGCGTCATTCCGACTTCGACGAACCCGTTGCTGAAATTGAGGTGCCTTTGAATTTCGGGTGATCCGTCTTGAGCATGTAGGAATCCGCAACCTGTCCTACATCACTTCCTCCATAAACGATGAAACGCATCGTCTGGGTGATTTTCGCGTCATTCCGCCTTCTAAGACGCGGTTGCCGAAATTCAGCTGCCTTGGAATTTCGGGTGATCCCTCTTGATCATGTAGGATTCCGCAACCTGTTCTACATCACTTCTTCCGTAAACGACGATACGCATCCACTAGGTGAGTTTTGTGTCATTCCGACTTCGACGGCCCCGTTGGTGAAATTCAGCTGCCTTTGAATTTCCGGTGATCCCTCTTGAGCATGTAGGATTCCGCAACCTCTTCTACACCATTTCTTCCGTAAACGACGAAACTCATAGACTTTCGGAGTTTCGCGTCATTCCGCCTTCGATGACCCGATTGCTGAAATTGAGCTGCCTTTGGATTTCGAGTGATCACTCTTGAGCATGTAGGATTCCGCAACCTGTCCTCCATCACTTCTTCCGTAAACGACGAAACGCATCGTCTGCGTGTCTTTGGCATCCATCCGACTTCGACGAACCGGTTGCTCAAATTCAGGTGCCTTTGAATTTCGGGTGATCCCTCTTGAGCATGTAGGATTCCGCAACCTGTCCTACATCACTTCTTCCGTAAACGACGAAACGCATCGTCTGGGTGTCTTTCGCGTCGATTCGACTTTGACGAACCGGTTGCTGAAATTCAGGTGCCTTTGAATTTCGGGTGATCCCTCTTGAGCATGTAGGATTCCGCAACCTGTTCTACATCACTTCTTTCATAAACGACGAAACGCATCCGCTAGGTGAGTTTTGCGTCAATCCGACTGGGATGACCCGGTTGCCGAAATTCAGCTGCCTTTGGATTTCGAGTGATCACTCTTGAGCATGTAGGATTCCGCAACCTGTCCTACATCACTTCTTCCGTAAAGGACGAAACGCATCGTCTGGGTGATTTTCGCGTCATTCCTCCTTCGAAGACCCGGTTGCCGAAATTCAGTTGCCTTGGAAATTCGGGTGATCCCTCTTGATCATGTAGGATTCCGCAACCTCTTCTACATCTCTTCTTTCATAAACGACGAAATGCATCCACTAGGTGAGTTCGTGTCATTCCGACTTCGACGACCCCGTTGCTGAAATTCAGCTGCCTTTGAATTTCGGGTGATCCCTCTAGAGCATGTAGGATTCCGCAACCTGTTCTCCATCACTTCTTCCGTAAACGACGATACACATCCATTAGGTGAGTTTCGTGTCATTCCGACTTCGACGACCCCGTTGCTGAAATTCAGCTGCCTTTGAATTTCGGGTGATCCCTCTTGAGCATGTAGGATTCCGCAACCTTTTCTCCATCACTTCTTTTGTAAACGACGAAACGCATCGTCTGGGTGTGTTTCGCGTCCATCCGACTTCGACGAACCGGTTGCGGAAATTGCGGTGCCTTTGAATTTCGGGTGATCCCTCTTGAGCATGTAGGATTCCGCAACCTGTTCTACATCACTTCTTCCGTAAACGACGATACGCATCCACTAGGTGAGTTTCGGGTCATTCCGACTTCGACGACCCCGTTGCTGAAATTCAGCTGCCTTGGAATTTCGGGTGATCCCTCTTGATCATGTAGGATTCCGCAACCTGTCCTACATCACTTCTTCCGTAAAGGACGAAACGCATCGTCTGGGTGATTTTCGCGTCATTCCTCCTTCGAAGACCCGGTTGCCGAAATTCAGTTGCCTTGGAAATTCGGGTGATCCCTCTTGATCATGTAGGATTCCGCAACCTCTTCTACATCTCTTCTTTCATAAACGACGAAATGCATCCACTAGGTGAGTTCGTGTCATTCCGACTTCGACGACCCCGTTGCTGAAATTCAGCTGCCTTTGAATTTCGGGTGATCCCTCTAGAGCATGTAGGATTCCGCAACCTGTTCTCCATCACTTCTTCCGTAAACGACGATACACATCCATTAGGTGAGTTTCGTGTCATTCCGACTTCGACGACCCGGTTGCTGAAATTCAGCTGCCTTTGAATTTCGGGTGATCCCTCTTGAGCATGTAGGATTCCGCAACCTTTCTCCATCACTTCTTCCGTAAACGACGAAACGCATCGTGGGTGAGTTTCGCGTCATTCCGACTTCGACGACCCCGGTTGCGAAATTCAGCTGCCTTGAATTTCGGGTGATCCCTCTTGAGCATGTAGGATTCCGCAACCTGTTCTACATCACTTCTTCTAAACGACGAAACGCATCGCTGGGTGAGTTTCGCGTCATCCGACTTCGACGACCCGGTTGCCGAAATTCAGCTGCCTTTGAATTTCGGGTGATCCTCTTGAGCATGTAGGATTCCGCAACCTGTTCTACATCACTTCTTCCGTAAACGACGAAACGCATCCTGGGTGAGTTTCGCGTCATTCCGACCTTCGACGACCCGGTTGCCGAAATTCAGCTGCCTTGGAATTTCGGGTGATCCCTCTTGATCATGTAGGATTCCGCAACCTCTTCTACATCACTTCTTTCATAAACGACGAAACGCATCCACTGGGTGAGTTTCGCGTCATTCCGACTTCGACGACCCGGTTGCTGAAATTCAGCTGCCTTTGAATTTCGGGTGATCCCTCTTGAGCATGTAGGATTCCGCAACCTGTTCTACATCACTTCTTCCGTAAACGACGAAACGCATCCACTGGTGAGTTTCGTGTCATTCCGACTTCGACGACCGGTTGCTGAAATTCAGCTGCCTTGGAATTTCGGGTGATCCTCTTGAGCATGTAGGATTCCGCAACCTGTTCTCATCACTTCTTCCGTAAACGACGATACACATCCATAGGTGAGTTTCGTGTCATTCCGACTTCGACGACCCCGTTGCTAAATTCAGCTGCCTTGAATTTCGGTGATCCCTCTTGAGCATGTAGGATTCCGCAACCTGTTCTCCATCACTTCTTCCGTAAACGACGAAACACATCATCTGGGTGTCTTTCGCGTCCATCCGACTTCGACGAACCGGTTGCTCAAATTCAGGTGCCTAACAATTTCGGGTGATCCCTCTTGAGCATGTAGGATTCCGCAACCTGTCCTACATCACTTCTTCCGTAATTGACGAATCGCATCGTCTGGGTGTCTTTCGCGTCCATTCGACTTCGACGAACCGGTTGCTGAAATTCAGGTGCCTTTGAATTTCGGGTGATCCCTCTTGAGCATGTAGGATTCCGCAACCTGTTCTACATCACTTCTTCCGTAAACGACGAAACGCATCCACTAAGTGAGTTTCGCGTCATTCCGACTTCGACGACCCGGTTGCTGAAATTCAGCTGCCTTTGAATTTCGGGTGATCCCTCTTGAGCATGTAGGATTCCGCAACCTGTTCTACATCACTTCTTCCGTAAACGACGAAACGCATCGCTGGTGAGTTTTCGCGTCATTCCGACTTCGACGAAGCGGTTGCTGAAATTCAGGTGCCTTTGAATTTCGGGTGATCACTCTTGAGCATGTAGGATTCCGCAACCTGTCCTACATCACTTCTTCCGTAAACGACGAAACGCATCGTCTGGAGGTTTTCGCGTCATTCCGACTTCGACGACCCGGTTGCTGAAATTCAGTTGCCTTTGAATTTCGGGTGATCCCTCTTGAGCATGTAGGATTCCGCAACCTGTTCTACATCACTTCTTGCGTAAACAACGAAACGCATCCACTAGGTGAGTTTCGTGTCATTCTGACTTCGACGACCCCGTTGCGGAAATTTAGCTGCCTTTGAATTTCGGGTGATCCGTCTTGAGCATGTAGGATTCCGCAACCTGTTCTCCACATCACTTCTTCCGTAAACGACGAAACGATCCATGGGTGTGTTTCGCGTCATTCCGACTTCGACGACCCGGTTGCTGAAATTCAGCTGCCTTTGAATTTCGGGTGATCCCTCTTGAGCATGTAGGATTCCGCAACCTTTCTCATCACTTCTTCCGTAAACGACGAAACGCATCCACTGGGTGAGTTTCGCGTCATCCGACTTCGACGAACCGGTTGCGAAATTCAGCTGCCTTTGAATTTCGGGTGATCCCTCTTGAGCATGTAGGATTCCGCAACCTGTTCTACATCACTTCTTCCGTAAACGACGATACGCATCCACTAGGTGAGTTTCGTGTCATTCCGACTTCGACGACCCCGTTGCTGAAATTCAGTGCCTTTGAATTTCGGGTGATCCCTCTTGAGCATGTAGGATTCCGCAACCTGTTCTACATCACTTCTTCCGTAAACGACGAAACGCATCGTCTGGGTGAGTTTCGCGTCATTCCTACTTCGACGACCCGGTTGCCGAAATTCAGTGCCTTTGAATTTCGGGTGATCCCTCTTGAGCATGTAGGATTCCGCAACCTCTTCTACATCACTTCTTATGTAAACGACGAAACGCCATCCACTAGGTGAGTTTGGTGTCATTCCGACTTCGACGACCCGTTGCCGAAATTCAGCTGCCTTTGAATTTCGGGTGATCCCTCTTGAGCATGTAGGATTCCGCAACCTGTTCTACATCACTTCTTGTAAACGACGAAACGCATAGACTGGGTGAGTTTCGTCATTCCGACTTCGACGACCCGGTTGCCGAAATTCAGCTGCCTTTGAATTTCGGGTGATCCCTCTTGAGCATGTAGGATTCCGCAACCTTTCTCCATCACTTCTTCTGTAAACGACGAAACGCATCGACTGGGTGAGTTTCGCGTCCATCCGACTTCGACGAACCGGTTGCGAAATTCAGGTGCCTTTGAATTTCGGGTGATCCCTCTTGAGCATGTAGGATTCCGCAACCTGTCTACATCACTTCTTGTGTAAACGACGAAACGCATCGCTGGGTGAGTTTCGCGTCATCCGACTTCGACGACCCGGTTGCCGAAATTCAGCTGCCTTTGAATTTCGGGTGATCCCTCTTGAGCATGTAGGATTCCGCAACCTGTTCTACATCACTTCTTCCGTAAAGACGAAACGCATCGTCTGGGTGAGTTTCGCGTCATTCCACCTTCGACGACCCGGTTGCCGAAATTCAGCTGCCTTGAATTTCGGGTGATCCCTCTTGAGCATGTAGGATTCCGCAACCTCTTCTACATCACTTCCTTCTATAAACGACGAAACGCATCCACTAGGTGAGTTTCGCGTCATTCCGCCTTCGACGACCCGGTTGCCGAAATTCAGCTGCCTTTGAATTTCGGGTGATCCCTCTTGAGCATGTAGGATTCCGCAACCTGTTCTATATCACTTCTTCCGTAAACGACGAAACGCAAAGACTTTTGGAGTTTCTTGTCATTCCGACTTCGACGAACCGGTTGCTCAAATTCAGGTGCCTATGGATTTCGAGTGATCACTCTTGAGCATGTAGGATTCCGCAACCTGTCCTGCATCACTTCTTCCGTAAACGACGAAACGATCGTCTGGTGAGTTTCGGTCATTCCGACTTCGACGAACCGGTTGCTAAATTCAGGTGCCTTGAATTTCGGGTGATCCTCTTGAGCATGTAGGATTCCGCAACCTGTCTCATCACTTCTTCCGTAAACGACGAAACGCATCGTCTGGGTGTCTTTCGCGTCCATCCGACTTCGACGAACCGGTTGCTCAAATTCAGGTGCCTATGAATTTCGGGTGATCCCTCTGGACCATGTAGGATTCCGCAACCTCTTCTACATCACTTCTTCCGTAAATGACAAAACGAATCCACTAGGTGAGTTTCGCGTCATTCCGACTTCGACAACCCGGTTGCTGAAATTGAGGTGCCTTTGAATTTCAGGTGATCCGTCTTGAGCATGTAGGATTCCGCAACCTGTTCTACATCACTTCTTCCGTAAACGACGATACGCATCCACTAGGTGAGTTTCGGGTCATTCCGACTTCGACGACCCCGTTGCTGAAATTCAGCTGCCTTGGAATTTCGGGTGATCCCTCTTGATCATGTAGGATTCCGCAACCTCTTCTACATCACTTTGTCCGTAAATGACAAAACGAATCCACTGGTGAGTTTCGCGTCATTCCGACTTCGACAACCCGGTTGCTGAAATTGAGGTGCCTTTGAATTTCGGGTGATCCGTCTTGAGCATGTAGGATTCCGCAACCTGTTCTACATCACTTCTTCCGTAAACGACGATACGCATCCACTAGGTGAGTTTCGTGTCATTCCGATTTCGACGACCCCGTTGCTGAAATTCAGCTGCCTTTGAATTTCGGGTGATCCGTCTTGAGCATGTAGGATTCCGCAACCTGTTCTACATCATTTCTTCCGTAAACGACGAAACGCATAGACTTTTGGAGTTTCGCGTCATTCCGCCTTCGAAGACCCGGTTGCCGAAATTCAGCTGCCTTGGAATTTCGGGTGATCCCTCTTGATCATGTAGGATTCCGCAACCTCTTCTACATCACTTCTTCCGTAAACGACAAAACGAATCCACTGGGTTAGTTTCGCGTCATTCCGACTTCGACAACCCGGTTGCTGAAATTGAGGTGCGTTTGTATTTCGGGTGATCCGTCTTGAGCATGTAGGATTCCGCAACCTGTTCTACATCACTTCTTCCGTAAACAACGATACGCATCCACTAGGTGAGTTTCGTGTCAATCCGACTTCGACGGCCCCGTTGCTGAAATTCAGCTGCCTTGGAATTTCGGGTGATCCCTCTTGCTCATGTAGGATTCCGCAACCTCTTCTACATCACTTCTTCAGTAAACGACAAAACGAATCCACTGGGTGAATTTTGCATCATTCCGACTTCGACAACCCGGTTGCTGAAATTGAGATGCCTTTGAATTTCGGGTGATCCCTCTTGAGCATGTAGGATTCCGCAACCTGTTGTCCATCACTTCTTCTGTAAACGACGAAACGCATCGTCTGGGTGTGTTTCGCGTCCATCCGACTTCGACGAACCGGTTGCGGAAATTCAGCTCCCTTTGAATTTTGGGTGATCCGTCTTGAGCATGTAGGATTCCGCAACCTGTTCTACATCACTTCTTCCGTAAATGACGATACGCATCCACTAGGTTAGTTTCGTGTCATTCCGACTTCGACGACCCCATTAATGAAATTCAGCTGCCTTTGAATTTCAGGTGATCCCTCTTGAGCATGTAGGATTCCGCAACCTGTTCTACATCATTTCTTGCATAAAGACAAAACGCATAGACTTTTGGAGTTTCGAGTCATTCCGCCTTCGATGACCCGGTTGCCGAAATTCAGCTACCTTTGGATTTCGAGTGATCACTCTTGAGCATGTAGGATTCCGCAACCTGTCCTCCATCACTTCTTCCGTAAACGACGACACGCATCGTGTGGGTGTCTTTCGCGTCCATCCGACTTCGACCAACCGGTTGCTGAAATTCAGGTGCCTTTGAATTTCGGGTGATCCCTCTTGAGCATGTAGGATTCCGCAACCTGTCCTGCATCACTTCTTCCGTAAACGACGAAACGCATCGTCTGGGTGTCTTTCGCGTCCCTCCGACTTCGACGAACCGGTTTCTCAAATTCAGGTGCCTATGAATTTCGGGTGATCCCTCTTTAGCATGTAGGATTCCGCAACCTGTTCTACATCACTTCTTCCGTAAATGACGATACGCATCCACTAGGTGAGTTTCGTGTCATTCCAACTTCGACGACCCCGTTGCTGAAATTCAGCCGCGTTCGAATTTCGGTTGATCCCTCTTGAGCATGTAGGATTCCGCAACCTGTTCTACATCACTTCTTTCGTAAACGACGAAACGCATCCACTAGGTGAGTTTCGCGTAATGCCGACTTCGAGGACCCGGTTGCCGAAATTCAGCTGCCTTTGGATTTCGAGTGATCACTCTTGAGCATGTAGGATTCCGCAACCTGTCCTGCATCACTTCTTCCGTAAACGACGAAACGCATCGTCTGGGTGTCTTTCGCGTCCATCCGACTTCGACAAACCGGTTGCTCAAATTCAGGTGCCTATGAATTTCGGGTGATCCCTCTTGAGCATGTAGGATTCCGCAACCTCTTCTACATCACTTCTTCAGTAAACGACAAAACGAATCGACTCGGTGAGTTACGCATCATTCCGACTTCGATAACCCGGTTGCTGAAATTGAGGTGCCTTTGAATTTCGGGTGATCCGTCTTGAGCATGTAGGATTCCGCAACCTGATCTACATCACTTCTTCCGTAAATGACGATACGCATCCACTAGGTGAGTTTCATGTCATTCCGACTTCGACGGCCCCGGTGCTGAAATTCAGCTGCCTTGGAATTTCGGGTGATCCCTCTTGATCATGTAGGATTCCGCAACCTCTTCTACATCACTTCGTCCGTAAACGACAAAACGAATCCACTAGGTGAGTTTCGCGTCATTCCGACATCGACAACCCGGTTGCTGAAATTGAGGTGCCTTTGCATTTCTGGTGATCCGTCTTCAGCATGTAGGATTCCGCAACCTGTTCTACATCACTTCTTCCGTAAACGACGATACGCATCCACTAGGTTAGTTTCGTGTCATTCCGACTTCAACGGCCCCGGTGCTGAAATTCAGCTGCCTTTGAATGTCGGGTGACCCCTCTTGATCATGTAGGATTCCGCAACCTCTTCTACATCACTTCTTTCGTAAACGACGAAATGCATCCACTAGGTGAGTTTCGTGTCATTCCGACTTCGACGACCCCGTTGCTGAAATTCAGCTGCCTTTGGATTTCGAGTGATCACTCTTGAGCATGTAGGATTCCGCAACCTGTCCTGCATCACTTCTTCCTTAAATGACGAAACGCATCGTCTGGGTGTCTTTCGCGTCCATCCGACTTCGATGAACCAGTTGCTCAAATTCAGGTGCCTATGAATTTCGGGTGATCCCTCTTGAGCATGTAGGATTCCGCAACCTCTTCTACATTACTTCTTCCGTAAACGATGATACGCATCCACTAGGTGAGTTTCGTGTCATTCCGACTTCGACGACCCCGTTGCTGAAATTCAGCTGCCTTGGAATTTCGGGTGATCCCTCTTGATCATGTAGAATTCCGCAACCTCTGCTACATCACTTCGTCCGTAAACGACCAAACGAATCCACTGGTGACTTTCGCGTCATTCCGACTTCGACAACCCGGTTGCTGAAATTGCGGTGCCTTTGAATTTCGGGTGATCCGTCTTGAGCATGTAGGATTCCGCAACCTGTTCTACATCACTTCTTCCGTAAACGACGTTACACATCCACTAGGTGAGTTTTGTGTCATTCCGACTTCGACGACCCCATTGCGAAATTCAGCTGCCTTGAAATTTCGCGTGATCCCTCGTGATCATGTAGGATTCCGCAACCTCTTCTACATCACTTCGTCCGTAAACGACCAAACGAATCCACTGGGTGAGTTTCACGTCATTCCGACTTCGACAACCCGGTTGCTGAAATTGAGGTGTTTTTCAATTTCGGGTGATCCCTCATGAGCATGTAGGATTCCGCATCCTGTCCTTCATCACTTCTTCCGTAAACGACGAAACGCATCGTCTGGGTGTCTTTCGCGTCCATCCGACTTCGACGAACCGGTTGCTCAAATTCAGTTGCCTATGAATTTCGGGTGATCCCTCTTGAGCATGTAGGATTCCGCAACCTGTTCTCCATCACTTCTTCCGTAAACGACGATACGCATCCACTAGGTGAGTTTCGTGTCATTCCGACTTCGACGACCCCGTTGCTGAAATTCAGCTGCCTTTGAATTTCGGGTGATCCCTCTTGAGCATGTAGGATTCCGCAACCTGTTCTACATCACTTCTTTCGTAAACGACGAAACGCATCCACTAGGTGAGTTTTGCGTCATTCCGACTTCGATGACCCGGTTGCCGAAATTCACCTGCCTTTGGATTTAGCGTGATCACTCTCGAGCATGTAGGATTCCGCAACCTGTCCTGCATCACTTCTTCCATAAACGACGAAACGCATCGTGTGAGTGTCTTTCGCGTCCATCCGACTTCGACGAACCGGTTGCTCAAAGTCAGGTGCCTATGAATTTCGGGTGATCCCTCTTGATCATGTAGGATTCCGCAACCTGTTCTCCATCACTTCTTCCGTAAACGACGATACACATCCAGTAGGTGAGTTTCGTGTCATTCCGACTTCGACGACCCCGTTGCTGAAATTCAGCTGCCTGTGAATTTCGGGTGATCCCTCTTGAGCATGTAGGATTCCGCAACCTGTTCTCCATCACTTCTTCTGTAAACGACGAAACGCATCGTCTGGGTGTGTTTCGCGTCCATCCGACTTCGACGAACAAGTTGCGGAAATTGCGGTGCCTTTGAATTTCGGGTGATCCGTCTTGACCATGTACGATTCCACAACCTGTTCTACATCACTTCTTCCGTAAACGACGATACGCATCCACTAGGTGAGTTTCGGGTCATTCCGACTTCGACGACCCCGTTGCTGAAATTCAGCTGCCTTGGAATTTCGGGTGATCCCTCTTGATCATGTAGGATTCTGCAACCTCTTCTACATCACTTCGTCCGTAAACGACCAAACGAATCCACTGGGTGAGTTTCGCGTCATTCCGACTTCGACAACCCGGTTGCTGAAATTGAGGTGCCTTTGAATTTCGGGTGATCCGTCTTGAGCATGTAGGAATCCGCAACCTGTCCTACATCACTTCCTCCATAAACGATGAAACGCATCGTCTGGGTGATTTTCGCGTCATTCCGCCTTCGAAGACCCGGTTGCCGAAATTCAGCTGCCTTGGAATTTCAGGTGATCCCTCTTGATCATGTAGGATTCCGCAACCTGTTCTACATCACTTCTTCCGTAAACGACGATACGCATCCACTAGGTGAGTTTTGTGTCATTCCGACTTCGACGGCCCCGTTGCTGAAATTCAGCTGCCTTTGAATTTCCGGTGATCCCTCTTGAGCATGTAGGATTCCGCAACCTGTTCTACACCATTTCTTCCGTAAACGACGAAACGCATAGACTTTTGGAGTTTCGCGTCATTCCGCCTTCGATGACCCGATTGCCGAAATTGAGCTGCCTTTGGATTTCGAGTGATCACTCTTGAGCATGTAGGATTCCGCAACCTGTCCTCCATCACTTCTTCCGTAAACGACGAAACGCATCGTCTGCGTGTCTTTGGCGTCCATCCGACTTCGACGAACCGGTTGCTCAAATTCAGGTGCCTTTGAATTTCGGGTGATCCCTCTTGAGCATGTAGGATTCCGCAACCTGTCCTACATCACTTCTTCCGTAAACGACGAAACGCATCGTCTGGGTGTCTTTCGCGTCGATTCGACTTTGACGAACCGGTTGCTGAAATTAAGGTGCCTTTGAATTTCGGGTGATCCCTCTTGAGCATGTAGGATTCCGCAACCTGTTCTACATCACTTCTTTCATAAACGACGAAACGCATCCGCTAGGTGAGTTTCGCGTCATTCCGACTGCGATGACCCGGTTGCCGAAATTCAGCTGCCTTTGGATTTCGAGTGATCACTCTTGAGCATGTAGAATTCCGCAACCTGTCCTGCATCACTTCTTCCGTAAACGAGGAAACGCATCGTCTGGGTGTCTTTCGCGTCCATTCGACTTCGACGAACCGGTTGCTGAAATTGAATTCCAGGGTCAGAGGGAGAGTCACGAAGGGCTATTCTTCGATTGGGTATGATTCAACTTTAACCTTCCCAAAGGGATCAATGGTATATCAAACGAACGGAAATTGCTCAAGTTTAGTTTTTCGAGTGATCACTCTTGAGCATGTAGGATTCCGCAACCTGTCCTGCATCACTTCTTCCCTAAATGACGAAACGCATCGTCTGGGTGTCTTTCGCGTCCATTCGACATCGACGAACCGATTGCTGAAATTGAGGTGCCTTTGAATGTCGGGTGATCCCTCTTGAGCATGTAGGATTCCGCAACCTGTTCTACATCACTTCTTCCGTAAACGACGATACGCATCCACTACGTGAGTTTCGTGTCATTCCGACTTCGACGGCCCCGTTGCTGAAATTCAGCTGCCTTTGAATTTCGGGTGATCCCTCTTGAGCATGTAGGATTCCACAACCTGTTCTACATCATTTCTTCCGTAAACGACGAAACGCATAGACTTTTGGAGTTTCGCGTCATTCCGCCTTCGATGACCCGCTTGCCGAAATTCGGCTGCCTTTGGATTTCGAGTGATCACTCTTACGCATGTAGGATTCCGCAACCTGTCCTGCATCACTTCTTCCGTAAACGACGAAACGCATCGTCTGGGTGTCTTTCGCGTCCATCCGACTTCGACGAACCGGTTGCTCAAATTCTTGTGCCTATGAATTTCGGGTGATCCCTCTTGAGCATGTAGGATTCCACAACCTCTTCTACATCACTTCTTCCGTAAACGACGATACGCATCCAGTAGGTGAGTTTCGTGTCATTCCGACTTCGACGATCCCGTTGCTGAAATTCAGCTGCCTTGGAATTTCGGGTGATCCCTCTTGAGCATGTAGGATTTCGCAACCTGTTCTACATCATTTCTTCCGTAAACAACGAAACGCATAGACTTTTGGAGTTTCGCGTCATTCCGCCTTCGATGACCCAGTTGCCGAAATTCAGCTGCCTTTGGATTTCGAGTGATCACTCTTGACCATGTAGGATTCCGCGAGCTGTCCTCCATCACTTCTTCCGTAAACGACGAAACGCATCGTCTGGGTGTCTTTCGTGTTCATCCGACATCGATGAACCAGTTGCTCAAATTCAGGTGCCTATGAATTTCGGGTGATCCCTCTTGAGCATGTAGGATTCCGCAACCTGTTCTACATCACTTCTTTCATAAACGACGAAACGCACCCACTAGGTGAGTTTCGCGTCATTCCGACTTCGATGACCCTGTTGCCGAAATTCAGCTGCCTTTGGATTTCGAGTGATCACTCTTGAGCATGTAGAATTCCACAACCTGTCCTGCATCACTTCTTCTGTAAATGACAAAACGCATCGTCTGGGTGTCTTTCACGTCCATTCGAATTCGACGAACCGGTTGCTGAAATTGAGGTGCCTTTGAATTTCGGGTGATCTGTCTTGAGCATGTAGGATTCCGCAACCTGTCCTCCATCACTTCTTCCGTAAACGATGATACCCATCCACTAGGTGAATTTCGTTTCATTCCGACTTCGACGACCCTGTTGCTGAAATTCAGCTGCCTGTGAATTTCGGGTGATCCCTCTTGAGCATGTAGGATTCCGCAACCTGTTCTCCATCACTTCTTCTGTAAACGACGAAACGCATCGTCTGGGTGTGTTTCGCGTCCATCCGACTTCGACGAACCGGTTGCGGAAATTCACCTACCTTTGAATTTCGGGTGATCCGTCTTGAGCATGTAGGATTCCGCAACCTGTTCTCCATCACTTCTTCCATAAACGACGAAACACATCCTCTTGGTGTGTTTCGCGTCCATCCGACTTCGACGAACCGGTTGCGAAAATTCACCTACCTTTGAATTTCGGGTGATCCGTCTTGAGAATGTAGGATTCCGCAACCTGTCCTACATCACTTCTTCCGTAAACGACGAAACGCACCGTCTGGGTGATTTTCGCGTCATTCCGCCTTCGAATACCCGGTTGCCGAAATTCAGCTGCCTTGGAATGTCGGGTGATCCCTCTTGATCATGTAGGATTCCGCAACCTGTTCTACATCACTTCTTCCGTAAACGACGAAACGCACCGTCTGGGTGATTTTCGCGTCATTCCGCCTTCGAATACCCGGTTGCCGAAATTCAGCTGCCTTGGAATGTCGGGTGATCCCTCTTGCTCATGTAGGATTCCGCAACCTGTTCTACATCACTTCTTCCGTAAACGACGAAACGCATCGTCTGGGTGTCTTTGGCGTCCATCCGACTTCGACGAACCGGTTGCTCAAATTCAGGTGCCTTTGAATTTCGGGTGATCCCTCTTGAGCATGTAGGATTCCGCAACCTGTCCTCCATCACTTCTTCCGTAAACGACGAAACGCATCGTCTGGGTGTCTTTCACGTCCATTCGACTTTTTCGAACCGGTTGCTGAAATTCAGGTGCCTTTGAATTTCGGGTGATCCGTCTTGAGCATGTAGGATTCCGCAACCTGTTCTACATCACTTCTTGCATAAACGACGAAACGCATCCACTAGGTGAGTTTCGCGTCATTCCGACTGCGATGACCCGGTTGCCGAAATTCAGCTGCCTTTGAATTTCGGGTGATCCGTCTTGAGCATGTAGGATTCCGCAACCTGTCCTGCATCACTTCTTCCGTAAACGACGAAACGCATCGTCTGGGTGTCTTTCGCGTCCATCCGACTTCGACGAACCGGTTGCTGAAATTCAGGTGCCTTTGAATTTCGGGAGATCCGTCTTAAGCATGTAGGATTCCACAACCTGTTCTACATCACTTCTTCCGTAAACGACGATACACATCCACTAGGCAAGTTTCGTGTCATTCCGACTTCGATGGCCCGGTTGCTGAAATTCAGCTGCCTTTGAATTTCGGGTGATCCCTCTTGAGCATGTAGGATTCCGCAACCTGTTCTACATCATTTCTTCTGTAAACGACGAAACGCATAGACTTTTGGAGTTTCGCGTCATTCCGCCTTCGATGACCCGGTTGCCGAAATTCAGCTGCCTTTGGATTTCGCGTGATCACTCTTGAGCATGTAGGATACCGCAACTTGTCCTCCATCACTTCTTCTGTAAACGACGAAACGCATCGTCTGGGTGTCTTTGACGTCCATTCGACTTCGACGAACCGGTTGCTGAAATTGAGGTGCCTTTGAATTTCGGGTGATCCGTCTTGAGCATGTAGGATTCCGCAACCTGTTCTACATCACTTCTTCCGTAAACGACGATACGCATCCACTACGTGAGTTTCGTGTCATTCCGACTTCGACGGCCCCGTTGCTGAAATTCAGCTGCCTTTGAATTTCGGGTGATCCCTCTTGAGCATGTAGGATTCCGCAACCTGTTCTACATCATTTCTTCCGTAAATGACGAAACGTATAGACTTTTGGAGTTTCGCGTCATTCCGCCTTCGATGACCCGGTTGCCGAAATTCAGCTGCCTTTGCATTTCGAGTGATCACTCTTGAGCATGTAGGATTCCGCAACCTGTCCTCCATCACTTCTTCCGTAAACGACGAAACGCATTGTCTGGGTGTCTTTCGCGTCCATCCGACTTCGACGAACCGGTTGCGGTAATTCAGCTACCTATGAATTTCGCGTGATCCATCTTGAGCATGTAGGATTCCGCAACCTGTCCTACATCACTTCTTCCGTAAACGACGAAACGCATCGTCTGGGTGTCTTTCGCGTCCATTCGACTTCGACGAATCGGTTGCTGAAATTCAGGTGCCTATTAATTTCGGGTGATCCCTCTTGATCATGTAGGATTCCGCAACCTCTTCTACATCACTTCTTCCGTAAACTACGATACACATCCACTAGGTGAGTTTCGTGTCATTCCGACTTCGACGACCCCGTTGCTGAAATTCAGCTGCCTTTGAATTTTGAGTGATCCCTCTTGAGCATGTAGGATTCCGCAACCTCTTCTACATCACTTCTTTCGTACACGACGAAATGCATCCACTAGGTGAGTTTCGTGTCATTCCGACTTCGACGACCCCGTTGCTGAAATTCAGCTGCCTTTGAATTTCGGGTGATCCCTCTTGAGCATGTAGGATTCCGCAACCTGTTCTCCATCACTTCTTTCGTAAACGACGAAACGCATTGTCTGGGTGTTTTTCGCGTCCATCCGACTTCGACGAACCGGTTGCGGAAATTCAGCTATCTTTGAATTTCGGGTGATCCGTCTTGAGAATGTAGGATTCCACAACCTGTTCTCCATCACTTCTTCTGTAAACGACGAAACGCATCGTCTGGGTGTGTTTCGCGTCCATCCGACTTCGACGAACCGGTTACGGAAATTCAGCTACCTTTGAATTTCGGGTGATCCGTCTTGAGCATGTAGGATTCCGCAACCTGTCCTACATCACTTCTTCCGTAAACGACGAAACGCATCGTCTGGGTGATTTTCGCGTCATTCCGCCTTCGAAGACCCGGTTGCCGAAATTCAGCTGCCTTGGAATTTCGGGTGATCCCTCTAGATCATGTAGGATTCCGCAACCTGTTCTACATCACTTCTTCCGTAAACGACAAAACGAATCCACTAGGTGAGTTTCGCGTCATTCCGACTTCGACAACCCGGTTGCTGAAATTGCGGTGCCTTTGAATTTCGGGTGATCCGTCTTGAGCATGTAGGATTCCGCAACCTGTTCTACATCACTTCTTCCGTAAACAACGATATGCATCCACTAGGTGAGTTTCGTGTCATTCCGACTTCGACGGCCCCGTTGCTGAAATTCAGCTGCCTTTGAATTTCGGGTGATCCCTCTTGAGCATGTAGGATTCCGCAACCTGTTCTACATCATTTCTTCCGTAAACGACGAAACGCATAGACTTTTGGAGTTTCGCGTCATTCCGCCTTCGATGACCCGGTTGCCGAAATTCAGCTGCCTTTGCATTTCGAGTGATCACTCTTGAGCATGTAGGATTCCGCAACCTGTTCTCCATCACTTCTTCCGTAAACTACGATACACATCCACTAGGTGAGTTTCGTGTCATTCCGACTTCGACGACCCCGTTGCTGAAATTCAGCTGCCTTTGAATTTCGGGTGATCCCTCTTGATCATGTAGGATTCCGCAACCTCTTTTACATCACTTCTTTCATAAACGACGAAACGAATCCACTTGGTGAGTTTCGCGTCATTCCGACTTCGACGACCCCGTTGCTGAAATTGAGGTGCCTTTGAATTTCGGGTGATCCGTCTTGAGCATGTAGGATTCCGCAACCTCTGCTACATCACTTCTTCCGTAAACGACGATACGCATCCACTAGGTGAGTTTCGTGTCATTCCGACTTCGACGACCCCATTGCTGAAATTCAGCTGCCTTTGAATTTCGGGTGATCCCTCTTGAGCATGTAGGATTCCGCAACCTGTTCTACATCACTTCTTCCTTAAACGACGAAACGCATAGGCCTTTGGAGTTTCGCGTCATTCCGACTTCGACGACCCGGTTGCCAAACTTCAGCTGCCTTTGGATTTCGAGTGATCACTCTTGAGCATGTAGGATTCCGCAACCTGTCCTCCATCACTTCTTCTGTAAACGACGAAACGCATCGTCTGGGTGTCTTTGGCGTCCATCCGACTTCGACGAACCGGTTGCTCAAATTCAGGTGCCTTTGAATTTCGGGTGATCCCTCTTGAGCATGTAGGATTCCGCAACCTGTCCTACATCATTTCTTCCGTAAACAACGAAACGCATAGACTTTTGGAGTTTCGCGTCATTCCGCCTTCGAAGACCCGGTTGCCGAAATTCAGCTGCCTTTGGATTACGAGTGATCACTCTTGAGCATGTAGGATTCCGCAACCTGTTCTACATCACTTCTTCCATAAACGACGATACGCATCCACTAGGTGAGTTTCGTGTCATTCCGACTTCGACAGCCCCGTTGCTGAAATTCAGCTGCCTTTGAATTTCGGGTGATCCCTCTTGAGCATGTAGGATTCCGCAACCTGTTCTACATCACTTCTTCCGTAAACGACGACACGCATCCACTAGGTGAGTTTCGTGTCATTCCAACTTTGACGGCCCCGTTGCTGAAATTCAGCTGCCTTTGAATTTCGGGTGATCCCTCTTGAGCATGTAGGATTCCGCAACCTGTTCTACATCATTTCTTCCGTAAACGACGAAACGCATAGACTTTTGGAGTTTCGTGTCATTCCGCCTTCGATGACCCGGTTGCCGAAATTCAGCTGCCTTTGGATTTCGAGTGATCACTCTTGAGCATGTAGGATTGCGCAACCTGTCCTCCATCACTTCTTCCGTAAACGACGAAACGCATCGTCTGGGTGTCTTTCGCGTCCATCCGACTTCGACGAA
The DNA here is from genome assembly GCA_025169955.1 of Salix arbutifolia. Taxonomy (NCBI): domain Eukaryota; kingdom Viridiplantae; phylum Streptophyta; class Magnoliopsida; order Malpighiales; family Salicaceae; genus Salix; species Salix arbutifolia. Next base: position 10,703,011 of record CM045906.1, read on the forward strand.
CCGGTTGCTGAAATTCAGGTGCCTATGAATTTCGGGTGATCCCTCTTGATCATGTAGGAATCCGCAACCTGTTCTACATCACTTCTTCCGTAACCGACAAAACGCATAGACTTGGTGAGTTTCGCGTCATTCCGACTTAAATGACCCAGTTGCCGAAATTCAGCTGCCTTTGGATTTCAAGTGATCACTCTTGAGCATGTAGGATTCCGCAACCTGTCCTATATCACTTCTTCCGTAAACACCGAAACGCATCGTCTGGGTGTCTTTCGCGTCCATGCGACTTCGACAAACCGGTTGCTGAAATTCAGGTGCCTTTGAATTTCGGGTGATCCCTCTTGAGCATGTAGGATTCCGCAACCTGTTCTCCATCACTTCTTCCGTAAAGGACGAAACGCATCGTGTGGGTGGCTTTCGCGTCCATCCGACTTCCACGAACCGGTTGCTCAAATTTAGGTGCCTATGAATTTCGGGTGATCCCTCTTGAGCATGTAGGATTCCGCAACCTGTTCTACATCACTTCTTCCGTAAATGACGAAACGCATCGTCTGGGTGTGTTTCGCGTCCACCCGAATTCGACGAACCGGTTGAGGAAATTCATCTACCTTTCAATTTCGGGTGATCCGTCTTGAGCATGTAGGATTCCGCAACCTATGCTACATCACTTCTTCCGTAAACGACGAAACGCATCGTCTGGGTGATTTTCGCGTCAATCCGCCTTCGAAGACCCGGTTGCCGAAATTCAGCTGCCTTGGAATGTCAGGTGATCCCTCTTGATCATGTAGGATTCCGCAACCTCTTCTACATCACTTCTTCCGTAAACGACAAAATGAATCCACTGGGTGAGTTTCGCGTCATTCCAACTTCGACAACCCGGTTGCCGAAATTCAGCTGCCTTTGCATTTCGGGTGATCCCTTTTGAGCATGTACGATTCCACAACCTCTTCTACATCACTTCTTCCGTAAACGACGAAACGCATCCACTGGGTGAGTTTCGTGTCATTCTGGCTTCGACGACCCGGTTGTCGAAATTCAGTTGGCTTTAAATTTCGGGTGATCCCTCTTGAGCATGTAGGATTCCGCAACCTGTCCGATATCACTTCTTCCGTAAACACCGAAACGCATCGTCTGTGTGTCTTTCGCGTCCATTCGATTTCGATGAACCGGTTGCTGAAATTCAGGTGCCTTTGAATTTCGGGTGATCCCTCTTGAGCATGTAGGATTCCGCAACCTGTTCTACATCACTTCTTCTGCAAACGACGAAACGCATAGACTGGGTGAGTTTCACGTCATTCCGACTTCGCCGACCCGGTTGCCGAAATTCAGCTGCCTTTGAATTTCGGGTGATCCCTCTTGAGCATGTAGGATTCCGTAACCTGTTCTACATCACTTCTTCCGTAAACGACGAAACGCATAGACTTTTGGAGTTTCTTCTCATTCCGACTTCGATGACCCGGTTGCCGAAATTCAGCTGCCTTTGGATTTCGAGTGATCACTCTTGAGCATGTAGGATTCCGCAACCTATCGTGCATCACTTCTTCCGTAAACGACGAAATGCATCGTCTGGGAGTCTTTCGCGTGCATCCGACTTCGACGAACCGGTTGCTGAAATTGAGGTGCCTTTCAATTTCGGGTGATCCCTCTTGAGCATGTAGGATTCCGCAACTTGTTCTACATCACTTCTTCCGTAAACAACGAAACGCATCGTCTGGGTGTCTTTCGCGTCCATCCGACTTCGACGAACCGGTTGCTGAAATTCAGGTGCCTATGAATTTCGGGTGATCCCTCTTGATCATGTAGGAATCCGCAACTTGTTCTACATCACTTTTTCCGTAAACATCGAAACGTAGAGACTGGATGAGTTTCGCGTCATTCCTACTTACACGACCCGATTGCTGAAATTCAGCTGCCTTTGAATTTCGGGTGATCCCTCTTGATCATGTAGGATTCCGCAACCTCTTCTACATCACTTCTTCCGTAAACGACGAAACGCATCCACTAGGTGAGTTTCGTGTCATTCCGACTTCGACGACCCCGTTGCTGAAATTCAGCTGGATTTGAATTTCGGGTGATCCCTCTTGAGCATGTAGGATTCCGCAACCTGTTCTACATCACTTCTTCCGTAAACGACGAAAGGCATAGACTGGGGGAGTTTCGCGTCCATCCGACTTCGACGAACCGGTTGCTGAAATTTAGGTGCCTTTGAATTTCGGGTGATCCCTCTTGATCATGTAGGATTCCGCAACCTGTTCTACATCACTTTTTCTATAAACGACGAAAAGCATCTACTAGGTGAGTTTCGCGTCAATCTGATTTCGACGACCCGGTTGCTGAAATTCAGCTGCCTTTGAATTTCGGGTGATCCCTCTTGATCATGTAGGATTCCTCAACCTCTGCTACATCACTTCTTCCGTAAACGACGAAACGCATAGACTGGGTGAGTTTCGAGTCATTCCGGCTTCGATGACCCCGTTGCCGAAATTCAGGTGCCTTTGAATTACGAGTGATCCCTCTTGAGCATGTAGGATTCCGCAACGTGTTCTACATCACTTCTTCCGTAAACGACGAAACGCATAGACTTGGTGAGTTTCACGTCATTCCGTCTTCGACGACGCGGTTGCCGAAATTCAAGTGCCTTTGAATTTCGGGTGATCCCTCGTGATCATGTAGGATTCCGCAACCTGTTCTACATCACTTCTTCCTTAAACGGCGAAATGCATAGACTGGGTGAGTTTTGCGTCATTCCGACTTCGACGACCCGGTTGCCGAAATTCAGTTGCCTTTGGATTGCGGGTGATCCCCTTTGAGCATGTAGGATTCCGCAGCTTGTTCTACATCACTTCTTCCGTAAACGACGAAACGCATCCACTAGGTGAGTTTCGCGTCCATCCGACTTCGACGACCTTGTTGCCGAAATTCAGCTACCTTTGAATTTGAGGTGATCCCTCTTGAGCATGTAGGATTCCGCAACCTGTTCTACATCGCTCCTTTCGTAAACTAAAAAAAGCATCGACAGGGTGAGTTTCGCGTCATTCAGACATCGGCGACCCGGTAGCTGAAATTCACCTGCCTTTGAATTTCGGGTGATCCCTCTTGATCATGTAGGATTCCTCAACCTCTTCTACATCACTTCTTCCGTAAACGACGAAACGCATAGACTGGGTGAGTTTCGCGTCATTCCGGCTTCCACGACCCGGTTGCTGAAATTCAGCTTCCTTTGAATTTCGGGTGATCCCTCTTGATCATGTAGGATTCCGCAACCTCTTCTACATCACTTCTTCCGTAAACGACAAAACGAATCCACTGGGTGAGTTTCGCGTCATTCTGACTTCGACTACCCGGTTGTTGAAATTCAGGTGCCTTTGAATTTCGGGTCATCCGTCTTGAGAATGTAGGATTCCGCAACCTGTTCTCCATCACTTGATCCGTAAACGACGAAACGCATCTTCAGGGTGAGTTTCACGTCCATCCGACTTCGACGACCCGGTTGGCACAAATCACCTGCCTTTGAATTTCGGGTGATCCCTCTTGAGCATTTAGGATTCCGCAACCTGTCCTACATCACTTCTTCCGCAAACGACAAAATGCATCGTCTGGGTGAGTTTCGCGTCATTCCGACTTCAGAGACCCGCTTTCCGACATTCAGCTGCCTTTGAATTTCGGGTGATCGCTCTTGAGCATGTAGGATTCCGCAACCTCTTCTACATCACTTCTTCCGTAAACGACGAAACACATAGACTGGGTGAGTTTCGGGTCATTCCGACTTCGACGACCCGGTTGCCGAAATTCAGCTGCCTTTGAATTTTGGGTGATCCCTCTTGATCATGTAGGATTCCGCAACCTCTTCTACATCACTTCTTCCGTAATCGACGAAACGCATCGACTGGGTGTGTTTGGCGTCAGTCCGACTTCGACGACCCGGTTGCCGAAATTGAGGTGTCTTTGAATTTCGGTTGATCCCTCTTCAGCATTTAGGATTCCGCAACCTATTCTACATCACTTGTTCCGTAAACGACGAAATGCAATGGCTGGGTGAATTTCGCGTCAATCCCACATTGACGACCCGGTTGCCGAAATTCTGCTGCCTTTGAATTTCGGGTGATCCCTCTTGAGCATGTAGGATTCCGCACCCTGTTCTACATCACTTCTTCCGTAAATGTCAAAACTATCGACTGGGTGAGTTTCGCGTCATTCCAACTTCGACGACCCGGTTGCCGAAATTCAGCTGCCTTTCAATTTCGGGTGATCCCTATTGAGCATGTAGGATTCGGCAACTTGTTCTACATCACTTCTTCCGTAAACGACGAAACACATAGACTGGGTGAGTTTCGGGTCATTCCGGCTTCGACGACCCGCTTTCCGACATTCAGCTGCCTTTGAATTTCAGTTGATCTCTCTTGAGCATGTACGATTCCACAACCTCTTCTACAGCACTTCTTCTGTAAATGACGAAACGAATCCACTGGGTGATTTTCGCATCATTCCGCCTTCGAAGACCCGGTTGCCGAAATTCAGCTGCCTTGGAATTTCGGGTGATCACTCTTGAGCATGTAGGATTCCGCAACCTGTCCTGCATCACTTCTTCCGTAAACGACGAAACGCATCGTCTGGGTGTCTTTCGCGTCCATCCGACTTCGACGAACCGGTTGCTCAAATTCAGGTGCCTATGAATTTTGGGTGATCCCTCTTGAGCATGTAGGATTTCGCAACCTGTTCTACATCACTTCTTCCGTAAACGACGAAACGCATCGTCTGGGTGTCTTTCGTGTCTATCCGACTTCGACGAACCGGTTGCTGAAATTCAGGTGCCTTTGAATTTCGGGTGAACCCTCTTGAGCATGTAGGATTCCGCAACCTGTTCTACATCACTTCTTCTGTAAACGACGAAACGCATCGTCTGGGTGAGTTTCGTGTCATTCCGCCTTCGAAGACCCGGTTGCCGAAATTCAGCTGCCTTTGAATTTCGGGTGATCCCTCTTGAGCATGTAGCGTTTCGCAACCTGTTCTACATCACTTCTTCTGTAAACGACGAAACGCATCGAATGGCTGAGTTTCGCGGCATTCCAACTTCGACGACCCGGTTGCAGAAATTCAGCTGCCTTTGCATTTCGGGTGATCCCTCTTGAGCATGTAGGATTCCGCAACCTGTTCTACATCACTTCTTCTATAAACGACGAAACGCATCGGCTGGGTGAGTTTCTGTTGCTATGTCGCGGTCGCACAAATTAATTACCCTAGCTTAAAACACACAAGATAGTATACAGCAAGCAAGGGGTCGATCCCACGAGGAAGTTTCAAGTTAGATTTTTATGTTGTACGTTATGTGATTGGGGGGATTTGGTTTGTGATTATCTAAACTATGGGAGCAATTAAACTAGCAAACAAAATCAATTAAAACCGAAACTTATCAAGAAAACAAACCTTGGTCACAAGCATACATCCACCTACGGAAATTAGAACCGATCCTTGAAACTAAAAATGCAGTTCATGTTTTGAAATTTTATCTTTTCTTAACGTGATTAATTAATGGATCCGCCGTATAACTAATCCTAACCAACAAATAATCAAAGTGTCCGCACTAATGATTCAATTTAATGGTAGCTTTAAGAACCAGATAATTTCATCAAGATTAACATACAAGTTGTCCGCAACTTGTGTCAATTTATTCAAATGTTCTCCCTAAGTTCGATAATGTAGTTCCGCCACAATTATCAAGCTTAGATGCTTCACAAGTTCATATATAACAACTCCGGTTTTGATATTAAACTTAGCAATAGATTGTTCACAACAATAACTTAGAGTCCGCTCTAGCAATCATCAACAACAATCATAGAAAATATGCATAGGAAAACAATCATACTCATTCATAACATAAACTGAAAATAGAAGGAAGAATAAATCTCACGGTTCTTGAAATCCGAAGGTTTTTGTGTCCTTGCAACCAAGCAAAAGAGTCTAGCCTTGCATGTTTATTGAACAACTAAATAAAAAGATGGAAGAACACATGATTTAGGGTTTGGAGGAGGAAGATTTTGTGTTTTCTTATGTGCTGGCCAGATAATTCCAGCTAGCAAGAAGCGTCGAGTTGCCAACCTTGTTATCGAGAATCACAAGACAATGCAGTTGCCAAGAAGTGCCAAGTTGCCAATCTTGTTATCAGGAAATTCAATCATCAAGAGGAGCAAATGTCAACCATATAACCCCGCAACAACCAGGAAAATTCATGAACTTGATCGAAGCTCATCATCAAGGAAGAAGAGAAGAAAGAACCCTATCACCAGGAATCTTAGTAGTTTCAACCGTGCAAAGAAGGAAAAAAAGAAAAAAACAATAAAACATTACAAAATCCCCAAAGCCATAAAAACAGGAAAAAAAAAATCCCTTTGCTAAGAATTTTTAAATAAAATAAAATAAAACAGAAAAAAAAGGGTTCAAACCTGGGCATCAAGAAGAATGACATCCTACCATCAAGAATTCAAACCTTAATTTCAAGGATGTCAGCTTTGATCACTTTGTTCTAGATTCAAGCCAACAAGAAGTTGAGGTTAAAGGGGATCGCCAGATGGGATCTCAGGTTAACCCAGATCAAGCAAAGAAGAAGTTTAGGTTAAAGGGGATCGCTAGATGAGATCTCAGGTTAACTGAACTCAAGCCAAGAGGAAGTTGATGTTAAAAGGGATCGCAAATGCGATCTTAGGTTAATCGAACTCAAGCTAAGAAGAAGTTGAGGTTAAAAAGGGATTGCCAGATGGATCTCAGGTGAACCCAGCTCAAGCCAAGAAAAAGTTAAGGTTAAAGGGGATCGCCATATGGGATCTCAGGTTAACCCAGCTCAACCAAAGAAAAAGTTCAAGTTAAAGGGGATCGCCAGATGGATCTCAGGTTAACCCATCTCAAGCCAAGAAAAAATTGAGGTTAGAGAGGATTGCCAGATGGGATCTCAGATTAACCCAACTCAACCAAAGAAAAAGTTCAGGTTAAAGGGGACCAAGAAGAAGTTGAGGTTAAAAAGGGATTGCTAGATAGATCTCAGGTTAACCCAGCTCAAGCCAAGAAAAAGTTGAGGTTAAAGAGGATCACCAGATGGGATCTCAGGTTAACTCAACTCAACCAAAGAAAAAGTTCAGGTAAAAGGGGATCGCCAGATGGGATCTCAGGTTAACTCAACTCAACCAAAGAAAAAGTTCAGGTAAAAGGGGATCACCAGATGGGATCTCAGGTTAACTAGGCTCATGCTAACATTAAAATTTAGGTTAAAAGGGATCGCCAAATGGGATCTCAGGTTAGCCGGGCTGTTGCGATGTCGCGGTCCCACAAATTAATTATCCTAACTTAAAACAAATCATCGAAGATAATATAGAGCAAGCAAGGGGTTGATCCCATGAGAACATTTTAGCTCAGATTTTTGCGCTATATGCTATGCAATTGGGGGGGTTGGAAGTTGTCTAGACTAAAGCAAACTAAGCAAAAATTATATAAAACAAAAAATTATCAATAAATCAAACCTTGGTTGCAAGTCAACATCAACCAACGTAAATTAGAACTGATCATGTAAATAAAACATCAATTTATATTCTGAATATTTATCTCTTCTTAACATTGGTTCGTTAATGGATCTACCGTATAACTTACCCTAACCATCAAACAACCATGGTGTCCACACAAGTAATTTGATTCAATGGCAGCCTTAAAACTAGATAAATTGATTAATCAAGAAATATAATTGTCTGCGATCTACATTTGATTTGATTGAATGTTCTTCCTAAGATTAATAGCGTAGATCTACCACAGTTATCAACTCAGTTGCTTCACAAGTTCATATACCAAAACTCCAGTTTTGATATTAAACTTAGCAATCGATTGTCTGCAATAATAACTTAGAGTCCGCTCTTAGCAATTAAATAATCATAGGAAAAATAAGCAAAGGTCAACATAAGTGGGTTTGCATCAATCGGACCTCTATAGCTCTATATATTTAAGTTGGAACGGACAAAGGTCAACATAAGTAGATTGCAAGATTTGACTTTGAAGGCTACCATTTCCATGATCTTCTTTATTTTATTTTTTTGTCTTATATTTTCATAAAAGTATGGATGTTAGCTTTTGAATGCCACTGGAATCACTTCATTTTGATCTCTAGAACTTCCGCTTTGCATAAAACATCAACTGAAAGTCAAATCTCTCAATCAACTCCAATTACCTCCTTTCTGTATCTTTCATCCAAAAATACCTTCAAAACATAAAACAAAGAATATCAAGGCATTTTATACATAAAACATATGCAAAACACTAAGTAAATATGGATGAAACTATCAAATAATATGGCCACATTACGGGCTCATACTAACACGAAGTTCAAGTTAAAGGGAATCGCCAGATGGGATCTCAGGTTAACCAGGCTCATGCTAACACCAAGTTCAGGTTAAAGGGATTGCCAGATGGGATCTCAGTTTAACCGAGCTCAAACTAACACCAAGTTCAGGTTAAAGGAGATCTCCAGATGGGATCCCAGGTTAACCGAGCTCATGCTAACACGAAGTTTAGGTTAAAAGGGATCGCCAGATGGGATCTTTAGTTAACCAGGCTCAAGCCAAGACAAGTTTCAGGTTAAAAGGGATTGCAAACGGGATCTCAGGTTGACCGAGCTGGAAAAAAAAAGAGAAAGAGAAAATAATAGATAGACTGAAGTTCAGGTTAAAGAAAAATCAATTGAATTGTTATGAAATTGCTAGATTGGAGATTCATTTTGAATAGTTTTGAAGACAAGTTGTATATCTTCATAAACTTACTACGCAATGTACTAGACCAGTCATTGCTTCGTAGGTATTGTAAAGAGGGGGTATCTGTTGTTACCTAATTTTTGACCACATTGTTTTTCTGTTTCGAAAAGAACAAAAAAAAATCCAAAAATATCTTTGTATAGGGACCAAAATTGAAAAAGACTAGGGACTAGAAAAATATATTTTTTACTATATATACATGTGTCAAGGTATGTAAAAAGGGGGAGAAAAATAAAGGAAAAATTCACGTACTCGCCCACAAAAACCCTAAACCTAAAAATCTTTTTTCCCTTCCTCGACAGTTGTGCCTCTCCAAATTTTTTTCTTCTTAACCAAGCTGCAGCTATAGCCACAACCCTCACTGTCTCCTCTCGAGCTGCAACAGCCTCTCCTCCACAGCCACCGTCGAAGCAGCCCATCTCCCCTCTCCTGCCCACTGCTCTCAGCCACAACCCATTCCCTTTCCAGTTTCTTCCTTCCCCGTCAACGCCTTCCCCCAACAGATCAGCCTCTCTCGGTCAGTAATACAGCCACCGCCAGCCTCATCCTACCTTTTCCTCAAACCCCTTCTCGATTCTTTCTTCCCCTTCCCTACTGATAGTAGCCTCCACCACTACCGATGATTCTAGCTTTCTCCTTTGGCAGTTCCAACCGCCAATGGCCTCCCCTCTCTTTCACTGACATCCCTACCTTCCCATCAGCTTCCCGACATCGCTCACGATAGCTCTTTTCACTGGTTGTCTGCCAGCAACAAACCTCTATCACACAACAGCAGCATCTCTGTCTAGCTCCTCCCCTCAACTGAACGCACGACAGTCCAACTGCCACCTAAAGAAGAGCAGAAGATGAGTAGAGGGCCACTAAGAAGTTAGATCTTAAAAGGTAGAGGGCAAATTGAAATGTTGTTTGTTGTTGTGTTTGTGTTTGCCTTATGTATATTTATGTTTTGCAGGTCGCCATTGAAGGCCACCACTGGCAGGAAAGAGAGGAGAAAGAGAAAGATGACCCCTATTTGTTGCTTCACAGGCGGCGGCACGTGGAATCACATGCTGCCACTATTCTAGAAGTGAGAAAACAAGAAATAAATCACTAAAAGAATATATTTTTGATTATATATACATGTGACCATACATATGTTTTAGGGGACAAAAATACAAAGTGGGGAATTTCAGGACTAATTTTCACACTCTCCCACTATTATGGAATCTTTAGTTTTGTATTTATCTTATATAGGTTTCTAATCATGTGTGGCATACCACACGGCTACTATCATGTACAGCCCTACATATATATATATATGTATTACATTAGGGTACTGCTTATATACAATAGCAGCCCCCATAATATTTTCCAAACTCTCCTTCTCCCCTAAACTCTAACTTGGTATCAGAGCACGCAGCCGTCATCGGGCTCTTCCTCAGTTCAGAACAAAGCTTGCAGCTGTCATTGTTCTTGCAGCCATCATCGGTCTCTCTTCCTTAGTTTAGTGATCAACTCTTCATCGGCGTCTCCCTCATCTTTCATCTGTCTCTAGAGCACGCAGCCGTCATCGGCCTCTTCCTTAGTTCAGAACAGAGCTTGCAGCTGTCATTGTTCTTGCAGCCATCATCGGTCTCTCTTTCCCTCAGTTCATTGTTTAACTGAGTCCAGAACAGATTACACCCGTCATCGGCCTCTCCCCCAGTTCAGTGTTCAAAACAGAGCTCTCCCTCAGTTTAGTGTTCAGAACAGAGCTTGCTGTCATCGGTCTCTCTCCCTCAGTTCAGTGTTCAGAACAGAGCTTGCTGTCATCGGTCTCTCTCCCTCAGTTCAGTGGTCAGTTCAGAACAGCTCAAAGCTTCCATCGGCGCCTCCCTCTTCTCCTCATGGATTCTACCATGGCTCAATCTTCCTCTCTCCTTACAGCAAACGTGCCAGCTGCAACACTCTCTGTCCCTGCATTAGGTGTTTCAATGGCACCTCCACCTGGATTTTTTATGTCTTCAATGGCAGCTGCACCGCTTCCTTGTGCTCCATTTCTTCCTGCTCTATCTTCTCTTGGCTGCAGTTTTCCTCTAGAAATGGCAACACTGCCTCCCTCTGCCACAACTATTTCGGCACTGTCTGGTTTCCTCTCTGCAGCATTACTAGTTCCCAACCCACATCTTCATGGTGCTGCAGTAATTCCTCTCTCAAATACTCATCAGGTTATTTCTTTGAAGTTGACTAGCAATAACTATTTATACTGAAGAATGCAAATGAAACCATATTTGTTGGGTCAAGGTGTGTTTGCTTTTGTTAATGGATCATATCCATGTCCCACGATCTATATTTTTGTCACCGATATTGCAGCTACTGGTATAAATCCTTTGTTTCTCTCATGGAAGCAACAAGACCAATTAATTATAAGTGCACTTCTCTCGTCTTTATCTACTGAAATTCTACATCTTGTGGTTGATTGTGACACATCTAATAGCATTTTGAAGACACTTGAAAAATCCTTTGCTTCACCGTCACATTCAAGGATTATGCAGTTACATGGTTCCTTTCAGGATTTGCGTTAGGGAGATGATTCAGTTAGCACTTATATGCAGTGAGCTAAGGTCCTTTTTGATGAGTGGGCTGCTGCTGGTCGGCCTCTCTCCTTAGAGGATTTTAATCTTTATGTATTTTGGGGATTACGCAGTGATCTCAAAGACTTAGTGACCAGTTTATCTACACGGGCAGAACCTTTGTAATACTTTGATCTTCACAGTTACTTGCTCACTTATGAATACCTAAATAAGAGCTCCCTTCAATCCACTCTTGGCTCGTCTATAACAGCACCTCTGCTGCCCACTCCTTCCCATTCCACAGCTACAGCATTCTCAGTACATCGTGGTGGTTTTAGTGGTTCTTCTGGTAATTCCTACTGTGGGCGTGGGCGACACCGAGGTGGATGGAGAGGCTATCGTGGTGGTAACCATGACACCTCTGGATCTACTTGGCAGTCAACTCCTGGGTCTGGTTTTCAGCAAGGTTCCCGTGATTCTAGGACTGGTTGGCAGCAGCATTCTCGTGGAGCTCCTAACCACAATTTTCGAAATGTTAAATGTCAATTGTGTTATGTTTTTGGGCATTCGGCAAAATATTGTTCTCAATTTACTTCACATCATTTGCAGGCTACTACTAACTTGGCATTTCAGAATCCTCAGCTCTCCTCTGCAGGTTGGATTCCTGATTCGGGTGCAAATCAACATGTGACACCGGACCTCGCGAGTATGACGAGTTCAGAGTCCTACCTTGGAAGTGATCAATTACATGTCGGTGATGGTAAGGGACTTCTTATATCACATATTGCTCAGTCTAAACTCTATACTCCCAAACGCACCTTTATCCTATCAAATATTTTGCATGTACCACATATTAAAAAACCGCTATTGTCTGTTCAAAAATTTTGCATTGAGAATAATGTATTTTTTGAATTTTATTCGTCTGTGTTTTATGTTAAGGATATCATAACCAAGGAAGCGCTTCTTTCCGGTCAGAGTAGCAATGGTCTATATGTCTTATCCAAGTCTTTTGCCATGCCCATTCCTCAAGCCCTCCTGTCAAAGTCTGCTTCTTCAACTGCTGATGTTTGGCATCGTCGCCTTGGGCATCCTAGCTCTCGTATTTTAGGCTCTCTAGTATCCAATAATAAAATTGATTGTACTTCGAGAGTTTTTAATTTTAATTGTTCATCTTGCCCTTTAGGAAAAGCATTGCGTCTGTCATTAGGCCTTACTGGTCATAAAACTTGTGCTCCTCTTCAACTTGTTTTCAGTGATGTTTGGGGACCTTCTCCTATGTTATCTATTGATGGTTATCGGTATTTTGTGATTTTTGTGGATGACTATACTAAATATATTTGGTTCTTTCCTTTAGCAGCTAAATCTGATGTGTTTAAAATTTTTCTTCAATTTCAAGCTCTTGTTGAACGCCAATTCGTCACCAAAATTAAATCCGTCCAAACAGATTAGGGGGTGAATATAGGAAGTTAAACACTTATTTTAAATCCATTGGTATTCACCACCGTCTCATCTGTCCTCACACGCATGAGCAAAATGGAAATGTTGAGCATCATCATCGTCATATTGTTGAAACTGGTCTTATGCTCCTTGGTCAGTGTATGGCTCTGTTAAAATTTTGGAGTTATGCTTTTGAAATGGCTGTATATCTCATAAATCGTATGCCTATTGCTGTTCTAAATGGTTCTACACCTTTTGAATGTTTGTTTAAATCTTCTCCTGATTACAGTTTTCTTCGTATTTTGGGTGTTTATGTTTTCCTTTTCTTTGTCCTTATAATCGCCATAAACTAGATTTTCGATCTTCCCCGTGTGTGTTTCTTGGCTATAGTTCCTCTCATTTGGGTTATCGTTGTTTTGATCTGTCATCATCTCGTATGTATATTGCACGACATGTTAAATTTCATGAAAATACATTTCCATTTGCATGTTCTGAACAGACATCAGCTTTGCCTTCTCCATCTGTACAAACAACACTCCCAGCTTTAACCGTTTTTCCTACACCCATGCCTTTTACATCTACCCCATCTTTGCCACCTTCTCCAGCTTCTGATCATAGGGTTGTTGCCTCCCCTTCTTCACCTTGTCCCGTGAGTAACAGTCCCTCTACTTTATCTTCACTATACTCTGTTACTGATCACTCTCCAAGTATGGTTTCTGTTTCTCCAGGTATGGTGATCCCATTTTCAGCGAACTCCTCTCCTATTGTGGCTTCCTCTCGGCCTCCTGCCCATCCCACCTCGGGTCCTTCCTCTAGCTCTTCCCCTGCCTTGCGTTTGGTGCTTGATTTATCTAATTTTGTCCTTCAACAGGTTTCTCATGGCTCATCCACTCTGCCAGTTGTCTCCTCTCGTAGCCACCACATGACACTTCGTCCTCGCCACTCTAAACAGGTGCACCTTAGCGTGTCTCAGTCCACTACTACAGGGTTTTCTGCTTCTCGTGACCGTGAACCTCTCTCGTTCAAAGACACTTCTCAACATTCGGCATGGCACCAAGCTATGCAAGATGAGATTCAGGCTTTGTGATCAAATGGTATGTGGACTCTAGTTCCTTATTGTCCCTCTATGAATGTTGTTGGCAGTCGCTGGGTCTATAAAATCAAGCGGCGAGCGGATGGTAGTATTGATAGGTATAAAGCATGTCTTGTTGCCCGAGGGTTCACTCAACAAGAAGGAATAGACTACCTCGAGACTTTCAGTCCAGTTGTTAAGCCTACCACTGTGCGGTGAGTACTTACTATTGTTGTGACCCGTGGATGGTTTATTCATCAACTTGATGTTGATAATGCCTTCTTGAACGAGATCCTTCAAGAAGAGGTGTATATGGAACAACCACCTGGTTTCTCTCATCCTACTCTATCTTCTCATGTTTGTCGCCTGCATAAGTCTATATATGGTTTAAAACAGGCTCCCCGGGCGTGGTATACCAGACTCAGTGATTATCTCTTTTCTCTTGGTTTTCGTGCCTCTACTGCTAACACCTCTCTATTTATTTATTCTGATGGTCATGATCTCATTTACTTGCTTGTATATGTGGATGATCTTTTGCTTACTGGGACCAATTCACCTTTACTTTGCCACTTGATTACCATACTGAATTCAGAGTTCAAAATCAGGGATTTAGGCTTTGTGCATTATTTCTTGGGGATTGAAGTCACTAAAACTGTCATGGGACTTATGCTCTCACAGCATAAATATGCTCTCGATATTATTCAGCGCGCTGGTATGTCTTCGTGTAAAGCTGTCGACACGCCTGCTTCATCCTCGTCTAAGGTATTGCTGACCTCAGATACTCAGTTCTTTAATCCTACCCGTTACCACCAGATTGTCGGTGCTTTGCAGTATCTCACTTTTACTCGCCCGGATATTTGTTATGCTGTAAATAAAGTATGCCAGTTTATGCACTCGCCTACTGATGGCCATTGGTCTCTTGTTAAAAGAATTGTGAGGTACCTGCAAGGAACAACATCTTATGGTCTACACATCACTCGAGGGTCCTCTCTTTCCTTACATGGTTTCACATATGCTGATTGAGCTGGCAGTCTTGATGACAGAAAATCCACCGGTGGTTACTTGGTGTATCTTGGCAGCACACCTATTTCTTAGAAGTCTGGCAAACAACGCACAGTGGCTCGTTCTTCGACTGAAGCAGAATATAAGGCTCTTGCGGATGGTACTGCTGAGATCTTATGGATTCGGGCCTTGTTGTCCGATCTTCATTTTTCCTATGATCCTATGACTATACTTTGGTGTGATAATTTGGGTGCTACCTACTTGTCTGCCAACTCTATCTTTCATGCTCGCACTAAACATGTTGAAGTTGATTATCACTTTGTTCGTGACAGCGTCGCTAAAAAGGAAATTGTGGTTCGATTCATCTCCTTTAAGGATCAACTTGTTGATGTTCTTACCAAACCTCTTCCTCATGCGTCCTTCACTTATTTTCAGTCCAAGCTTCATTTGGATTCTCCTCCTTCAGCTTGAGGGGGCATATTATGAAATCTTTAGTTTTGTATTTATCTTATATAGGTTTCTAATCATGTGTGGCATACCACACGGCTACTATCATGTACAACTATATATATATATATATATATATATATATGTATTACATTAGGGTACTGCTTATATACAATAGCAGCCCCCATAATATTTTCCAAACTCTCCTTCTCCCCTAAACTCTAACTCCCACCAACCAAAAAAATAAACCTAAACCTACAAACAGTTTTTCCCTCTTCTTTCTACCTCCAGCCGCAGCCGCCTCCTTCATCCCTTTTCTCTTGTCCAGCCAATCTCTTCCCCCTTTACCACAGCCGACCCCCACTGTCCTCCTCCCGAAACCCACCCAAACACAGACCTCAACACCAACCCAACAACCTCTTTCTCCTCTCAGCCTCTCTCCCCATTCAAGCCTCTCATTAACCAAGCTACCTTTCTCCCGCTTTCTACCTCCAACCGCAACCCTCCTCTCCATTTTTGTTTCTTCGCTTTCCGCAGTCGCTGGTCGCCAGCTCCTCCACACACAACCCCCCCTCTCCTTCCTAACAGCTGTCAACTCCTTCCCTACAGACCAGCCCCCCTTCACATTTTCATTTCTTCTCCCGCTCCCCTCCCCTACCAGCCTCTAAACCCCTTTTTTTCAGCCACCAAGCTTCCACCCACATTAGCTCACTTCCCCTCACCATCACCGTAGGTCAGCACCACCAAATCTCCACCTGCCGGCCAGCATCCCTTCATAGACCATCCACCCCCTTTTCTAACCTTAATAGATCCTCCTCCTGAACCCCTCTTCGTGACGTAGAACAGCCGCCGACCATACAACAGCCCCCATCATCATCTTCTCATCCTCACCATGTTCAGGTATTAACATCGGCAACAACAGAAAGAAAGAAAAAACATATATGTTGAGAGAGGCAGATCAGGAGTGAAGAAAGAAAGATTAAATCGACTGTTGCTGTGTTTTTTTTGTTTTTTTGATTTTACAGGTCTTAGTGAGAGCCTTCGTCACTATGGAAAAGAGAAGGGAGATCTATGGATTTAAGGAATCACGCACATACTTTGTTAATATTGTTCTTCCTCACTATAATCTTGCATCACACTTTGTCAGTTCAAGAGCTGGAAATTGGGTTTAATTATTGAAAAATGTGTACACCACACTTATTTAATGGAGCCTTCGAATTAAGTTAACAGTCCCGCTGACAGAGGCAACTTGTAAAGTTACACTTAGCAACTAATCCAAGACGGCCGGGTCTCTGGCACATTTGATGACACGTATCAGGATAACATATTTTAGTTGTTACGAGCGGTATGCCCCGCACGATGCGGCGGGGTTTTTTTTATCTATGTAAAAAATTATTTGCTTTTATATGTATTGTATTTTATTATTTTAATATTTAGTTAAAAAAAAATTCAACAAATAAACTTATATTTATCGCGTGCTATAATAAGTTATTTTAATGTTCAATTACAAAAATTGCAATAGATCAAATATGTTAGAAATGAGTTTTTTGTGTGGTATAATTAGTATGCTTGCCAACGCATCGCGTTAGGGTTTTTTCTATGTAGAAAAATAATTGATTTTTTACATGTTGTAATTAGCTGTTTAAATATTTAATTAGTAACATTATAATAGATAAAATATGTAACAAATTAATTTTTCCCCCGCCTAAAAGAAATAGTTTAATCGAAATTGGAAGTGGCTCGTATATGTTTTAATTGTAGATAGTTTAGGTCAATTTGTCAAAAAAAAAATTAGTTGTTTTTTTTCCTCAGCAATATTACATCTGACACATTAAAAATAAAAAAAAACTTGTAAATTTTAGAAGAAATAAACTAAAATGCTATTTAAGAATATTGATATTAATTTTTTTTTTAAATGCTAGGTCATTTTTCTTTCTTTATATATATTCTTAGGCTATAATATTAAATAAATATTAAAATATATAATTAGTCTCTTATACTTTATAAAATAATTGAAATGGGAAGTGGTTTGTATATTTTTTAATTATAGATAACCTAGGTAAATTTGTCAATATTTATTTTTATGAGTTGCTTTTGTTCCTTAGTAATATTCGATCAGACATATTAGAAATAAAAATATTGTAATTTATTTTTAAAAATAAACTTAATTTTTTTTTTGTGCTATAATTATTTATTTGTCGTCTAAAAAGAACAGTCCAATGGAAATTGGAAGTGACTTGTATAGTTTTTTAATTGTAGATAATGTAGGTGAATTTGTTAACATTTTATTTTTTTGAGTTTTTTTTCCCAGTAATATTAGATCTAAAATATTAAAAATGAAAAAATTGGAAATTCTTGTAAAGAAATAAACTTAAATAAAAGAGCACAAAATTAAATTTTGAAGCCAATATTTTTTTTATATAAGATTTATTAATCATATTATTATATTAAATATATGTAAGAATACTGATATGAATTTTTTTCTTTCAAAAAATCCTAAGTCATTTTTCCTCTCTCTCAATATTTTTTTAGGCGATAATATTCAATAAATATCAGACATATTAGAAATAAAAATATTGTAATTTTTTTCCGAAATAAACTTAATTTTTTTGTGTGCTATAATTATTTATTTGCCATCTAAAAAGAACAGTCTAATGGAAACGGGAAGTGACTTGTATATTTTTTAATTGTAGATAATGCAGGTAAATTTGTCAACATTTTATTTTTTTGATTTTTTTTCCAGTAATATTAGATCTAAAATATTAAAAATGAAAACATTGGAAATTCTTGTAAAGAAATAAACTTAAATAAAAGAGCACAAAATTAAATTTTGAAGCCAATATTTTTTTTATATAAGATTTATTAATCATATTATTATATTAAATATATTTAAGAATACTGATATGAATTTTTGTCCTTCAAAAAATTCTAGGTCATTTTTTCTCTCTCACAATATATTTTTAGGCGATAATATTCAATAAATATTCAAACATATAATTACTTTTATATATTTTAATTTGACATAAATATAAAAATATATAATTAATTTGACATAATTTCAATAATATATTTAATTTAAAGGATAATCTTAGGCTATTTTTTTCTCTCTATATATATTCTTAGACGATAATATTCAACAAATATC
Organism: Salix arbutifolia; assembly: GCA_025169955.1. Taxonomy (NCBI): domain Eukaryota; kingdom Viridiplantae; phylum Streptophyta; class Magnoliopsida; order Malpighiales; family Salicaceae; genus Salix; species Salix arbutifolia. The sequence continues at coordinate 10,721,422 of CM045906.1, forward strand.
AAAACATATAATTGGTTTCACATATTTTAACTTGACATAAATACACAAATATATAATTAAAAAATCAAAACACTGTAAATTTATTTCAAGAAATAAACTTAAACAAAGACCACACAATTTAATTCTGAAGCCAATATTTTTTTTATTTTATAAGATTTATTCATCGTATTATTATATTAAATGTATTTAAGAATACTGACATGAATTTGTGTCCTCCAAAAAAATCCTAGGTCATTTTTCCTCTCCCTCTATATATTTTCAGGCGATAATATTCAATAAATATTTGAACATATAATTAGTTTTACATACTTTAATTTGACATAAATATACAAATATATAATCAATTTGATATACTTTCAATAATATCTTTAATTGAACATATAATTAGTTTTACATACTTTAACTTGACATAAATATACAAATATATAATCAATTTGATATACTTTCAATAATATCTTTAATTTAAAAGATAAAATTGAAGTAAACCCAAACATTGAAATCAAATAATTCAAAACAAAACCGGAAATTAAAAGAAATGGGACTGAAATGAAACTGAAATCCATAATTAACTTGCATAGAATGATAGAATTGAAAGAAATCAAACTTTTGATACCTAAAATATTAAGGATCTATATAATACATTTGCATGGAATGATGAAATTGAAATTAATCAAAACTTTGATACCAAAATTATCCATCCTGTAAAATTAAAAGCATGAGGACCGAACTGGAACTCCAATACATAATCAATTTCAATTGAAGGATGAAATTGAAACAAATCAAAACCCATTTAATAGAAATAAGGGCCAGAAAAACAAATTATAACGTTCAGGGACTGAAATGAAATTTGACAAAAAACAGCGTAGCTGACGTCATCTGGCGCAGGCAGGAGAGAGAAACTGGGGGGGAATTCAAACGACCATTGACACGTCCTCGGCCACCATAGTGCCACACGCGCCGAACCAGGGGGAAGGGAACATGCCTGAAAATCATTCTAGACGGCGATTATGCATTTTCCAGCGCCGTATGACGTCGAACGCGCCGTCCGAAAAACACGTGTGCGTTGAGACGCACAGCGCCTTCTGCAACGCGCCACACAGCTGGCACCGAAAAAAAAAGAGAAATGGCTAATTACCGGAACTCCCCTGACACGCAGACGTGTGTTTTATCCTTTTTGAGGGACAAAACGGTGAATACACTGTTCATTAAAACATTAAAAAAATAAAGAACCGGTCAGACGAACCGGGCCGAAAACGGTCAATGACCGTCCAGCTCCTGAAAATGGCGGCGTTTTTTGTCTTTTCGGGGGCTAATTTCGTTAATACACTGTTCAAAAAAAAAGAGGATGTACACCCGCGAAGCACCGGGTCAAATGGGCAGGTGAATAGTGCGGATGAGTCACGGTGAACAGTGCCGTCACTGTTCAAAATCTCGTTCTGTTTTAGATGTATAACGAGCGAATTGCCCGCGCGATGCGCTGGGTTTTTTTATGTATATAGAAAATTGATTGATTTTATGCGTGTTGTATTTTTTTTTTAATATTCAATGAGTAAAATTATAATTGATAAAATCTGTTAGAAACGGGTGTTTTTTCCACCAAAAAATGATTGAATATTGCTACTACTAAAACTCTTTTGATAAAATCCGTTAGAAATGATTTTTTGTTATATGTAGGAAATTGATTGTAAAATTTATTGCTCTTATTATTGTATTAAAAATATTTTAGAATAATAATAAATAGGTCTCACATATTTATAAGAAAAAAATAATTATTATCATTATTTTGAATGTCTTATCTATAATAATAAGAAATTTTAACACCTAACAGTACTAAAAAAAACTAAATAAATGGAAAAACAAAAATAAATATTATTAGATTTTTAAAAAAATTGAAATGAACAATAACAAAAAGAGAAAATAGAAAATATCATTTTTTTGAAATGACTACCAACAAAAATTAAAATGTAAACATAAAAGAAAATAACCTTAGTAACAGTAGAAATAATAAAAATTGGGAGACCGTAATTATTGTTAGAGAAAAAATTTCCATAATTTTTTTTTATTTTTATAATATTATATTAAAAGTATTTCAGAACAATGATATTAATTTGTTTTTCCAAAACAACTTAGGTCACACACACACACACACACACACACACACACACATATATATATATATATATATATAATTAGTCTAACATATTTTTTTAAAAAAGAAAACTTACAAATAATCATTATCATTATTTTGAATATTTTATCTATAATAATTAGAAAATTCAATACCTAACAATATTAACAAAAAATAAATATGATTATATTTAAAGAAATTATTTAACTTGAGAATAAAAAAAAGAAATAATAACGAATATTGTTTTTGAAATGATTACCAACACAGATTAAAATTAAAAAAATTAAAAAAATCTTAATAAGAGAGGAATAAAAAAAATGAAACTAAAGATATATTATTTGTTGCCTGCAGCATAATAATTGTTTGGTGGCATGTTTTAACTATATGTCAAATAATTTATTTGACAGATAATAAAAATGCAACTCCTAAAATTTATCAAAGATTATTTTTTTCAGATTTTTCCTTCATATTATTATATTAAAAAAATTTAGAACACTTAAATTAAATTAATGTGAGATTTTTAAAGAAAAGTCATTTCAAATTTTTATATATTTTTTAAGATGTTAGTATGAATAAAATATCATAATATATAATTATTCTCTCCTAATTTTTAAGAAAAAAAAGTCTCAAAATAATATATATAAAAATTTAGGACCATTAACAATTTTGTTACATGTTAAAAAATTCGGTGCCGACTGTGGCAAAATGCAGGTCAATTTTTTATTTTATTCTTGTAGATAATTTGGCATAATTTTTCGACATGTCTTGTCTACATGTGGTTTCGTATATTTGTTTTTTCGTGATATGAGATTTGAAATATCATACATAAAAAAAAACGCGGAATTTTTTTCTCACAAAAATAATATTGACCAATGAATTTTTGTCACAATTATTATAGTTGTCATTATAAAATATTATTATACATAATTAATATTATAATTATTATTGGTCATATTATCAATGACATCGTTATTGTTATTCAAAAAAGATTTTTTTTAATTGTTAAAATTTATTTCTCGTATTACTATATTAAAAATAATTTAGAATACTGGTTGTAAATTATCATTTCTTGAAAATCATAAATAGGTCATATATATATATATATATATATATATATGGGGGTAAATTTGTATTTATCTATTTAAAAAAATATGTGCAATAACCTTAATGCTCTCGGCGGTTCCTATGCATTTTTGTCTTATTAATGGGTATTATGATTATTTTACTGTATAAAAATACAGAGAAAATACAAAACTACCCCCAAATAATCTAGTAATGTCAACCGGTCCCGTGGGGAATTCGAAAATATCCTTGATTTTGAGGCAAAGGCTGAGGTGCACTGAGGGGCGAAATCGTTAATACACTGTAGTAATCCACACTGCTGTGTGAGTGTGTGCACAGTGTTTGAGCGAGCTGTTTTACTTTTTTTCTTAATAATAATAGTCATGGTGCGCGTAAGTTGATCCGAACACCCTGGTTATTAAAAAAAATGTATAAGTTGGAAAAAAACAAAAAAATATTAAAAAAAGTGGGTCCTGGGATTATTCGTGGTGCGTGTAAGGTGGCTCGGACACCCCGGTTTTCAAAAATGTTTTTTTGGTAACATATTTTTCCTAGGAAAAAAATATAAATTGACCCTTTGTTGTCATTGATTTTTTTAAACTTGAAATTAAAAGAAATATAATTTAATTATTTTTTATCACTCGCCGTAAAAGGAATTACGCCTAATTATATCATATTTTGACCACAATATTAAATTTTGCCTAGTAATTAAAGTTGATTGCGAAATATAGTATTATAACTTTTTAAATTCTTTCATATTTTTTCTCTTTCAAACCCATTTTCCTCTTTCTCTTACCGATCCACAAAAGAACTTGCTCTCTCTCTCTCTTCCCTCTCTCTCTGTCTCTCTCTCTCGGGTTTCTGATCTTGAAACCCCTGATCTAGGGCACCATGGCTGCTGCCAATGCCCCAATCACCATGAAAGAGGCCCTAACGGTAATATCCTCACCATCCTCTCTGTGGATCTAGTGATTCCATTTCATTTTCTTTTTGAAATAAAATTCTTAATAAGTTTGAAAGCTAAGCCCGACACAAACCCAAAATTAACCAGTGTTGTAACCTTGAACTGAGTTCTTAAAAATAATTCAGAAATAGAAATAGAGAGAGAGAGAGAGAGAGAGAGAGAGAGAGATCGTCATTGGCATTTGCAGAGAGCTTCAACCAAGAAAAAAGGTATATGTTCCTTTCATCTGTTATACATGGAGAGAACCTAAATCTTTACACAGAAAACAAAAACATGGGTTCGGAGAGATTTCTCTGAAAAGCTTGCTTGATTAAATTTTTCATTCGCGTGGAATTTTGAATTTTTAAAAGCCAGCAGTACAGCATTACACATCATGCGATCATATGTCATCATCTATACCAATTACTTATAAAATCCCAGTTCAATCTTCGTTTATTGTTAAAATTCTTTTCTATCCAATTTTCTATCTTTACTTTATCTCCACAGTAAAAACCTGTTTTGTTTTAGCTTGAAAAACATTGTTCGAAAAACGTTTTTTTAGCTTTTGTAGTAATAGAAATTTTAAAAATAAATAAATAATTTTAAAAAAAATTGAACGACCGAGCCAAACAAACCTTGACATGATAAAACTTTCACATTATGGCATTCTTTTTTTTTTGGCTCAGCGAAACGACACTCCTTTTTTATTAAAAGAAAACTAATTAATTGATTTTGAGAGACAATCAATGGACATAAATGACTTTGGGAAGCAGGCTGTATGCTTTGGTCAGGTCAGCCATGAATTTTGACCAAGCAGATTTTGGGAAGCAGCTCTTTACTTCGTCACACTTTTAGAAGCATTGTTCATGCTAATTAATTAGCATGAACAGTTGCACAAAAATGGAAAGATGCAAATGAGAAAGTGAAAATCACTATTGAAGTATACAGTGTACTCAGTGTGGTTGAACAGGGAAAGCACGATCTGTTTTAGCCGTATGTATAATAATAATTGCATCCTTTTGCTTGGACATCTTGAACCATTATTGCGGCTGCAAAAGAAAAATGAACACTTCATTTCATAGTTACAAGACCAGTGAGGCAGCTCATCATCATGAGTTCAGCTGATTCTTATAAAATAATATTATTCTAAAATTGAAAATAGATTTCTATGATTAATGTCAATCCGTTAATTGAGACAAAAGTAAAACATACATACCTGAAAAAACAAGTGCGACGATGAAGAACAAGTTAAAAGTAAGCTTAGTCATCCCTTTATGACGATCTAATAACAACTACAATAAAATATTGTAAATATCAAGTTGAGGTGCATGTTATTTATACTCAAAAAGGGTCACAAAATTAACCCTTTTAGCATATCATTGATTGATTTTATTTTATTCTTAATATGCTATTAAAGAAAGTTTATATTTTGTTTCTTTTTTTGGGTTCATTATATAGCAAGGACATTATTATTTCATAAATCGTTTTGATTTTTATGATCTTCTAATATCCCTAGTTTTTATGTTGAATTTATTGTTTTGCTTCTTTGTTTTGTAGAGAGAGATTATATTTGATTTATTGTCTAAAATGCTATTTCAAACAAAAAAAGGTACAGGAAATAAAATAAAAACACATCCAATTTAAATGAATACTTATACATGTATTTTTTTTAAATCCATTTTTTTTGTATTTTTAAGAAAGGTAACTTTTAAAAAAGGTAACAATTTAAAAACAAGTATTTTTAGGTCAACTTTCCTTACCAGCAATATTTTTTGTATTTTTTTTATTTTGACAAAAAACATGTATTTTTATCAGTAATATATTTTTGAATGAAAATCAAAGGAAATTAAAATAAATATTGATAGGATTTCCAACAATTTAAGTAGGAAGATTTTTTTTCTTTTTATCAAGACTCTCTTTTCTTTATTATGTATTTCTTTTTTATTTTGACAAAAAATTAATTTGTATTAAAAATATTTAAAAATTGTTTTTAGAGAAAATTACCTTGAATATTTTATATTTTAAACATTCTTTTTATTTTATCCATATTCTTTCAAAAATTACAATTTACATATGCGGTCAACCTGATAGTTAGAATTTAAACCATAAGATAAATATTTTATCATATAATATAACATGAACAATCAAAATTTGATATTTATAGAAAAAATCCAATCAATAAAAATCAGATTTGTTTTTATCCCTCTTCTTTGTGAACATCGTAGACAACCATTAGCCATCCCCTTCTTCATTCTTTCCCTCACCAACCAAACCTCCTCTTTTTTTAATTATCCAATTTGCACAACCTCTTTTCTTCTCCATTCTTTCATGGAGATCCAACAATCAGATGCTTGTGTATATGTGTCTGCGCAGAAAACCTTTGATTTTGGTCTTCTAGGATAATTTTACTATCACTTTATCACATGATTGAGTTTAAGTTTGTGGTTTGAGTGGTAATTTTGATATTTTTAGGTAATAATTTTCTTTTAATTATAAAATTAAATATAAAAATAAACTTGTAAATAACTCGATATTTTTTATTGATTTTTTTTATACCATGTAAAGTTACATGAATTGGTTTTTGAACGAAGACAATACTAGTGGTTAGGTGTTATCCAATCTTTTCAATTATAAAAACTTGACCTGGCTAGAGATTATTTTATGTGAATTTGATCCACCTTCTACTTTTTAAATATTCTTATGTTTGAGGAGACTTAGTCTTCATCAGGATTTGGTAGCTTTTTTAATGCAATTAGGAGTTTGATTTTCAGATGTCCACTACTGGAAAGTCTTGCGCTGTCTTATTTTGATAGCTTAGATATTCATTCTTTAAATATCAATTACATGTACTAGAAAAGTGATTTTACAAATATTTATCTTGAAAATATCCCAATTTAGTTGCCATATCTATTACTCTCTCTCTCTATATATATATATGACAATATTGTGTTAAGTGCTTTGAGAAAAGTTCAAGTTGAAATTTTATCAAGTTTTTTAATGGTGTGCCTTATCCTGAGATGTTGGTTAGGCACATCTATTTCATAAAGATAACAGTATGATTTATATTGTTGGCCAACATATCCTAGACTCTGATAAGATAATTGACTCTATAAAGAGAAAAGGGCTCGAAAGGTTTCTCCTCAAAATAGATTTTTATAAAGCTTTTAATTATATTTCTTAGGAATATTTGGATCATGTAATGGAATATATATGGGTTATTAAGTTTGTTGGCGAAAATGGATCTATGAATGCATCTCAATTTCTCACTTGTCAGTGTAGATTAATGGCTCTTCATCTTTATAATTTGAAGCTACATGTGACCTAATGCGAAGATATCCACTCTTACCTTTTCTATTTAACTTGATAGTTCAGAGCCTTTGTGTGTTAATTGCTGGATCTAGAAAAGGTGGGTTATTTCCAGACATCAAAATTAACGGGCATCTATAGGTAAGCCATTTCCAATATGCTAAGTGATACTTTGATATTTATTCATAATGAAGTTACAAGTTCTTCTAAATTTTAATAACTGTTCTAGGTTTAAAATAACCCATTTATGGGTTATTCCTGAAATTTACATACAAAAAAAAATACAAAAAGGGGCTAACATGTTGAAAATGTGGCGATGATGATTTTTTGCGCACTTCGCGCCCTGCCATTCCCTTGATTGGGGAGACAACGGCGCTCGGTGAGAAGGATGGTTGTTTTATAGCCGTACAAATTACGACTATAATTATTAGGAGTCACCACCTAGTATTAAGATCACTAGGAACCTATTGGTCTGCGAGAGCCTGGGTAAGGGGGCTTGTTGTGCAAGGGGAAGACGCATCACCCCCAGTGCAACCTACCTAAAGTAAGTTGCATTGTTGTTTGATTGTTTTTCTAAGTTAAAAATTTTTTACACTGTATTTTCAAAAAAACCATTTTTTTGTCCGCGGGTGTACTTTACAATGTAATTTTACACTGCAGTTAAAAACCTTTTTTATCTACGGATGTACTTTACAATGTAATTTTACACCGTAGTTAAATCCCTTTTTATCTGCGGGTGTACTTAACAAAGTAATTTTACACCGCGAAAGCTAAAACAAAATAATTGATAAATTATTTTTGATATTTTGGCCAAATTCCAACGGATAATCATAAACTGGTTATGATATCCAATTTTCGTTTCAAAATATAAGAAATATGCAACATATTTTTTTTACGAAAAATATGATGGGAAAAACTTGGAATTCGGCTGTATGCACGAAAACAACTCATTTTTTTTTAAATGCAATTTTTTTGTTTTAAAAAAATTAAAAACATTTGGGCAGGGTCCAGCCGAATGGGCCGACCCAGCTAAGGTGGGCCAAAGGACTTGGGTTGGGCTGAGAGCAGTCCACCCCAAGACACAAGAAAGGAAAAATAAAGGCAAAGGCAAAATGGCATCGTTTAGAACATGTGAATTAATATCGTTCACGTGTTACGTGAACAGTCAAATGGTGGTCGGCCGACCACGACGAGATGGTCACCTGCCACTGCCAACGGGTAGAGAAGGTAGAGGTGGTTGTCCCTGTGGTGGTGGCATAAAAAATGGAGGCTTGTAGTAGCTGAAGCAAGCGTCGGAAGTCGAGATGAGGAATAACCACCGATGGTATATTATTATACATCAAAATGGAAGAACTATTAAAAAAAATCACTACAACCCACCAAGTGTAAAAGACAGTCTCGAGATCAACAATTTCAAATAATACAAACCCACAAACGTTGAACAAGAAAAGGAGTGAGAATGGAGAGAGGGCTGGCCAATTTCTGCAAATCATGAGGCTTAAAGAAATTCATCCGAAAAGGGTTTAAAATAGGTGATCCTCTACCAAAGAAATTGTGCAAATATTACCATGAAAAACATGAGAAAAAAAGGCCTAAGTTGTTCGCAATGAAGTGGCTAATTGCACCTTGTATGTTGCATTCCAATAGGAAGACACACGTAGATAAATGAAACAAGTATGGCAATGAATCAAACACTCCAACTAAGTTGCATTCCATAAATGTTCCTTGACATCTTGGGGCCCAAGAAAAACATGCATGCAGAGTTTACACAATTGAAATATAACACCTACTTTTAACACATCGCTAAAAACCCTACTTAACTACTTAGAAAAGCAAAAAGAAAAGAAATAACCAGAAATGAGAGGAGGGGGTACATGAACATGAAATTAAATACAAACAAACCGTTATCCGAGAATAATCACATAAAATGAAAGGACAAGTCACAAACATACCTTTATCTGATAATAACCGTATAAAATGAAAGGAGAAGACATTTGGTGCTAAAATAGTTCTGGATACCGTCATCATTTGATTTCCCTTGGAAATAATTTACTTCATCCTTCAAGAAGAGAACAATTATAACAGACCAATTTAAGTACAACTACATCGGACAAGACAAATAACAACAAAAATCATAATCCAGAAGACCACTCTTTTCCCTAGTATGTATTTAATTATAAGAACCCAAGGGATTGGTCTACAGAAAAAGAATATGAATGAAGAAAATAGGACAAGATGAGGAATAACCACCGATGGTATATGATTATACATGAAAATGGAAGAACTATTAAAAAAAATCACTACAACCCAACAAGTGTAAAAGACAGTCTCGAGATCAACAATTTCAAGTCATACAAACCCACAAAGGTTGAACAAGAAAAGGAGTGAGAATGGAGAGAGGGATTGCCGATTTCCCTAAATCATGAGTCTCAGGCTGCGCACACCAAGAAATTCATCCCAAAAGTGTTTAAAATACGTGATCCTGTACCAAAGAAATGGTGCAAATATTACCATGAAAAACATGAGAAAAAGAGGCCTAAGTTGTTCGCAATGAAGTGGCTAATTGCACCTTGTATGTTGCATTCCAACAGGAACACACAAGTAGTAAAAGAAACAAGTATGACAATGAATCATACGCTCCAACTAAGTTGCATTCCATAAATGTTCCTTGACATCTTGGGGCCCAAGAAAAACATGCATGCAGAGTTCACACAATTGAAATATAACACCTACTTTTAACACATCGCTAAAAACCCTACTGAACTACTAAGAAAAGCAAAAAGAAAAGAAATAACCAGAAACGAGAGGAGGGGGTACATGAACATGAAATTAAATACAAACATACCTTTATCCGAGAATAATCATATAAAATGAAAGGACAAGTCACAAACATACCTTTATCTAATAATAACCGTATAAAATGAAAGGAGAAGACATTTGGTGCTAAAATAGTTCTGGATACCGTCATCATTTGATTTCCCTTGGAAATAATTTACTTCATCCTTCAAGCAGAGAAAAAATAATAACAGACCAATTTAAGTACAACTACATCGGACAAGACCAATAACAACAAAAATCATAATCCAGAAGACCACTCTTTTCCCTAGTATGTATTTAATTATAAGAACCCAAGGGATTGGTCTACAGAAAAAGAATATGAATGAAGAAAATAGGACAAGATGAGGAATAACCACCGATGGTATATGATTATACATGAAAATGGAAGAACTATTAAAAAAAATCACTACAACCCAACAAGTGTAAAAGACAGTCTCGAGATCAACAATTTCAAGTCATACAAACCCACAAAGGTTGAACAAGAAAAGGAGTGAGAATGGAGAGAGGGATTGCCGATTTCCGTAAATCATGAGTCTCAAAGAAATGAATCCAAAAAGGGTTTAAAATAGATGATCCTCTACCAAAGAAATCGTGCAAATATTACCATGAAAAACATGAGAAAAAGAGGCCTAAGTTCTTCCCAATGAAGTGGCTAATTGCACCTTGTATGTTGCATTCCAAAAGGAAGACACAAGTAGATAAAAGAAATAAGTATGGTAATGACTCATACGCTCCAACTAAGTTGCATTCCATAAATGTTCCTCGACATCTTGGGGCCCAAGAAAAACATGCATGCAGAGTTGACACAATAGATATATAACACCTACTTTTCACACATCGCTAAAAACCCTACTGAACTAATGTGAAAAACAAAAAGAAAAGAAATAAACAAAAACAAGAGGAGGGGGTTCATGAGGATGAAATTAAAAACGAACATACCTTTATCTGATATAATCATGTAAAATGAAAGGACAAGTCACAAACATACCTTTATCTGATAATAATCGTCTAAAATGAAAGGAGAAGACATTTGGTGCTTAAATAGTTCTGGATACTGTCATCATTTGATTTCCCTTGCAAATAAATTACATAATCCTTCAAGAAGAAAAAAAATAATCAAAGAGCAATTGAAGTATAGCTACATCGGACTAGACAAATAACAACAAAATCATAATCCAGAACACCACTCTTTTCCCTAGTATGTATTTAATTATAACCCAAGGGATTGGCCTATAGAAAAAGGCTATGAATGAAGAAAACATGAGAAAATGAGGAATAGCCACCGATTTTATATGATTATGCATGACAATGGAAGAACTATTAAAAAAAAATCACTACACCCCAACAAGAGTAAAAGACTGTCTCGAGATCAACAATTTCAAGTCATACAAACCCACAAAGGTTGAACAAGAAAAGGAGTGAGAAGGGAGAGAGGGATGTCCGATTTCCGCAAATCATGAGTCTCAAGCTGCCCACACCAACAAATTCATCCTCAAAGGGTTTAAAATACGTGATCCTGTACCAAAGAAATGGTGCAAATATTACCATGAAAGACATGAGAAAAAGAGGCATTAGTTGTTCGCAATGAAGTGGCTAATTGCACCTTGTATGTTGCATTCCAACAGGAAGACACAAGTAGATAAAAGAAACAAGTATGGTAATGAATCAAACACTCCAACTAAGTTGCATTCCATAAATGTTCCTTGACATCTTGGGGCCCAAGAAAAACATGCATGCACAGTTGACACAATAGAAATATAACACCTACTTTTCACACATCGCTAAAAACCCTACTGAACTAATGAGAAAAACAAAAAGAAAAGAAATAAACAAAAACAAGAGGAGGGGGTTCATGAGCATGAAATTAAAAACAAACATACCTTTATCTGATATAATCATGTAAAATGAAAGGACAAGTCACAAACATACCTTTATCTGATAATAATCGTATAAAATGAAAGGAGAAGACATTTGGTGCTTAAATAGTTCTGGATACCGTCATCATTTGATTTCCCTTGCAAATAGATTACATAATCCTTCAAGAAGAAGAAAAATAATCAAAGAGCAATTGAAGTATAGCTACATCGGACTAGACAAATAACAACAAAATCATAATCCAGAACACCACTCTTTTCCCTAGTATGTATTTAATTATAACCCAAGGGATTGGCCTATAGAAAAAGACTATGAATGAAGAAAAGATGACAAAATGAGGAATAGCCACCGATTTTATATGATTATGCATGACAATGGAAGAACTATTAAAAAAAAATCACTACAGCCCAACAAGAGTAAAAGACTGTCTCGAGATCAACAATTTCAAGTCATACAAACCCACAAAGGTTGAACAAGAAAAGGAGTGAGAATGGAGAGAGGGATGTCCGATTTCCGGAAATCATGAGTCTCAAGCTGCCCACACCAACAAATTCATCCTCAAAGGGTTTAAAATACGTGATCCTGTACCAAAGAAATGGTGCAAATATTACCATGAAAGACATGAGAAAAAGAGGCATTAGTTGTTCGCAATGAAGTGGCTAATTGCACCTTGTATGTTGCATTCCAACAAGAAGACACAAGTAGATAAAAGAAACAAGTATGGTAATGAATCATACGCTCCAACTAAGTTGCATTCCATAAATGTTCCTTGACATCTTGGGGCCCAAAAAAAAACATGCATCCAGAGTTGACACAATAGATATATAACACCTACTTTTCACACATCGCTAAAAACCCTACTGAACTACTTAGAAAAACAAAAAGAAAAGAAATAAACAAAAACGACAGGAGGGGGTACATGTAAATGAAATTAAATACAAACATACCTTTATCTGATAATAATCGTATAAAATGAAAGGAGAAGAAATTTGGTGCTTAAATAGTTCTGGATACCGTCATCATTTGATTTCCCTTGGAAATAAATTACTTAATCCTTCAAGAAGAGAAAAGGTAATCACAGACCAATAGACGTACAACTACATCGGACAAGACAAATAACAACAAAAATCATAATCCAAAATACCACTCTTTTCCCTAGTATGTATTTAATTATAAGAACCCAAGGGATTGGTCTATAGAAAAAGACTATGTTTGAAGAAAATATGACAACATGATGAATACCCACCGATGGTATATGAGTATCCATGAAAATGGAAGAACTATTAAAAAAAAATCACTACAACCCAACAAGTGTAAAAGACAGTCTCGATCAAGTCATACAAACCCACAAAGGTTGAACAAGAAAAGGAGTGAGAATGGAGAGAGGGATGGCCAATTTCCGCACATGATGAATCTCAAAGAAATGAATCCAAAAAGGGTTTCAAATAGGTGATCCTCCACCTAAGAAATCGTGCAAATATTACCATGAAAAACATGAGAAAAAGAGGCCTAAGTTGTTCCCAATGAAGTGGCTAATTGCACCTTGTATGTTGCATTCCAACAAGAAGACACAAGTAGATAAAAGAAACAAGTATGGTAATGAATCATACGCTCCAACTAAGTTGCATTCCATAAATGTTCCTTGACATCTTGGGGCCCAAAAAAAAACATGCATCCAGAGTTGACACAATAGATATATAACACCTACTTTTCACACATCGCTAAAAACCCTACTGAACTACTTAGAAAAACAAAAACAAAAGAAATAAACAAAAACGACAGGAGGGGGTACATGTACATGAAATTAAATACAAACATACCTTTATCTGATAATAATCGTATAAAATGAAAGGAGAAGAAATTTGGTGCTTAAATAGTTCTGGATACCGTCATCATTTGATTTCCCTTGGAAATAAATTACTTAATCCTTCAAGAAGAGAAAAGGTAATCACAGACCAATAGACGTACAACTACATCGGACAAGACAAATAACAACAAAAATCATAATCCAAAATACCACTCTTTTCCCTAGTATGTATTTAATTATAAGAACCCAAGGGATTGGTCTATAGAAAAAGACTATGTTTGAAGAAAATATGACAACATGAGGAATAACCACCGATGGTATATGAGTATCCATGAAAATGGAAGAGCTATTAAAAAAAAATCACTACAACCCAACAAGTGTAAAAGACAGTCTCGAACAAGTCATACAAACCCACAAAGGTTGAACAAGAAAAGGAGTGAGAATGGAGAGAGGGATGGCCAATTTCCGCACATGATGAGTCTCAAAGAAATGAATCCAAAAAGGGTTTCAAATAGGTGATCCTCTACCTAAGAAATCGTGCAAATATTACCATGAAAAACATGAGAAAAAGAGGCCTAAGTTGTTCGAAATGAAGTGGCTAATTGCACCTTGTATGTTGCATTCCAACAGGAAGACACAAGTAGATAAAAGAAACAAGTATGGTAATGAATCATACACTCCAACTAAGTTGCATTCCATAAATGTTCCTTGACATCTTGGGGCCTAAAAAACACATGCATGCAGAGTTGACACAATAGATATATCACACCTACTTTTCACACATCGCTAAAAACCCTACTGAACTAATTAGAAAAACAAAAATAAAAGAAATAAACAAAAACAAGAGGAGGGGGTTCATCAACATTAAATTAAAAAAAAAAACATACCTTTATCTGATATAATCATGTAAAATGAAAGGACAAGTCACAAACATACCTTTATCTGATAATAATCGTATAAAATGAAAGGAGAAGACATTAGGTGCTTAAATAGTTCTGGATACCGTCATCATTTGATTTCCCTTGCAAATACATTACATAATCCTTCAAGAAGAAGAAAAATAATCAAAGAGCAATTGAAGTATAGCTACATCGGACAAGACAAATAACAACAAAAATCATAATCCAGAAGACCACTCTTTTCCCTAGTATGTATTTAATTATAAGAACCCAAGGGATTGGTCAATAAAAAAGACTATGAATGAAGAAAATATGACAAGATGACGAATAGCCACCGATGGTATATGCTTATGCATGAAAATGGGAGAGCTATTAAAAAAAAATCACTAAAGCCAACCAAGAGTAAAAGACTGTCTCGAGATCAACAATTTCAAGTCATACAAACCCACAAAGGTTGAACAAGAAAAGGAGTGAGAATGGAGAGAGGGATGGCCGATTTCCGCAAATCATGAGTCTCAGGCTGCCCACACCAAGAAATTCTTCCCAAAAGGGTTTAAAATACGTGATCCTGTACCAAAGAAACGGTACAAATATTACCATGAAAAACATGAGAAAAAGAGGTATTAGTTGTTCGCAATGAAGTGGCTAATTGCACCTTGTATGTTGCATTCCAACAGGAACACACAAGTAGTAAAAGAAACAAGTATGGTAATGAATCATACACTCCAACTAAGTTGCATTCCATAAATGTTCCTTGACATCTTGGGGCCGAAGAAAAACATGCATGCACAGTTGACACAATAGAAATATAACACTTACTTTTCACACATCGCTAAAACCTTACTGAACTAATGAGAAAAACAAAAAGAAAAGAAATAAACAAAAACAAGAGGAGGGGGTTCATGAGGATGAAATTAAAAACGAACAAACCTTTATCGGATATAATCATGTAAAATGAAAGGACAAGTCACAAACATACCTTTATCTGATAATAATCGTCTAAAATGAAAGGAGAAGACATTTGGTGCTTAAATAGTTCTGCAAACCGTCATCATTTGATTTCCCTTGAAAATACATTACATAATCCTTCAAGAAGAAGAAAAATAATCAAAGAGCAATTGAAGTATAGCTACATCGGACTAGACAAATAACAACAAAATCATAATCCAGAACACCACTCTTTTCCCTAGTATGTATTTAATTATAACCCAAGGGATTGGCCTATAGAAAAAGACTATGAATGAAGAAAAGATGACAAAATGAGGAATAGCCACCGATTTTATATGATTATGCATGACAATGGAAGAACTATTAAAAAAAAATCACTACAGCCCAACAAGAGTAAAAGACTGTCTCGAGATCAACAATTTCAAGTCATACAAACCCACAAAGGTTGAACAAGAAAAGGAGTGAGAATGGAGAGAGGGATGTCCGATTTCCGCAAATCATGAGTCTCAAGCTGCCCACACCAAGAAATTCATCCCAAAAGGGTTTAAAATACGTGATCCTGTACCAAAGAAATGGTGCAAATATTACCAGGAAAAACATGAGAAAAAGAGGCATTAGTTGTTCGCAATGAAGTGGCTACTTGCACCTTGTATGTTGCATTCAACAGGCAGACACAAGTAGTAAAAGAAACCACTATGGTAATGAATCAAACACTCCAACTAAGTTGCATTCCATAAATGTTCCTTGACATCTTGGGGCCCAAGAAAAACATGCATGCACAGTTGACACAATAGAAATATAACACCTACTTTTCACACATCGCTAAAAACCCTACTGAACTAATTAGAAAAACGAAAAGAAAAGAAATAAACAAAAACAAGAGGAGGGGGTTCATGAGCATGAAATTAAAAACAAACATACCTTTATCTGATATAATCATGTAAAATGAAAGGACAAGTCACAAACATACCTTTATCTGATAATAATCGTATAAAATGAAAGGAGAAGACATTTGGTGCTTAAATAGTTCTGCAAACCGTCATCATTTGATTTCCCTTGGAAATACATTACATAATCCTTCAAGAAGAAGAAAAATAATCAAAGAGCAATTGAAGTATAGCTACATCGGACTAGACAAATAACAACAAAATCATAATCCAGAACACCACTCTTTTCCCTAGTATGTATTTAATTATAACCCAAGGGATTGGCCTATAGAAAAAGACTATGAATGAAGAAAAGATGACAAAATGAGGAATAGCCACCGATTTTATATGATTATGCATGACAATGGAAGAACTATTAAAAAAAAATCACTACAGCCCAACAAGAGTAAAAGACTGTCTCGAGATCAACAATTTCAGGTCATACAAACCCACAAAGGTTGAACAAGAAAAGGAGTGAGAATGGAGAGAGGGATGTCCGATTTCCGCAAATCATGAGTCTCAAGCTGCCCACACCAAGAAATTCATCCCAAAAGGGTTTAAAATACGTGATCCTGTACCAAAGAAATGGTGCAAATATTACCAGGAAAAACATGAGAAAAAGAGGCATTAGTTGTTCGCAATGAAGTGGCTACTTGCACCTTGTATGTTGCATTCAACAGGCAGACACAAGTAGTAAAAGAAACCACTATGGTAATGAATCAAACACTCCAACTAAGTTGCATTCCATAAATGTTCCTTGACATCTTGGGGCCCAAGAAAAACATGCATGCACAGTTGACACAATAGAAATATAACACCTACTTTTCACACATCGCTAAAAACCCTACTGAACTAATTAGAAAAACGAAAAGAAAAGAAATAAACAAAAACAAGAGGAGGGGGTTCATGAGCATGAAATTAAAAACAAACATACCTTTATCTGATATAATCATGTAAAATGAAAGGACAAGTCACAAACATACCTTTATCTCATAATAATCGTATAAAATGAAAGGAGAAGACATTTAGTGCTTAAATAGTTCTGCAAACCGTCATCATTTGATTTCCCTTGGAAATACATTACATAATCCTTCAAGAAGAAGAAAAATAATCAAAGAGCAATTGAAGTATAGCTACATCGGACTAGACAAATAACAACAAAATCATAATCCAGAACACCACTCTTTTCCCTAGTATGTATTTAATTATAACCCAAGGGATTGGCCTATAGAAAAAGACTATGAATGAAGAAAATATGACAAAATGAGGAATAGCCACCGATTTTATATGATTATGCATGACAATGGAAGAACTATTAAAAAAAAATCACTACAGCCCAACAAGATTAAAAGACTGTCTCGAGATCAACAATTTCAGGTCATACAAACCCACAAAGGTTGAACAAGAAAAGGAGTGAGAATGGAGAGAGGGATGTCCGATTTCCGCAAATCATGAGTCTCCAGCTGCCCACACCAAGACATTCATCCCAAAAGGGTTTAAAATACGTGATCCTGTACCAAAGAAATGGTGCAAAAATTACCATGAAAAACATGAGAAAAAGAGGCCTAAGTTGTTCGCAATGAAGTGGCTAATTGCACCTTGTATGTTGCATTCAACAGGAAGACACAAGTAGTAAAAGAAACCACTATGGTAATGAATCAAACACTCCAACTAAGTTGCATTCCATAAATGTTCCTTGACATCTTGGGGCCCAAGAAAAACATGCATGCACAGTTAACACAATAGAAATATAACACCTACTTTTCACACATCGCTAAAAACCCTACTGAACTAATGAGAAAAACAAAAAGAAAAGAAATAAACAAAAACAAGAGGAGGGGGTTCATGAGGATGAAATTAAAAACAAACATACCTTTATCTGATATAATCATGTAAAATGAAAGGACAACTCACAAACATACCTTTATCTGATAATAATCGTATAAAATGAAAGGAGAAGACATTTGGTGCTTAAATAGTTCTGGATACCGTCATCATTTGATTTCCCTTGCAAATAAATTACATAATCCTTCAAGAAGAAAAAAATAATCAAAGAGCAATTGAAGTATAGCTACAACGGACTAGACAAATAACAACAAAATCATAATCCAGAACACCACTCTTTTCCCTAGTATGTATTTAATTATAACCCAAGGGATTGGCCTATAGAAAAAGGCTATGAATGAAGAAAACATGAGAAAATGAGGAATAGCCACCGATTTTATATGATTATGCATGACAATGGAAGAACTATTAAAAAAAAATCACTACACCCCAACATGAGTAAAAGACTGTCTCGAGATCAACAATTTCAAGTCATACAAACCCACAAAGTTTGAACAAGAAAAGGTGTGAGAATGGAGAGAGGGATGTCCGATTTCCGCAAATCATGAGTCTCAAGCTGCCCGCACCAACAAATTCATCCTCAAAGGGTTTAAAATACGTGATCCTGTACCAAAGAAATGGTGCAAATATTACCATGAAAGACATGAGAAAAAGAGGCATTAGTTGTTCGCAATGAAGTGGCTAATTGCACCTTGTATGTTGCATTCAACAGGAAGACACAAGTAATAAAAGAAACCACTATGGTAATGAATCAAACACTCCAACTAAGTTGCATTCCATAAATGTTCCTTGACATCTTGGGGCCCAAGAAAAACATGCATGCACAGTTGACACAATAGAAATATAACACCTACTTTTCACACATCGCTGAAAACCCTACTGAAGTAATGAGAAAAACAAAAAGAAAAGAAATAAACAAAAACAAGAGGAGGGGGTTCATGAGCATGAAATTAAAAACAAACATACCTTTATCTGATATAATCATGTAAAATGAAAGGACAACTCACAAACATACCTTTATCTGATAATAATCGTATAAAATGAAAGGAGAAGACATTTGGTGCTTAAATAGTTCTGGATACCGTCATCATTTGATTTCCCTTGCAAATAAATTACATAATCCTTCAAGAAGAAGAAAAATAATCAAAGAGGAATTGAAGTATAGCTACATCGGACTAGACAAATAACAACAAAATCATAATCCAGAACACCACTCTTTTCCCTAGTATGTATTTAATTATAACCCAAGAGATTGGCCTATAGAAAAAGACTATGAATGAAGAAAATATGACAAAATGAGGAATAGCCACCGATTTTATATGATTATGCATGACAATGGAAGAATTATTAAAAAGGAATCACTACAGCCCAACAAAAGAGTAAAAGACTGTATCGAGATCAACAATTTCAAGTCATACAAACCCACAAAGGTTGAACCAGAAAAGATGTGAAAATTTAGAGGGATGGCCAATTTTTGTAAATGTTGAGTCTCAACCCGCCCACACCAAGATATGCATCCGAAAAGGGTTTAAAATAAGTGATCCTATACCAAAGAAATGATGCGAATATTACCATGAAGACATGAGAAAAAGAGGCCTAAGTTGTTCGCAATGAAATGGCTAATTGCACCTTGTATTTTGCATTGCAACAGGAAGACACAAGTACATAAAGGAAACAAGGTAATGAATCAAACACTCCAACTAAGTTGCATTCCATAAATGTTCGTCGTCAACTTGGGCCCTAGAAAAACATGCATGCAGAGTTATCACAAAAGAAAAAAAAACACCTAGTTTTCACACATCACTAAAAACCCTACTAAACTAGTTACAAAATAAAAAAATAAAAAAACGAGAGGAGGGGGTACATGAACATGAAATTAAACGACTATTTTTGTCGTCACCATCCTATGTTGTGTTAAATCATATTCGAGGTAAAATCAAGAAGTAGAGCTAAGGGTATAAAATGGGAAATCATAATAAAAAAACTTAGCCACTCAAGTTCTAAAACATCATTTATATGGAAAACCCCATGCTCCTGGAAACATTATAGAAACTAAATTGTGAACTTTCAAATTTAGTGTAAAAAGCATTTAATGGGATAATCATAGTCCATATAAGTTCCTTGTAAAAAACTTCAAGGTTAAACCATGAAAGCAAAGAGCAGACACTAGCTATGCCCAAGCATTAATAACTGAAATTGTAAACTAAATGAAAACAAGAAGTGATCTATTACTTCATATATTTCATTACCCACCGCAATTGAAAAAAAAAAAAACTAATAGAGTTTGGACCAACTTATAGATGGGTCCCATAAACTCTATTAGAGTAAAGTAATATATGGGTCCCATAAACTCTGTTAGAGTCAAATATGCAGTTTATAGATAGCAGTAGCAAGCCTCAGGTAATAGCTCATTAGAACAAATAAATAAAAAGAATCATGCTTCTTGATAATCTCTAATTGACAAAAGGACGAACAACTTCACCACTTACCTGGAAATATAATCGTGTCGACAACGCAAGCACAAACTTACAATTAAGTGGTCTTCTCCACATATTGTTATTCCACCCATCCATGTTAGGGATGCTTAAAAGACAAACCCTTCATGCTAAACCAATCAATGTCAATACACCGCAGCGATGAGGACAGGATCATATATACCTGTGTTTTGAATTGCAGGTTCATCTCATCTCATCTCATCATGAGCTGCTACTTTCTTTCATGCAACTTCTATTTAGGGAATTAAATGTCGTGTTGTAGGTGTCTGAAACTAAGATCAATTGTTGTATATTGTTTGTACGGATTAAATTGTAAAAATAAAATTACAAAACAACTGGCACAATATTCTTGCATACATAAGTTCAGAAACATCCATTCAAAATGAAAAAAAATGTTGAAAGAAAGAAAGTTTAATGGAAAGGAACAATAAGGATAGATCATGAAAATAATGGAAAAGAAAAATTACTCCTCTTTGTAAAGCTTCTCCTGAGCTATAATGCCTTATTGACTTTATGACATTTCTCGATGCTTGATGCCATCCTAATGTCAATAAATGAAATTTTAATGCTTGATGTCATCTTAAACTTAGACTTTTAAAGCAAGACAAAAAGATACAAGCAAAGAAAACAAAGCAAGTAATGAATAAAACACTCAAAAAAAATTGAAGTCTTTGAATATTCCTTACATTTTAGAACTCTTCGAGGACCCTTGCAAAATGATCATACAAACTCAAACACTAGGTTCCTGAAATTTTCATCCAAGAGATGGATGTGAAAAAAAACCATCAATATGACAATCTTACTCCATGCGAGTCTTCATGAAACCATAATGAAACAAGATCAATATCAGTTCATAAATTGAATAAAAATAACCAATCATAACCTATAGAAAACAGCATAGAGGGGGAGAAAAATTTAGAATTGGTGTAAGAAGTTCAAACTACAAGCTTCCATCAAAATGACAGAGCATGTTGTAAGTTGTCGTGAAAATCATCATCCTCAAAAAACAATTGTAACAAGTTAAATTATATAATGTAGAACAAACAATAGCCGAACGAATAGAGTTTTCATGTTAACATCATTAAACTCTATTTAACTAGTAAACACCCTGCTTCTCTTAGTTCATTCTTTTCTTATAACACTTGGTAGGATCTTTTCTTATAACACTTGGTAGGATCTTCTTGCAAAAACGCACAAACATACCTTTAACTGATAATAATCATATAAAATGAAAGGACAAGTCACAAACATACCTTTATCTGATAATAATCATATAAAATGAAAGGAGAAGTTATTTGGTGCTTAAATAGTTCTGGATACCATCATCACTTGATTTCCCTTGGAAATAAATTACTTAATCCTTCAAGAAAAAGAAAAACAATCAAAGCATAGTTGAAGTACAAGATGCAACGGACCACACAAATAACAACAAAAGTCAAAAGTCAAAAGAGCACTCTTTTACCCGGTATGTATTTAATTGTAAGAACTCAAGGGATTGGTTTATAGAAAAATACAATATGTATGAAGAAAACATGAGCAAATAAGGAATAGCCAACAATGGTATCTGCTTATACATGAAAATGGAAGAACTATTATAAAAGAATCACTACAACGCTAAGTTAAAAGAAAACAAGAGTAAATGAGAAAGAGCTTAGGCCTGAAACTAGAACCAGTAAGAAAAAATCATTGCCTTAGTAGGGTGCACTGAGTTGAAAATGAAAGGACACAACCCAAGAAACGCCAAGTTAATTATTTCTTAAGCACACGAAAAGCATGGACTCTATTTTCCATTCAAAAACTAAAGGGGTCTAGGGAGAAACAAACAAATGGTATCTAAATGTTAGACTGCACATCCATTAAATAAGTAAAAACCGTGTACCACAAATAATATAAGACTACAGCTTCCATAAGCATTATATAATAATGACTGTTGTTCAAGTAGATGCTCTTGGAAAGACACAATCTGCATCTTAGATAAAGCACTCAAAATCTTATCTGCACAAAATAAAATAAAAGAAGCAATTGTAAATACAAAATTATCAAAATTAAAAAGGTTATGGATAAAAGAGCAAAAACACAAAAAAAAAATGGCTTGATGCCTTTTAGGTAAGGAGCTAGATAGGTTGCTTGAAATACACAGTGGATACCTTTGAACTAGATAGGTTGTTTGTGCTACACAGTGAGCACCTTCGAGCATGTAAGTGAATTATCTTGTTAAGTAGTTGATCAACGTAAATAAAAAATACAACAGGACTATGAGAAGGGTTGGCTCAATGCTTTTTATTGAAGGAAGCAAATACTTTACCTGTGCTGCACAGTAGGCACCATTAAACTGAAAAGGTTGCATGTGTTACACAACTGCAGCTTTGAACTGGATAAGTTGCATGTGCTTCACAGCGGGCACCTTTGAACATTTAAGGGAATTTATGTTGTTTATTCACTCGCAATTAATTACCAATTTCATTCATCTTTCAAAACTCACACCCAAATTTCATATTTCCCAAACCATAACAGCGTTAACAAACAGCATATTCAAAACAATTAACACCTATTTCACCAGAATTTCAATTTTCAGCAACCCTGTCACTTCACAAGCTATGTGGGACCCACAAACACACTAAAATCAATCAAGACAATACCAAACAGCAATAATGATTCCATATTTCTGAAATTCTAAGGTTTTACCACAGTCACGTCACAACAACAGCAACATATTTAATCATAACCAGCACAAAATCATCAAAATGTCTCGACCCCATCATTTCACACTCTAAGTGAGACCCCGCTATCACACTAAAGTGCAAGCAAATACACATCGAACAACAACATCAATAATCATAATAATACCTTTCTAAAATTCTAAAGTTTTAACCATAATCACAAATATATTTATATCCAAATACCTTAAAGACTCTCAGCAGTACCAGGAACCACTTCATGCTCCAGACCCGCATACTCTCCCTCCGTATTCTCCCTAATAACAACAATGTCAACATTCTCCTACAAACCCAAAGCAGAACAACCCCAGAATTAACAAATAAAAAAAAATAAGCAAGGAAAAAAAATCCAAGTGCTAGGCTTGGACGTCACAAAAGAGGGCAAACAAATCTGTAAAACAAATAGAAACAACTACACTGGAAATGAATATATCGTACACATGCTGCTTTAGCATTCAGCCAAATCCAGGGAAAGCAGTCTTGCGAATGCCTTCAAATACATGCATGCATCCCAAGAGTTATTTATGATTTGTGTTGGAGGTGACTTGCTTTCTCTTTTATGATCTGCGTAGTTATTTATTGTTGTAGATTGAATAATGTTTTTTTTATACATGTGGCATTATCTCTTCCACACACACACACAATGTTCCTTGTCAAATGTGTAATCATTCTATCTATTATTTTCACCACGGAAAATATAAATGGTCTATAATGTATTTTTGGACCCTGGAAACTGCTAAAAAAACACCATCTAGCATGTGGCTGTGAGCAAAGAAAGGAATGATTACCGGGCAGTGCAGATTAAGAAGTCCAGATCCGATGGGCTCGTAAAGGGGACAGAAAGGTTGCTCTTATCCAAAATGGAGGATCCAGATTAGCACACAAATGGCAAACTGTGGCCGGAGAAGGATCATACAACTCAAACTGTACCCTGAAAACAGTCATGAATTAGATGGATTCAACAGGAGCCATAGGACCAAGAGAGGGTCTAGTTGCAGCACTTGCACTGAACGAGGTGGTACAAGAAACAAAAACGTTAACCTGACATGACGTGTATGTCCATGATTACCTGTTTCCTGGAGAATAATAACAAAGAAGATCCTCATAGATTGTTTTCTTTTTGAATGAATCTGCAGAGTCTAGGACGTATTTGTTGCCATATCTGTGCGGACTGAAATTGAGAGAAAGGCAATATGCTATCTATGAATTATGCTGAATTTGTTGTAAATGATGAGAGTGATGATGTTATAATGTATGTAACATGGAAAATAGGTGTGGAGTAGGGTAGGAGGTGAAATGAAGTTTAAATTGTTTACAATCTCGTAAGCCAAACTGAACAGTTTCATTCCGAGAATTCCAGAGGGGTTTTGAGAAGGAAAATAATAAAATTTGGCATAGAGTCCTTCAAAGAAGTTGCAGGCAACGTTCCCATCTTTCCAACGGGACTGAACTTGCTTGATTTGGATTCCTAGAACACCAGATATGACGTAAAAACCGAGAGGAGGTCGGAGGAGTACCCTACTGGAAAAATTTCATATGTTGCAGTAACATGAGGTTCGGAGAAACATAAGGCTAGAACTGGATTTTCTGCCCTCCAACAAAGTCGTAGCATGGTATCTTAACTTTCAAAAGAGATAAGCCTCAAATAAATCTGAATTACAAAACTTAAGTTGTGAATGAAAACACAAACAGTGCTCATGAAAGGAATAACCAAATTGACTAGTATGACTAACTCCCAGATTAGATAAGGCATATGTCGCAAGTATTTGAATAATATATATGACGAATGCAAATTCCCAATTCGAAAACACAAACCAACAGAACCTTTACCCATACTCAGTGAACATTAAAATTAAAATATTCACTAATTAAATACGAAGACTTCAAAGCTAAATCTTTGTTACACCCCCTTTACTGTGCATCTAGGATTCATATTTCAACATTAATACCAAAGATATTTCTGAATTTAACCATGGTCACTTAACTATAATAAATTCAAACAAAATATCACCAGTTTCATTTCCAAAACAAAATAAATGCATGACTGAAATCTGGGCTCCAAGGTTTTTAAAGATAATCTCCTAAACTCTTCATGCTTCAGTCATAATAATCACATTAACAGTAACGCATATTCACTCATAATTAATTACCAATTTCACTCATAATCACAAGTGTATTTATATCCAAATACCTTAAGACTCTCAACAGCACCAGGAACCACTTCATGCTCCAGACCCGCATACTCTCCCTCCGTATTCTCCCTAATAACAACAGTGTCAACATTCTCCTATAAACCCAAAGCAGAACAACCCCAGAATTAACAGATAATAAAAAAAATTAAGCAAGGAAAAAAAATCCAAGTGCTAGGCTTGGACGACATCACAAAAGAGGGCAAACAAATCTGAAAAACATGCCGCTTTAGCATTCAGCAAAATCCAGGGGAAACAGTCTTGTGAATGCCTTCAAATACATGCATGCATCCCAGGAGTTATTTATGATCTGTGCTGGAGTGACTTGCTTTCTCTTTTATGATCTGCGACTAGATAAGAAAGTACTCGAAATGAAAGAAGTGGATTATTTAACGAAAGAACTTCTCTATTTGTCAAGGCTCTTTACAGCATGCATGTAACGAACCTTCAAAAAGAGAAACATCTCTTCCAAAGATGCCTGCAAGGATGCAGAGGGAGAGAACTTACAAATTTATTAAGAAAAAAAGACGCAACACTCAAAAGGGATCAATTCATGCAGTGGAATGATCAGAGAATTTGGTTGGATGTATTTTTTGAAGAATTTCTACCCGCAACTATATAGTTCCTCTTAGTAACTTTTCAGAGCTTTCTTGAACTGTTTTTCTGAGAATGATTTTGCATCGAAATCATCTTAATTACTTGTGTGTGTGTGTAACCATTAAAGACATGTACAGTTCAAGAAAGCTGTGGAAAATCACCATGAGACCCATTTCTACAAGCAATACTGCTCATGGAAAATTGATCACCTCAACCTTGATAATATAGAATCATTTGAGTAGCAATAATGCTAGGGGTGAAAAACAATTCAGCACAAACTCCAAAAGCACCAGGCGTAAACAAAAGTGCATATAGAAAATAACTTGTCTAAAATCAAGATTTCAAGATATCAAGATTTCACTGATTATCTAAAAACCTTGTCTAAAATCTATCTCAGCACATTGAAAAATTCTCATCAGAACCTTACAAAAGATAATAATCAAGATCGATATAAAGATACCCAGTGAACTAACCTTGTCTTTATCATCAATGCCATCTCCAGAATTATTCTACACCACGACCACCATCTCCGCCACCTCCACGAGAAAACCAGTAAGCCGCGATTACAAATATCACAACCACCACCTATATCTCCCGGCACTAAAAGAACAGCATTGCGGTTTAAACCAATCCGCCTCGCAGTATCACCTCTCTCTCTCTCTCTCTCTCTCGCTCTCTCTCTCTCTCTCTCTCTATCTCTCTCTCTCTCTAATTTTCGTCGATAACATTGATGAATTAGGTTGTTAAATAATAATGAGAGAGCGGGAGAGAGCGTTTTGAAGTGTGAAGTTACATATATTATTATTATTATCTAATATACTAAAAGATATGTATAGAATCACTATATATTATAATAATATTGCTCAGTTTTTTATTTAGATTGGATTGGTTTGTTCAGTTCGTTAGTTTATTGATTTTTGTCTAATACTAAAACAATTCAGAGTCAGTTACTGTATATTGTGGATAGAATCACTATAAATTATAATAGTGTTGCTCAGTTTTCGGTTTGGGTCGTTCGGTTTACCAATTTACTGATTTTTGTTTATTTTTGCACATTAAGATATGATGAAACGCTTGTAGCTTAGTAGATAGAGTGTTTGTTTTCTAAGCAAAGTCATTGGTTCGAACCCAGTCTACCGTGTGACTTTCTATGCTTTTTTTCAGTTTTTATGTTATAATATGGTGTGTTGATGTGTTTTATTATATCAAACTTTGCATGTATAAATATTATATTTTATTTGATTTTTTCAATTTTTTCATTTGATTGAAATTGATAATACATTTGATTTTCGTTTCGGCCCTTATACTTTTAATTTTTTATTTTAATTTCTTTATTTTTTTATAGTTCTTAAATAGTCCCTATTTTTGTCCATATTTATATATATGTGCCTTTAGTTTTGGTTTTTAATTTTTATTATTTTCTCTTTTGTTGAGATAACATTTTTTTCAAAAATTTTATTCTTAAATTTTTGTTTGTGTTTATGATCATTTGAAAATTGATATTTTTTTTCCTTTGTTTTTTCTTTTGGTTTCTTTTACTAGTTTTTTTTTTATTTTCACGTCAAATGATTTTTTTTAGCTAATAATTTTTATTTTTTTGTTCTTTTGTTAAAGTTTTTGGGCTTTTTTATTCTTTTATGAATTTATTTTCCCATTATTCATGCAACAACAACAACAATAATAATAGTTTTAGTTTTAGTTTTAGTTTTTTTTCTTGCTTCATCTTTTATTAATGTTTTCTAGTTTTTTTCTCCTCGAAATAATTTAATAATTTTTATTATTTTAGCAATAATAGTAATTATATTTTTAGATATTAAGCCTTCGATGTTGTTATTGTTATAATAGAGTATATTGATGTGTTTCATTATATCAAACCTCGCATGTATAGATGTTATATTTTATTTTTGGACTAACAAAATCTATTAATTGTTTCAATCCCAACAATTATAAAAAATATTTGCTCGGCTCTAAGCTTATATGTCAAATTCATTGTCCATGCTCTAAGCCTAGATGTCTGTGAGCATGATAAGATATCAAATCCATTGTCCAAAAAAATTAAATTTTTTTATTTTATTTTATCATTCGATATTAAATTAATGGGCAATTGAGCTTCTTAGTTGAGCTCGGTTCACCGATTATAAGTTTGGGAGATTAACTTAAGTTTAGAAGATTTACCTGATTTGCATAATTGTTTTTTTTTTTAAGCTCATGTTTTTTCAGTTTTATCCTTGAATATTTATTTAAGTGAAGATTGAGCTTTTTTTACAGGGTTTTTCACTAATTTAAAAAATGACAGGGTTATCTTAAGTTATTTTGTTTGATGTT
This sequence comes from Salix arbutifolia, assembly GCA_025169955.1. Lineage (NCBI taxonomy): Eukaryota > Viridiplantae > Streptophyta > Magnoliopsida > Malpighiales > Salicaceae > Salix > Salix arbutifolia. The sequence continues at coordinate 10,750,322 of CM045906.1, forward strand.
CTTTTTGGAATTTAGGTTTTATAAAATAAATTTTAAAATAAAATAAATGGATTAAATATAAGCATGAGATGTTTGTTTTATGATAATTTGTTTGGTCTACTCTCTAGACCGTTGCTCTGATGATGTCGCGGTCTCTCTCCATGTCATCATGTAAGCTTTTGCGATGACATGAAGACCATATTAGTGATCTCTTTCTACTCTAGTGATGGGGTCTTTCTTCTTCCCCCGAATAGGATAATGATTTTATTTTTTTATAGTTAGTTATTATCAAGGTTTATTGTTCGTTTTATTTGTTGTCGAGACCTTTATTTAATTATATTATTAAACTAACATATCTTATTGAACATATACCTGAGATTTTAAACCCAAGTTCAAGCTACTACTCGACTATATTATATGTGATGAAATTCATATTTTGAAAAAGAATTCATGCAAGTAATAGAAATAGTTATAAAACAAAGCCCAAACTAGGATGCATCTCACAACCTTGCTCCAATAGCTCTTCTTTCCTGTTCTCACAGTCACATAACCCACTTCATAAGAGTTCCATCCGACAAGAATATGACAAAATATTATAAAGATGCTCAACTCACAGGTACTAGCAGCAGAATTATTGCAAGGGTATAAATAGCAAATGTGCAAAAACAAAAACTATATCACTTGTAAACTCCCCAAAGCAGAATCGATAGCCAATCCAAGCATAAACTACTGACAGAAATCAAAGCCCTAACTAGGTTTGTGTTCAGCACCTAAATGGCCTCGAATCAAAGCCCTACCTCCTAAAATATGGAATCATCTGTATACAGAACGTAGTTCAGAAGGTTATGAGGTCATCCTTGGAAAGTTGATCCTTCTTTGGTTCTTGCGCGCCTTCAGATGCACTCCCTCCCTTCTTACCAAAGATCATTTCATCAAGATCATCCATCAAATCATCGTTGCTCCCCCCGGGGGTTCCACCTTGTTGACCTGCAGGTTTCCTGATCAAGGCATCTTCTTTGGCATGAATGGGTGAATCAGGCTCAACAGCAACAGGAATCAAAGCAGGTTCAGGTACAGCAGGAACCACTGATGGGGTCTTCAACTCTTCATACTTGGAGAGAACTTTCTGGATCTCGTCATTCACATCCAAACCTTCAAAAAGAAGAGCGTCATTGTCTCATGCTGTCTCAATAATTCTTTGCACAGTCCGTTGTGACTGGCAACACTGCTGGACTAGTGTAGTTGCCAAACCATCCTGCCAGTTGAAACAAAGAATCCCATACTGTGATCTCAAAAAAGAACCAAAAGGCCACATTGTGAAAGACAAAGGACAAGCAAAATTTCCTCCACTGAATGACATCTATGTTCTTTTATTTTATTTAATAGCAATCCCATCAATGTTGGGAAGAATTGGTCTCTTTCCAGCTTCAAATGAATGCAAATCATCTTGACCTAATCGTTCTAAGATATTATAGCTATGCATATCAAAAGAAACCACACCCGATGGCAGATCCTCACAGAGACAAGAGAGGGTTTTTAAACAATGAAAATGAGCCACATAAGAAAATTGAAAATGAAAACTGTTTTCTTAATTTATAAACATTGAAAATTGAAAATACATTTTAATTCTCTAGAAAACTAGAAAACATCAAAATACTTGCTTTCCAAAATAAAAATTAAGGGCCTTATTTGGTTTATCCAATGGTTATTACTTTTATCATTTTCAACCTACACCAACAAAACACCCTTATTTTCTATTTTATAAAATTTGTATTCAATATATATATGTTTTCTTAAATCTTTTTAGAATAAATAAGAAAACTAGAGTTGGGGGGGGGGGGGGGGGGGCACTTTTTAAACACATTTGTAACCCATTATACAAATATAAACTCAATTCCTTTCACAAAGACATGGGATAACAAAAGGGGAATCATATGGTGAAGAGTATGTAAAGGGTGTAGTTTCTGTTTGATTGAGGAAAATAATAATAATAAAAGAAACCTTCTTAACTATCTTTCTTCTTTGATTCATTTCTTCCTCTAACCAACCGCAAACAGGTAAATTCATGGGGTTCTGGATGACACAACATATGCAGAAAGATATGCACACATGTGTTGCTATTTGATTGTTTCACTAAGAATAGAAAGCACAGCATTTCCTACTCTCACTGGTCCAGCACAATGAATACAATGTCTGTCAGATTTACATTCTCATTCTCCATGAGGAAATTTTGATTCGGCACATGGCACCAAAAGAGATATAGCTAACCAAACAATGATTTCCTCCAAGCCAGATTGGAGGAAACTTCCTCCTGCCCATGTGTCAACGTCATTAATTGTGTTTTTAAATGAATCTTTACTCTTACTAACTTTTTTCTTGCTTGATAGATCTTTTTTGCTTCTTTAACACTTTCCTTTTGGTCTATGACATTATTTTTCACACATGTCATCATATAACACCTATGGACATGAGATTTCCTCCAACCTGAGTAGGAAAAAATTATTGTCTTCACCAACCAGAAAAAAAAAAATTGCCCTGGAAACAACCATTTTCACGGCTGACCTTGGACAAAGACATCAATATCTACAGTCAAAGGACCCGAAACTAATCACTTTTATGCTAGAGCTTTAAAAATAATAATCATCAGATAATCAGAACTCATATATGCATGTTGCCATCCCTACCACCAACTCCTAAGACTCCCTAAAACTTATACCAATTCAGTGGCACTGATTTGATGCAAATGAAAAATGTTTTTCAAATATATGCACATACCTTTTCCTTACGATATACATGATGAATCTTGAACCGACGTCTGAATAATTTGATAGTTGCATGGCATCGTATAATGGAGTTGAAAAATGGGGTTATATTGAAGGTTTGGTATGAGAAGAGTATAGTAGTATTCTTTTAAGCAGGTTGACTGTTCTTGGGATAGCTTAGGAATGTTCAGTTTTAAGTTGAAATTCTGCCGAATATTTTATTTTTTTCATCCATTTTTTGGATACAAGGGAAGCCACCAAACACTCTTTGATCAATGATTTGGGCAGTTTAACAAGGTTCTGGAAACAATAAAACTTGTTGGCATGCTCATAAAATTGAGTCATGATTGAAGCAAAATCACTATTTACAAGGTCAGAATTTGGAATTGTTAAAATCACTGATAGAATTGCAATGTTAACAGGTCTACATTTTATCAGTTTTTAGTGTCTTATAAATGAATAATGGAATTCATTTTATTTGCCACACTTTGACTTCTTTTAGTGGACTTTAGTCATCAAGGATGACAACAAAATGAGCACTGTTGATTGATTTGACCTGAGGGGTCAATTAAAACAATAATAAATAGATAGGATTCTGATTTTTACCTTTTTTATATTAAAAGTTTATTAAACAATTACTATTTTTAAAAAATAGAAAGGCAAATTTAATGCACGCTCCAAATAAAATAAAATAAAATAAGATTATAATGTGATGCTTTCCACATGAGAATATGAAGGGAAAAAAGGTCATATCTGCATATAACCAAAAATAACAGCAAACATCAGCAAAACCAATTTTGAATTACATAGATAAGAGTGCACTTCTGTGAGGTTTTCTTTTGGGGGGGAGGGTGGAGTTTTGCAGATTGGAAATCCTAGAGTCTTCGGAAAAAAAGGGCCAACTTATAAAGAATGTTCTCCATTTGCAATAAAAAAAAAATCTAGAAATTAGAAATGATTTGTTTTTTCTGACTAACATATTATATTTGGACATAAAAATCTTGTTATCCATTCTCCTTAAAAAAATCCATTAAAACAGCCTTAGTTTTTCACAATTCAACAGGTCCAAATTATGGTTAAACAGGTCAGTTTAATATCTTTGGAATGTTAGTTAGTTTAGCAAATTCAAGTTAAAGTGAAAGAACAAAGAAGTCATACACGTGAACAGCATGAAAAGTTTAGGCATCTCATATTTGAAATAGGATTACAGAGCCAAATTTTTTTCTCTAATCAAAATCAATACATCCACATCAAATTAATTGAAGATCGAGAACTTGTAAGATTAAAAGTACCTGTAATGCATCTTGATGGGGTGAAGAGGACAACACTGTTGTGAGAAGCTCTATGCTGTTTCTTGCCACATCAAATGCTTCCTTTATCTGTTCAGCTGTAAAGCTTTGAAGAGGAATGTCATATTGAATCTGATGTGTAAGACTAGCATCCACTTCTGGTGCCGACACAGAACGAGGTGGGGTGAAGATAGGCACTAAACTATCATTGTCACGACCAGGGAACCGGACACCCCTTGATTTTAAGCTCTTCACAGGAAAAAAAAGTCAAAATACAATAATGGTTCGAGAAATCATAAATCTGCACTAGTCAAATCGTTGCATGATTTATCTTCTATAGCAACACTGCACAATAAAGCACTTGCATAATTTTCTTACAAGACAATTTGTTTCCCCACAATCAAAGAGCAAGCATGGCCTAGCAGTTGCATACCCAATAGCTTCCTTCAGCAAAGCAAGTTAGAGTCCTTATAACTCCAGTTTATTTAGTATTATATAATGGGGGAGGGCTTTCCCATTGTGTAGCCCAAGGCCCTGCGGGTCTCCTGATGAACCCAAAAAATAAATATGGAAAAACACTTCATTTAACTTCTATGATGTAATTTAGCATATTTACCCACCCCACTTATCAAAGTAATTTTGATAGTATGACTCCCTTTCACTCAAGATTGTATAGGTTAAGAATCACATTTCATCAAGCAGGGAAGGCTTTAGGCTTTAAATTCTAAGAAGGCTGAGAACCAAATACATACCACCATCCAATTTATAGATCCAATAATAGGAGCTAATAGGAGAGAGAGAGAAAAGGATCACATGGCTGAACTTGAGACAGATATTTGCATTGAACTCAGGATAATATTCCGTTGCAAACTAACCAAAAGGCAATTGAAAATAGGATGTTCCTTTTCTTTACCCAGTTTCTTATGGCTAACATTCAAAAAGTGAAATCACTAAGAAACAGAAATAAGGAATACCTTGTACGTTTCTTCATAAACAGGTAAATAACGCAGCTCACTAGTTGACTCACCCCATGCTTCAATGAGCATCAGAGCTTTATTCCTATTATTGACAACAGTCTGAGGATCATCAATCAATTTCACTATTTCATCAAGAACCCTCTCGCCTGCCACCTCTGAGAAAGCTTTCTCACAATTCTTAGCGCATGTTTCAAGCAACAATAAAGCTAAATACTGTACCCTAGCATTTTTTATCATGATCCTCTTCTTTATTCCACGAATCAATTCAACACTACTAACTTTTTCATGATTGATCATATCACAGATTTCAAGATTCATGGCCCAGTCAGGCTCATCAAGCGTCTCAGCTGTGGCATCCTCAACAAGTTTATCTTCTTGGTTAGGACCTTGTAATAGCTCCTTCACCTTGAAGCTCATTGAGCTCATGCCCGCACTCATCTTTCTACCCACCTCGGCACCTCCAATCTTGAGGCGTTCACCAAAAGCGCTGACCTTCTCCATCAAATTGTCACTCATCTTAGCAGCCTTTTTGAAACCCTAAGACCAAATCTTCAAATTGTTGTCCTGAGAAGCCAATAACCAGCATAAATCAGAACAGGATATTAGAGCAAATTATAGAGAAAAGTCAACTCAACTATCTTCCATAGTTGATCAAAATTCAGAATTTCTCGTTCTTCCAACCAAACAAAGATTGAAGACTCGAAAATCCTATTAACCCTCAAAATCCAGTTACTTAAATTGATGATCTGAGCATATTACAGAACCCAAAATTCAAAATTCACAACTAGATCTCCACGAACCCAAAATCCATAATCTCAGAAAGCCAACCTATTGATCCAAAACCCAAAAACCCCGATATCAAAAATAAAGAGAAAAAAAATCTTAAGAAAACCACTGCATGCTGTTTTCTGGATCAATCTTTGTCTTTGTGTGTGAGTTTAAAACCCCCAAAACACTTACAAATTACAAACCTCTCATTTCCTTTTTTTTTAAAAAAAAAAAAAACTTCTCTTCTTCTTAGACGTGATCAGATAACATTAACGACAAGAATCTGAAGAAAAAAAACCTACATTATCGTTGACGTTTCAGAAAAATAAAAGGAATAATTACCTTAACAGTTTGTTGTCGTTGTTGTTGTTAAGTCGGAGTCAGTCAAGACTAGACGACGATGATTTTTCCTGGGCGCTGTTCCACTTTCTTATATAATAATGTTTCAGTTATATTTACTTTTCGTTTGTACTTCTCTTCATAAATAAATTATAAATTAGTCCCTTTGCTGTGAAACTGCTTAAATAGTCCTTTTCGTTTTAAAAAGTAATTAATTAGTCGGTATCATCCCTTTCATATCCTTTTCCAATTTATTTATTTCTTTAATAGAAAATAAATAAATATCATGATTAAAACAAATTACAGTTAAGTTAAAAAACTTATTAATTAGTTCTTGAAACTAATAAAATAAATATAAAAATAGAGATTAATTTATCACTTAGTTCTACAATTAGATTTTCTTTCTTCTTTTGGTCTATATGAGAATTTATATGCCATGTTAATTTCTATGGAACTTCATTGACTTGTATTAGGTCGCTTGCTTGTCACACGGGTTCGGGACTTGTCTCCTTCCAAAATAGCTTGACTATAGACCAAACTTTAGGAAGCAACGTCGTTTTGAGTTTAGATTTACTCTCGTCTTTTTCTTTTTTTTCAAATTAAAGTATGTCATTGTTAGAGCCCTATACAGAGGTAATGAGATTTTCTAACCACACAAAAATGATATAAATTCTTATAATTTTGTTGTTTTGTATTTGTATTGGTCCACACACTTTTAGACCCCGTTTGGGAGTGCATTGCAATCGGCGTTTGTCAAAAATTTGAATTTTTTTATTTTAAATAAATATATTTTGGTGTTTTTAGATCATTTTGATGTGCTGATGTCAAAAATGATTTTTAAAAAATAAAAAAAACATCATTTTGATGTATTTCGGCACGAAAAACACTTTGAAAAGCTACCGCAATCGCACTCTCAAACAGACACTTAATGTATTAGAAATAATATAAAAGCTCATGATAAGGGAAACAATATATTTAATTGAATTATATGTTATTGGAGTTACTAAATAGCAACCATAACTTTCATTAATAGTATAATAAGCATGACTAAATTCAAAAGGAGAGACTTGTATTCGTGGTGCTTTTGGCTTGGGATTTGGCTCATAGTGAGGAAGGGAAGCGGAGAAAGATGTTTACACAAGGAGGGTTCATGGTGATTAATGGAGAAGAGATTCTCACTCCTCTTTTCAGCCGTTGATAATCCCATTGCAACGCTACCTTTTATATTCCCTAGTAAAAAACAATTGGTATAAAACAGTTTGGGTATTCGTTTTTGGCTTCAATTATATAAAATAACTAGACAATGCCCCCGCGCTTCGCCGCGGGCGGCACAATATTTTTTTCAATGTAAAAAATATTAATTGTGTGTATTTTTTTTATTATAATATAAATTTAGCTAAACTAATAAATTTGTGCAGAATTCATGCCAAGTGCAAGTTTTCTATAAAATATATGAATTTAAAATGGATATAAATTTATCTGTTTAGTAGTTTCAAACGAAATAACCAGCATAAATTTATCATCATCATTAAAAAAGCAAGAAAACTCAGATATCTGAATTATTAAGTTCACTATATTAAGATTAGTTCATTTTATAATTCAATTTAAATCAAACAAAAATAAAATATAAATTGTGAAAATACCTACAATAATCAAATAAAAAAAATAAGTTGTTAATTTTCTATCAACAAAAAGACGAAAACATAGATTGAAAATTCATCCTAACGTTATTGCCATTATCATTGCTATAAAAGCTAAAATTATTACTAACATTACTGCCAAAACAATTAAAATAATTAAATTGCCATGAAAAATTAAAAACAAAAAGCAAAAGATTTTTATAAAACAACAATAAAAAAATAATAACTAAAATTATCATTATTATTGCATAAATAATAAAATCATAAAAATCATATAATCTAAAGAACAAATAAAGAAACAAAAAACAAAAAAAAAACGACTAAAGGGAAAAATAGAGTAATATTACTTTTAAAATGATCGCCGATATAAATTAAAATTTCAGGAAAATCTTTAAAAAAAATCAAAAGATTTTTATAAAAAAATAATCACTAAAATTATCATTATTATTGCGCAAATAATAAAATTATAAAAATCATCTAATCCAAAGAACAAATAAAAATAAATTGGTTCGGAGATTAGTCATGGTGTGTCCACGCTGGCCTGGACACCCCGATTATCAAAAAACAGATTTGGTCCGAGGAGTAGTGGTGGTGCACTTGAGCTGGGGCGGAGATTGTGGTTAGAAAAAAATATATAAGTGAAAAAAAATGTATAAGTGAAAGAAAGAGCTTAAGCTGGCTGAGAGACAATAGTTACCAAAAAATGTATAAGCGAAAGAAAATAAAAAAAAAGTATAAGCGTGAAAGCACTGTAGCAATCCATATTGTTTTTTTTAAAATTCGGCCCAAGAATTAGTCCTGGTGTGCTTAAGCTGGTCGGAGATCCCGGTTATAAAAAAAATATATAAGTGAATAAAACAAAAGTATAAAAAAAAGAAAAAAATATATACCAGCAGGAAAACACTTTAGAAAAAAAATGTGGGTCCGGGGATTGTCGTGGTATGCATAAGTTGGCCTAGACACCTTGATTATCAAAAAAATTTGGATATGGAGATTAATTGTGGTGCATTTAAGCGAGCTCGGACACCCCGATTATTAAAAAACAAAAAACCAAAAAAATATATAAGTAGAAAAAGAAAAAAACTATAATAAGGAAAAAATACAAAAAAAAAGGCAAAAAAAGAAAAAGCAAAAAATGGAGGAAAAAAAAGAATAATTAGGAAAAACAAAAGGCAAAAAAAAAAAGAAACGAAAAAACAAAAGAGGAGCGTAATCATAAAAATCGAAACAAAAAAAAAGCAGAAAAAAAAGAGAAAAAAAACGTAATTAGAAGAAAGGAAAAAAAAACAAAAGAAAAAAAAAACTATTGCAATCCACAGTGCACTGTGTCTGTGTGCACAGTGCGTGGGTGTACAGTGAAACACCCACGCGGTTTATATATATAGTAATTATTATTTTTATAGGGTGTGATTAGGGATATTTTTGGCTTATACAAAGGAGAGAGGAGCCAGTTTTAAAGCCTCCAAAATGATACAAAAAAATAAAAATGCTTATTATTATCTATAAAGCTAAATGATCTCGCGGAAATACTGTAGCAATTTACTGTTGAAATTTACTGTAGCTCTAGACTCAAATTCACTGTGGATTTGAATAATACAATAACTATTTACTTAACAGTTTTAAGGACATGTAACATCGCAGGCATGTAGTTCAGATGGTAGAACGCTTGCTTTGAATGCGAGAGGTGCAGGGTTCGATACCCTGCATCTCCACTGTTTTAAGAAAGTTTTGGTTTGCTGAATTTTTTTTGGACGCTTTTTGGCCAACGTGTCTTTTGCTATGTATGTCTTTTAAATGACAAATAAATAATATAAAGAGGGAGTACAGGGTAGTCCTAAAAATATATACTTGGGTTTTTCTTAAAAAAAAAAATTAAGTATTTAAAAAAACCATTAGTTTTTAATTTAAAATTATTACTATTACTATTACCATTACTACAAAAGCTAAAACAAAATAGATTTTTGAACAGTATTTTTACACTGTTCATCTAGACTCAAAAGCATTGTAGATTGGAATAGTGAAATTACTTAATTATATAAGTATTTTTTGTCTACTACAACTGCACAACAAAGTCATTTAGCAGAGTGGTTAAGGCGTGCGTCAGCTCAATATTTCCCTACGAGAGTTCGAATCTCTCAGCCTGCAAAATGATTTTGGATTTTGTTTTTGAACAGTGTTTTACACTTTTCATCTAAAAATAAATATTTTTAATATCAAAATATTGATTTGTTTTAATTTTATACTTCAATTCAAATTGATTATATATTTTAGTTTCATTTTGGTATTCAGTCTTTTAATTTTCATTTTCGTTTTAAATTTTTTAATTTTCTCGGTATCAAAGTTTAAATTTATTTCAATTTTGTCCTTGAAATGAAATTTATTATATATATGTTTTGCATTTTGGCTCTTATACTTTTAATCTTGGATTTTATTTTAATACCTTTATTTTTATATATATATTTCTAAAATGACTCCTATTTTTGTCCATATTTATATGTACATGCTCTTAGTTTTTACTTCTAATTTTTATTATTTCCACTATTTTTAAGTTTGTTTTTTTATTTAATGTTTAAATTCTAATTTGTGTTCGTGATCATTTGAAAATTGATATTTATTATTTTTTCTCTTTGTTTTTTTATTCTTCAAATCAAATAATTTTTTTAAATGTAATAATATTTATTTTTGTTTTGTCAGTTATTTTGTTTTTTAATTGTTTTTTCATTAATATTGTTGGGTGTTGATATTTCTAATTATTATAGATAAGATATTCAAAATAATGATAATGATTATTTGTAAGTTTTTGTTCTTATAAATATGTGAGACTAATTATATATTTTAATATTTATTTAATATTAGCGCCTTAATATATATATCAAAATAAATCACCTAGGTTTTTTGAAGAAAAAAAATATCACTGTTCTGAAATACTTTTAATATAATAATATGAGAAATAAATCTTATAAAATAAAAACAAATTAATTTCTTCATCTAACAATAATTACGGTGTCATCGATAGCATTACCAATAATAATTAGAATATTAATTATTTATAATAATATTTAAATGATATCTATAATAATTGTGATAATTTAACAACTATAATAATAACAACGACAATAAGAATCAAAATAATTCATTGATAATATCACATAAACAAAATGGGTGGAAAATTTGGGGCAAAATATATGTAATGAAAAAATATACGAGTGAATTGCCCTTCACTTTGCTATAACCATAAACAAACTTTTTAACATGCAAAAAAATATTAATGGTCTTAGATTTTTTTATAATGCTATATATCTGAGCAAAATAATCAGCCTACAAAATTTCGATTCTTACTATAGAAAAATTATTTACAACAACAACAGCAGCAACAACAGCAATAATAATAATAATAATAATAATAATTGTGTAGTAGGTTTTGATATATTCATTTTATTATGGAAAATACATTTAAAATAATGATAACAATTATTTTAACTGATTTTTCTCTTAAAAATAATTATATATTTTGATATTTTTTTAATATTAACAACTTAAATATATATATATATATATATAAAAGGAAGTAAGTTTTTTTTTTAAAATTCTCAAATTAATTTAATCTTAGTGTTCTGAAATATTTCAAATATAATAATATGAAAGAATAAATCTTGTGGAAAATAAAAAAATGAATGTTTTTTTTTTTATAAAGATAATGATTATGGCAAAGATAATATTTTTAATAATGATTAGAATATTAATTATATACAATAATTGTTACAATAACAGTTATAATAATTGTGACAATTTAATAATTATGATAATAACAATAAAAATAGTAATCAATATAATTCAGTAATCGATGTTGTTTTGGTTAAAAATTGATTTCTGCAACTTTTTTATGTATGATATTTCAGATCTAATATTACATGAATAAAAAATATACGAAGCTACACATAAACAAAACAGGTAATTTTTTTTTGTCAAATTATCTACAAATAAAAAAAAAGTCACTTGCCCTGCGCTTCGCCACAGATAAAACCAAATTTTTTTTCATGTTAAGAAAATGTTAACGGTACAATATTTGTATTTAATATTGCTATACATCTTAATGAAATAATCAATCTACAGAACTTTCAAAAGAATATATTGTCACTGATAATTAGAATATTACTTATTTGCAATAATATTCATAATAGCAGTGATAATAATTGTGACAATTTAGCAATCATAACAGTAATAATGGGAATAATAATCAAAATAATTCATTGGTTGATGTTATTTCTGTGAAAAATTAACTTCTGCAACTTTTTTTTATGTATGATATTTTAGATTTAATATCACGTAAAAAATATATATGAAGCCATACATAGACAAGACAAGTAGAAAAATTATGCCAAATTATCTACAATAAACAAAATACCTTGCGTTTCGCCGCAGCCAACACCAAATTTTATAAGATGTAACAAAATTGTTAATGATCCTATATTTTTTTATAATGTTATACATCTGAGCTAAATAATCAACTTAAAAAATTTAAGATTATGTATTATTTTACCATATATAAGACATTTAAAATAATAATAATTATTATTTTTACGACTTTTTCCTTGAAAATAGGTAAGACTAATTATATATATTTCATTGCATCATGAAAATTGAATTCAGTTTTTTCATCTCCTACCTCCATGGACAAGGTATCCTTACCACAATCAATCTTTGTGTTGGCGGTTTTCAAGAATGGTCTACCAAACAATATAGGAGTGCTGGTTGATGAATCACAAGAATCATGTTCCATATCAAGAATATAAAAATCACATGGAATAACCAAACTATTAATCTTGACTAGGACATCTTCTATCACACCAAGTGGGTAAACAAAACTACGATCCGCAAGTTGTATTACAATGCTAGTTTTATTCAAAGGCTCAAGACTAAGAGAATCATAAACATGTTTGGGCATAACACTAATCGATGCACCTAAATCGCATAAAGCTCTTTTAAAACTAGCATTACCAATAACACATGGGATAGTAAACGCACCTGGGTCTTTTTATTTCAAAGGCAGATTCTTTTGAACAACGGCAGATACAACTTCACCCATACTTACCGTTTCATGACCTTTCAGTTTGAAAGCTCTTTTGGTAGTACACAACTCCTTCAAGAATTTTGCATACTTGGGAATTTGCTTGATAGCATCAAGCAAAGGAATGTTCAGTTCCACTTTCTTGAAAACCTCTAAGATCTCTTTTTCTTTGTCTTCTTTCTTTGACCTAGAAGAACTCACAGGAAAGGGTGGATTTGTTTTAAAACTAGAATTAATTGAGTGAAAAGTTACCTTTGGAGTGATGGTCTTTGTTTCAGTTTGTGGAGGAGGAGGATGTTCTTTCTTTGTACTCAATTCAGTTTCTATCTCTTCTTCCTCCATCTCAATTTGTTTCGACTTTTTCTCTTCAAGTTCTTTCCCACTTCGCAGCATGATAGCACTAACATTCTCTTTTGGATTCAATGCTTGGGAGGGCAACTTTCCATTTATTTGTGCTTCCAATTTCCCTACACTTGAAGCTACTTGCCCCATTTGCTTCTCCAAGTTGTGAATACTTGACCTTGTTTCCTGTTGAAAAGACATCACATTTTGCTGCAAGGTCACAGTGTTAGAAGCCAAAGTTTTCATCATCTCACGAAGATCATCACTGGATGATGTCCCCATAACATTGGAGTTGGTGAATGGAGCGGGTTGTCTTGCTTGATAATTTTGTTGAGACTGTGGTTGAAATCCATGGGAATGGAACTGTCTCCCTTGATTGCCTTGTTGAAGTGGGTTCCCGTAGCGGAAGTTAGGATGATCTCTCCATCCAGGATTGTACGTGTTAGAAAAAGGATCATACTTACGCTGGGGCTGTCCGTTGAATGCTCCATCAATTACATGAGCTTGTTCAATGTAATCTTCTTGCATTGTTGGGCACATATCCGTAGCATGTCCTTGTAAGGAGCATATGCTACAAACTTTCACCTGCTGTACATTTCCACAAGCCAAAGAACGCACAAGAGAAGTAAGATCATTAACTTTATTTTCAAGGTTAGAAATACTTACCTCATTGACTCGTTTGTTGGAGAAGTCTCCACGGGTGCCAAACTGTTTCGAGTTGGTTGCCATGTTTGAGATTAATTGGCGTGCAGCACCGGGTGTCTTATCTACCAATGCCCCTCCACTTGCAGCATCAATGATACTACGGTCAGTAGGCATCAATCCTTCATAGAAGTATTGAATGAGTAGCTGATCAGGTATTTGATGATGAGGGCATTGAATGCACAATAGCTCAAATCTTTCCCAATACTCAGTGAGTGTTTCTCCATGAGATTGTCGAATCCCACATATGTCTTTTCTTATGTTGGCAACTCGAGATGCTGGGAAATATTTTTCAAGGAAGATCTTCTTCATGCCATTCCAGGTGTTAATGGAACCTGGGAGAATAGAAAAAAGCCATGCCTTCGCTGCCCCTTTTAAAGAGAAAGGAAAAGCTTTCAACTTAACTTGTTCCTCTTCAACTCCATTCGGTTTCATTCCAACACAAACCATGTGGAACTCCTTGAGATGAGTGTGAGGATCTTCTCCTACAAGACCATTGAATGTTGGCAGCAAATGTATAAAACCAGATTTGAGTTCAAAGTTCACATTACTGTCTATGTTTATGCACAATGGTTGGTTTTCCATGTTAGGAGCAGCAAGCTCCTTGAGTGTTTGTTGTCGTGCACCAGCTATGATGTTGACGCGAGCTTCCTTTCGTAACCTGCGTAAAGTGTTTTCTATTTCAAGATCAACCTGCACTTGATGACTTTGATTAGCAGAACGGGTTACAGGCATAAATCGCAAAGAAAACTCAAAAGAAACCAAGCACACAAGAGATTGAAAACAATGTAAATTGTACGAAAATTTTACGGTAGAAAACTAAAACTACCTAAAAACACTAGAACAAAACGGAATTTGGCCTCAGTTGAGTGGGGCTAGTGATTTATCACTAGTCTTGCTCAGAACGTCCTTTTCCTTCAGGTAACAAAAGATCGATACCTAATTCCACCAAAAACTCTGTTTTGAACAGTACCGTTGCCGCAAGTGAACAGTACCGTCGCAAGCAAAAATTCTGTTTCTTTTTTTTTTGAATCACAGAAAATAAAAATAACAGTACAAACACAACAATCAACTAAAATTACTTCCCCGGCAACGGCGCCAAAATTTGTTGCGATGTCGCGGTCGCACAAATTAATTACCCTAGCTTAAAACACAAGATAGTATAGAGCAAGCAAGGGGTCGATCCCACGAGGAAGTTTCAAGTTAGATTTTTATGTTATACGTTATGTGATTGGGGGGATTTGGTTTGTGATTATCTAAACTATGGCAGCAATTAAACTAGCAAACAAAATCAAAGAAAACCGAAACTTATCAAGAAAACAAACCTTGGTCACAAGCATACATCCACCTACGGAAATTAGAACCGATCCTTGAAACTAAAAATGCAGTTCATGTTCTGAAATTTTATCTTTTCTTAACGTGATTAATTAACGGATCCGCCGTATAACTAATCCTAACCAACAAACAATCAAAGTGTCCGCACTAATGATTCAATTTAATGGTAGCTTTAAGAACTAGATAATTTCATCAAGATTAACATACAAGTTGTCCGCAACTTGTGTCAATTTATTCAAATGTTCTCCCTAAGTTCAATAATGTAGTTCCGCCACAATTATCAAGCTTAGATGCTTCACAAGTTCATATATCACAACTCCGGTTTTGATATTAAACTTAGCAATAGATTGTTCACAACAATAACTTAGAGTCCGCTCTAGCAATCATCAACAATAATCATAGAAAATATGCATAGGAAAACAATCATACTCATTCATAACATAAACTGAAAATAGAAGGAAGAAGAAATCTCACGGTTCTTGAAATCCGAAGGTTTTTGTGTCCTTGCAACCAAGCAAAAGAGTCTAGCCTTGCATGTTTATTGAACAACTAAATAAAAAGATGGAAGAACACATGATTTAGGGTTTGGAGGAGGAAGATTTTGTGTTTTCTTTTGTGCTGGCCGCCACTTCCTTGCTCCTCTTCTCCTTTATATATGCTTAGAAACCCTAGTGTCTATTTTACAAAATAGTCCTTCCTTAAGTTGACAGAATTTAGTTATCCCTTGTAAAATTCATATCTCCTTCATATCACATCATTCTGATCTGAAATTTGGAGCGTTTATAGGCCTTTGAGTCCTGAATCCACTAAAATTTAGTTGGCATTAATCGGACTTTTTTAGCTCGATATATTGAAGTTGTAATGGACAAAGGTCGATATCGGCAGATTGCAAGATTTGACTTTGAAGGCTGCGATTTCCATGATCTTCCTTATTTTATTTCTTTTCCTTATATAAATTTATGGATGTTAGCTTTTGAATGTCACTTGAATCACTTCATTTCGATCTCTAGAGCTTCCACTCTGCACAAAACACCCACTGAAGGTCAAATCTGTCAATCATCTCCAATTACAACTTTTTGCATCTTTCATCCAAAAATGCCTTCAAAATATAAAACAAAGAATATCAAGGCATTTTATACATAAAACATATGCAAAACACTACGTAAATACGGATGAAATTATCAAATAATATGGTCGCATCAACAACCTCTTCTACATCACTTCTTCCGTAAACGACGAAACGCATCGTCTGGGTGAGTTTCGTGTCATTCCGACTTCGACGACCTGGTTGCTGAAATTCAGCTGCCTTTGAATTTCGGGTGATCCCTCTTGAGCATGTAGGATTCCGCAACCTGTTCTACATCACTTCTTCCGTAAACGACGAAACGCATCGTCTGGGTGAGTTTCGTGTCATTCCGACTTCGACGACCCGGTTGCCGAAATTAAGCTGCCTTTGCATTTCGGGTGATCCCTCTTGAGCATGTAGGATTCCGCAACCTGTTCTACATCACTTCTTCTGTAAACGACGAAACGCATCGACAGTGTGAGTTTCGCGTCATTCCGACTTCGACGACCCGGTCGCCGAAATTCAGCTGCCTTTCAATTTCGGATGATCCCTCTTGAGCATGTACGATTCCCCAACCTCTTCTACATCACTTCTTCCGTAAACGACGAAACGCATCGTCTAGGTGAGTTTCGTGTCATTCCGACTTCGACGACCCGGTTGCCGTAATTCAGCTGCCTTTGCATTTCGGGTGATCCCTCTTGAGGATGTAGGATTCCGCAACCTGTTCTACATCACTTCTTCCGTAAACAACGAAACGCATCGTCTGGGTGAGTTTCGCGTCATTCCGCCTTCGAAGACCCCGTTGCCGAAATTCAGCTGCCTTTGAATTTCGGGTGATCCCTCTTGAGCATGTAGGATTCCGCAACGTGTTCTACATCACTTCTTCCATAAACGACGAAATGCATCGACACGGTGAGTTTCACGTCATTACGACTTCGACGACCCGGTCGCCGAAATGCAGCTGCCTTTCAATTGCGGATGATCCCTCTTGAGCATGTACGATTCCCCAACGGGAGGGGGACTTCCTTACAAACTCTATTGTGAGAGGTTAACTCTCTCCTAGATATGCCAGTAAACCGGATCATTCCATGCAAAAGGCTATCGAATCAAGCCGTGCAAGAGCCAACCCAAGGAAATCTTACAGCAAAGTCAAGGGCAACAAGATGCCAAATCCAGGAAAACTGGGGGCTAAAGCGTACCACTTCCCCTCAAAGGGAAATAAAGGCGGCCATCAAACCAATTCCTCACTAAATGGAAACTCTCTCAGAATGCCCCAAGATCGGATCTCAAAGTCGACATCGGATTGGATTCCTAGAGGTTGGACCAACCAAGTTTCCTCTTCTACATCACTTCTTCCGTAAACGACGAAACGCATCGTCTGGGTGAGCTTCGCGTCATTTCGACTTCGACGACCCGATTGCCGAAATTCTGTTGCCTTTGCATATCGGGTGATCCCTCTTGATCATGTAGGATTCCGCAACCTGTTCTACATCACTTCTTCCGTAAACGACGAAACGCATCGTTTGGGTGAGTTTCGTGTCATTCCGACTTCGACGACCCGGTCGCCGAAATTCAGCTGCCTTTCAATTTCGGATGATCCCTCTTGAGCATGTAGGATTCCGCAACCTGTTCTACATCACTTCTTCCGTAAACGACGAAACGCATCGACAGGGTGAGTTTCGCGTCATTCCGACTTCGACGACCCGGTTGCTGAAATTCAGCTGCATTTGAATTTCGGGTGATCCCTCTTGAGCATGTAGGATTCCGCAACCTGTTCTACATCACTTCTTCCGTAAACGACGAAACGCATCGACAGGGTGAGTTTCGTGTCATTCCGACTTCGACGACCCGGTTGCTGAAATTCAGCTGCATTTGAATTTCGGGTGATCCCTCTTGAGCATGTAGGATTCCGCAACCTGTTCTACATCACTTCTTCCGTAAACGACGAAACGCATCGACAGGGTGAGTTTCGTGTCATTCCGACTTCGACGACCCGGTTGCTGAAATTCAGCTGCATTTGAATTTCGGGTGATCCCTCTTGAGCATGTACGATTCTACAACGTCTTCTACATCACTTCTTCCATAAACGACGAAACGCATCGTCTGGGTGAGTTTCGGGTCATTCCGACTTTGACGACCCGGTCGCCGAAATTCAGCTGCGTTTGAATTTTTGGGTTGATCACCTCTTGTGATGTTAGCATTCCTCAACCTGTTCTACGTATTTTTTTTTTTCACTTCTCCGTAAACGACGAAACGCATCAAATGGGTCAGTTCGCGACCATTACTGCCGTCGACGGACACGGATTGCCAAATTCAGCTGCCTTTGAATTTCGGAGTGATCACTCTTCAGCATGTAGGATTCCGCAACCTGTTCTACTTCACTTCTTTACGTTAAACGACGAAACGCATCGTCTGGGTGAGTGTCACGTCTTTTCCGCCTTCGCCGACCTCCGCAACCTGTTCTACATTACTTCTTCCGTAAACGACAAAACGCATAGATTTTTGGAGTTTCGCGTCATTCCGCCTTCGAGGACCCGGTTGCCGAAATTGAGCTGCCTTTGGATTTCGAGTGATCACTCTTGAGCATGTAGGATTCCGCAACCTGTCCTGCATCACTTCTTCCGGTAAACGACGAATAGCATCATCTGGGTGTCTTTCGCGTCCATCCGACTTCGACGAACCGGTTGCTGAAATTCAGGTGCCTTTCAATTTCGGGTGATCCCTCTTGAGCATGTAGGATTCCGCAACCTGTCCTCCATCACTTCTTTCGTAAACGAAGAAATGCATCCACTAGGTGAGTTTCGTGTCATTCCGATTTCGACGACCCCGTTGCTGAAATTACGACTTCGACGACCCCGTTGCTGAAATTCAGCTGCCTTTGAATTTCGGGTGATCCCTCTTGAGCATGTAGGATTCCGCAACCTGTTCTCCATCACTTCTTCTGTAAACGACGAAACGCATTGTCTGGGTGTCTTTCGCGTCCATCCGACTTCGACGAACCGGTTGCTCAAATTCAGGTGCCTATGAATTTCGGGTGATCCCTCTTGAGCATGTAGGATTCCGCAACCTGTTCTACATCACTTCTTTCGTTAAACGACAAAACGCATTGTCTGGGTGGCTTTCGCGTCCCTCCGACTTCGACGAACCGGTTGCTCAAATTCAGATGCCTATGAATTTCGGGTGATCCCTCTTGAGCATGTAGGATTCCGCAACCCGTTCTACATCACTTCTTTCGTAAACGATGAAATGCATCCACTAGGTGAGTTTCGCGTCATTCCGACTTCGACGACCCGGTTGCTGAAATTGAGGTGCCTTTGAATTTCTGGTGATCCGTCTTGAGCATGTAGGATTCCGTAACTTCTTCTCAAAACGACGAAACGCATTGTCTGGGTGTCTTTCGCGTCCATCCGACTTCGACGAACCGGTTGCTCAAATTCAGGTGCCTATGAATTTCGGGTGATCCCTCTTGAGCATGTAGGATTCCGCAACCTGTTCTACATCACTTCTTTCGTAAACGACGAAATGCATCCACTAGGTCAGTTTCGTGTCATTCCGACTTCGACGACCCCGTTGCTGAAATTCAGCTACCTTTGAATTTCGGGTGATCCGTCTTGAGCATGTAGGATTCTGCAACTTCTTCTGTAAACGACGAAACGCATTGTCTGGGTGTCTTTCGCGTCCATCCGACTTCGACGAACCGGTTGCTGAAATTCAGGTGCCTTTCAATTTCGGGTGATCCCTCTTGAGCATGTAGGATTCCGCAACCTGTCCTCCATCACTTCTTTCGTAAACGAAGAAATGCATCCACTAGGTGAGTTTCGTGTCATTCCGACTTCGACGACCCCGTTGCTAAAATTACGACTTCGACGACCCCGTTGCTGAAATTTAGCTGCCTTTGAATTTCGGGTGATCCCTCTTGAGCATGTAGGATTCCGCAACCTGTTCTCCATCTCTTCTTCTGTAAACGACGAAACGCATTGTCTGGGTGTCTTTCGCGTCCATCCGACTTCGACGAACCGGTTGCTGAAATTCAGGTGCCTTTCAATTTCGGGTGATCCCTCTTGAGCATTTAGGATTCCGCAACCTGTTCTACATCACTTCTTTCGTAAACGACGAAATGCATCCAGTAGGTGAGTTTCGCGTCATTCCGACTTCGACGACCCCGTTGCTGAAATTCAGCTGCCTTTGAATTTCGGGTGATCCCTCTTGAGCATGTAGGATTCCGCAACCTGTTCTCCATCACTTCTTCTGTAAACGACGAAACGCATTGTCTGGGTGTCTTTCGCGTCCATCCGACTTCGACGAACCGGTTGCTCAAATTCAGGTGCCTATGAATTTGGGGTGATCCCTCTTGAGCATGTAGGATTCCGCAACCTGTCCTACATCACTTCTTCCGTAAACGACGAAATGCATAGACTGGGTGAGTTTCGCGTCATTCCGACTTCGAGGACCCGGTTGCCGAAATTCAGCTGCTTTTGGATTTCGAGTGATCACTCTTGAGTATGTAGGATTCCGCAACCTGTTCTCCATCACTTCTTCTGTAAACGATGAAACGCATTGTCTGGGTGTCTTTCGCGTCCATCCTACTTCGACGAACCGGTTGCTCAAATTCAGGTGCCTATGAATTTCGGGTGATCCCTCTTGAGCATGTAGGATTCCGCAACCTGTCCTACATCACTTCTTCCGTAAACGACGAAACGCATAGACTGGGTGAGTTTCGCGTCATTCCGACTTCGAGGACTCGGTTGCCGAAATTCAGCTGCTTTTGGATTTCGAGTGATCACTCTTGAGCATGTAGGATTCCGCAACCTGTTCTACATCACTTCTTCCGTAAACGACCGTACGCATCCACTAGGTGAGTTTCGCGTCATTCCGACTTCGACGACCCGGTTGCTGAAATTGAGATGCCTTTGAATTTCGGGTGATCCCTCTTGAGCATGTAGGATTCCGCAACCTGTTCTACATCACTTCTTCCATAAACGACGATACGCATCCACTAGGTGAGTTTCGTGTCATTCCCACTTCAACGACCCCGTTGCTGAAATTCAGCTGCCTTTGAATTTGAGGTGATCCCTCTTGAGCATGTAGGATTCCGCAACCTGTTCTACATTACTTCTTCCGTAAACGACAAAACGCATAGATTTTTGGAGTTTCGCGTCATTCCGCCTTCGAGGACCCGGTTGCCGAAATTGAGCTGCCTTTGGATTTCGAGTGATCACTCTTGAGCATGTAGGATTCCGCAACCTGTCCTGCATCACTTCTTCCGTAAACGACGAATAGCATCATCTGGGTGTCTTTCGCGTCCATCCGACTTCGACGAACCGGTTGCTGAAATTGAGGTGCCTTTGAATTTCTGGTGATCCGTCTTGAGCATGTAGGATTCCGTAACTTCTTCTCAAAACGACGAAACGCATTGTCTGGGTGTCTTTCGCGTCCATCCGACTTCGACGACCCCGTTGCTGAAATTCAGTGCCTTTGAATTTCGGGTGATCCCTCTTGAGCATGTAGGATTCCGCAACCTGTTCTACATCACTTCTTCTGTAAACGACGAAACGCATTGTCTAGGTCTTTCGCGTCCATCCGACTTCGACGAACCGGTTGCTGAAATTCAGGTGCCTTTGAATTTCGGGTGATCCCTCTTGAGCATGTAGGATTCTGCAACTTCTTCTGTAAACGACGAAACGCATTGTCTGGGTGTCTTTCGCGTCCATCCGACTTCGACGAACCGGTTGCTGAAATTCAGGTGCCTTTGAATTTCGGGTGATCCCTCTTGAGCATGTAGGATTCCGCAACCTGTCCTCCATCACTTCTTTCGTAAACGAAGAAATGCATCCACTAGGTGAGTTTCGTGTCATTCCGACTTCGACGACCCCGTTGCTGAAATTACGACTTCGACGACCCCGTTGCTGAAATTCAGCTGCCTTTGAATTTCGGGTGATCCCTCTTGAGCATGTAGGATTCCGCAACCTGTTCTCCATCACTTCTTCTGTAAACGACGAAACGCATTGTCTGGGTGTCTTTCGCGTCCATCCGACTTCGACGAACCGGTTGCTGAAATTCAGGTGCCTTTCAATTTCGGGTGATCCCTCTTGAGCATGTAGGATTCCGCAACCTGTTCTACATCACTTCTTTCGTAAACGACGAAATGCATCCAGTAGGTGAGTTTCGCGTCATTCCGACTTCGACGACCCGGTTGCTGAAATTCAGGTGCCTATGAATTTCGGGTGATCCCTCTTGAGCATGTAGGATTCCGCAACCTGTTCTCCATCACTTCTTCGTAAACGACGAAACGCATTGTCTGGGTGTCTTTCGCGTCCATCCGACTTCGACGAACCGGTTGCTCAAATTCAGGTGCCTATGAATTTCGGGTGATCCCTCTTGAGCATGTAGGATTCCGCAACCTGTCCTACATCACTTCTTCCGTAAACGACGAAATGCATGACTGGGTGAGTTTCGCGTCATTCCGACTTCGACGACCCGGTTGCTGAAATTCAGCTGCCTTTGAATTTCGGTGATCCTCTTGAGCATGTAGGATTCCGCAACCTGTTCTCATCACTTCTTCTGTAAACGACGAAACGCATTGTCTGGGTGTCTTTCGCGTCCATCCGACTTCGACGAACCGGTTGCTCAAATTCAGGTGCCTATGAATTTCGGGTGATCCCTCTTGAGCATGTAGGATTCCGCAACCTGTCTACATCACTTCTTCGTAAACGACGAAACGCATCCACTGGGTGAGTTTCGCGTCATTCCGACTTCGACGACCGGTTGCCGAAATTCAGCTGCCTTTGAATTTCGGTGATCCTCTTGAGCATGTAGGATTCCGCAACCTGTTCTACATCACTTCTTCCGTAAACGACGAAACGCATCCACTAGGTGAGTTTCGCGTCATTCCGACTTCGACGACCCGGTTGCTGAAATTGAGATGCCTTTGAATTTCGGGTGATCCCTCTTGAGCATGTAGGATTCCGCAACCTGTCCTACATCACTTCTTCCGTAAACGACGATACGCATCCACTAGGTGAGTTTCGTGTCATTCCCGACTTCGACGACCCCGTTGCTGAAATTCAGCTGCCTTTGAATTTCGAGGTGATCCCTCTTGAGCATGTAGGATTCCGCAACCTGTTCTACATTACTTCTTCCGTAAACGACAAAACGCATTGTCTGGGTGTTTCGCGTCCATCCGACTTCGACGAACCGGTTGCTCAAATTCAGTGCCTTTCAATTTCGGGTGATCCCTCTTGAGCATGTAGGATTCCGCAACCTGTTCTACATCACTTCTTTCGTAAACGACGAAATGCATCCACTAGGTGAGTTTCGCGTCATTCCGACTTCGACGACCCGGTTGCTGAAATTGAGGTGCCTTTGAATTTCGGGTGATCCCTCTTGAGCATGTAGGATTCCGCAACCTGTCTCCATCACTTCTTCGTAAACGAGAAATGCATCCACTAGGTTAGTTTCGTGTCATTCCGACTTCGACGACCCCGTTGCTGAACGACTTCGACGACCGTTGCTGAAACTCAGTGCCTTTGAATTTCGGGTGATCCTCTTGAGCATGTAGGATTCCGCAACCTGTTCTTCATCACTTCTTCTGTAAACGACGAAACGCATTGTCTGGGTATCTTTCGCGTCCATCCGACTTCGACGAACCGGTTGCTGAAATTCAGGTGCCTTTCAATTTCGGGTGATCCGTCTTGAGCATGTAGGATTCCGCAACCTGTTCTCCATCACTTCTTCTGTAAACGACGAAACGCATTGTCTGGGTGTCTTTCGCGTCCATCCGACTTCGACGAACCGGTTGCTCAAATTCAGGTGCCTTTCAATTTCGGGTGATCCCTCTTGAGCATGTAGGATTCCGCAACCTGTCCTACATCACTTCTTTCGTAAACGACGAAATGCATCCACTAGGTGAGTTTCGCGTCATTCCGACTTCGAGGACACGGTTGCTGAAATTCAGCTGCCTTTGAATTTCGGTGATCCTCTTGAGCATGTAGGATTCCGCAACGTCTTCTGTAAACGACGAAACGCATTGTCTGGGTGTCTTTCGCGTCCATCCGACTTCGACGAACCGGTTGCTGAAATTCAGGTGCCTTTCAATTTCGGGTGATCCCTCTTGAGCATGTAGGATTCCGCAACCTGTTCTACATCACTTCTTTCGTAAACGACGAAATGCATCCACTAGGTGAGTTTCGCGTCATTCCGACTTCGACGACCCGGTTGCTGAAATTGAGGTGCCTTTGAATTTCGGGTGATCCATCTTGAGCATGTAGGATTCCGCAACCTGTTCTCCATCACTTCTTCTGTAAACGACGAACGCATTATCTGGGTGTCTTTCACGTCCATCCGACTTCGACGAACCGGTTGCTCAAATTCAGGTGCCTATGAATTTCGGGTGATCCCTCTTGAGCATGTAGGATTCCGCAACTTCTTCTGTAAACGACGAAACGCATTGTCTGGGTGTCTTTCGCGTCATTCCGACTTCGACGACCCGGTTGCTGAAATTCAGGTGCCTTTGAATTTCGGGTGATCCGTCTTGAGCATGTAGGATTCCGCAACCTGTTTTCCAAATCTTCTTCTGTAAACGACGAAACGCATTGTCTGGGTGTCTTTCGCGTCCATCCGACTTCGACGAACCGGTTGCTCAAATTCAGGTGCCTATGAATTTCGGGTGATCCCTCTTGAGCATGTAGGATTCCGCAACCCGTTCTACATCACTTCTTTCGTAAACGATGAAATGCATCCACTAGGTGAGTTTCGCGTCATTCCGACTTCGACGACCCGGTTGCTGAAATTGAGGTGCCTTTGAATTTCTGGTGATCCGTCTTGAGCATGTAGGATTCCGCAACTTCTTCTGTAAACGACGAAACGCATTGTCTGGGTGTCTTTCGCGTCCATCCGACTTCGACGAACCTGTTGCTCAAATTCAGTTGCCTATGAATTTCGGGTGATCCCTCTTGAGCATGTAGGATTCCGCAACCTGTCCTACATCACTTCTTCCGTAAACGACGAAACGCATAGACTGGGTGAGTTTCGCGTCATTCCGACTTCGAGGACCCGGTTGCCGAAATTCAGCTGCTTTTGGATTTCGAGTGATCACTCTTGAGCATGTAGGATTCCGCAACGTCTTCTGTAAACGACGAAACGCATTGTCTGGGTGTCTTTCGCGTCCATCCGACTTCGACGAACCGGTTGCTCAAATTCAGGTGCCTTTCAATTTCGGGTGATCCCTCTTGAGCATGTAGGATTCCGCAACCAGTTCTACATCACTTCTTTCGTAAACGACGAAATGCATCCACTAGGTGAGTTTCGCGTCATTCCGACTTCGACGACCCGGTTGCTGAAATTGAGGTGCCTATGAATTTCGGGTGATCCCTCTTGAGCATGTAGGATTCCGCAACCTGTTCTCCATCACTTCTTCCGTAAACGACCGTACGCATCCACTAGGTGAGTTTCACGTCATTCCGACTTCGACGACCCGGTTGCTGAAATTGAGGTGCCTTTGAATTTCGGGTGATCCGTCTTGAGCATGTAGGATTCCGCAACTTCTTCTGTAAACGACGAAACGCATTGTCTGGGTGTCTTTCGCGTCCATCCGACTTCGACGAACCGGTTGCTGAAATTCAGGTGCCTTTCAATTTCGGGTGATCCGTCTTGAGCATGTAGGATTCCGCAACCTGTTTTCCAAATCTTCTTCTGTAAACGACGAAACGCATTGTCTGGGTGTCTTTCGCGTCCATCCGACTTCGACGAACCGGTTGCTCAAATTCAGGTGCCTTTCAATTTCGGGTGATCCCTCTTGAGCATGTAGGATTCCGCAACCAGTTCTACATCACTTCTTTCGTAAACGACGAAATGCATCCACTAGGTGAGTTTCGCGTCATTCCGACTTCGACGACCCGGTTGCTGAAATTGAGGTGCCTTTGAATTTCTGGTGATCCGTCTTGAGCATGTAGGATTCTGCAACTTCTTCTGTAAACGACGAAACGCAATGTCTGGGTGTCTTTCGCGTCCATCCGACTTCGACGAACCGGTTGCTGAAATTCAGGTGCCTTTCAATTTCGGGTGATCCCTCTTCAGCATGTAGGATTCCGGAACCTGTTCTACATCACTTCTTTTGTAAAGGACGAAATGCATCCACTAGGT
Source organism: Salix arbutifolia (assembly GCA_025169955.1). Classification (NCBI taxonomy): domain Eukaryota; kingdom Viridiplantae; phylum Streptophyta; class Magnoliopsida; order Malpighiales; family Salicaceae; genus Salix; species Salix arbutifolia. The sequence continues at coordinate 10,776,729 of CM045906.1, forward strand.
GAGTTTCGCGTCATTCCGACTTCGACGACCCGGTTGCTGAAATTGAGGTGCCTTTGAATTTCGGGTGATCCGTCTTGAGCATGTAGGATTCCGCAACCTGTTTTCCAAATCTTCTTCTGTAAACGACGAACGCATTGTCTGGGTGTCTTTCGCGTCCATCCGACTTCGACGAACCGGTTGCTCAAATTCAGGTGCCTATGAATTTCGGGTGATCCCTCTTCCGCAACCCGTTCTACATCACTTCTTTCGTAAACGACGAAATGCATCCACTAGGTCAGTTTCGCGTCATTCCGACTTCGACGACCCGGTTGCTGAAATTGAGGTGCCTTTGAATTTCGGGTGATCCGTCTTGAGCATGTAGGATTCCGCAACCTGTTTTCCAAATCTTCTTCTGTAAACGACGAAACGCATTGTCTGGGTGTCTTTCGCGTCCATCCGACTTCGACGAACCGGTTGCTCAAATTCAGGTGCCTATGAATTTCGGGTGATCCCTCTTGAGCATGTAGGATTCCGCAACCCGTTCTACATCACTTCTTTCGTAAACGATGAAATGCATCCACTAGGTGAGTTTCGCGTCATTCCGACTTCGACGACCCGGTTGCTGAAATTGAGGTGCCTTTGAATTTCTGGTGATCCGTCTTGAGCATGTAGGATTCCGCAACTTCTTCTGTAAACGACGAAACGCATTGTCTGGGTGTCTTTCGCGTCCATCCGACTTCGACGAACCTGTTGCTCAAATTCAGTTGCCTATGAATTTCGGGTGATCCCTCTTGAGCATGTAGGATTCCGCAACCTCCCCTACATCACTTCTTCCGTAAACGACGAAACGCATAGACTGGGTGAGTTTCGCGTCATTCCGACTTCGAGGACCCGGTTGCCGAAATTCAGCTGCTTTTGGATTTCGAGTGATCACTCTTGAGCATGTAGGATTCCGCAACGTCTTCTGTAAACGACGAAACGCATTGTCTGGGTGTCTTTCGCGTCCATCCGACTTCGACGAACCGGTTGCTCAAATTCAGGTGCCTTTCAATTTCGGGTGATCCCTCTTGAGCATGTAGGATTCCGCAACCAGTTCTACATCACTTCTTTCGTAAACGACGAAATGCATCCACTAGGTGAGTTTCGCGTCATTCCGACTTCGACGACCCGGTTGCTGAAATTGAGGTGCCTATGAATTTCGGGTGATCCCTCTTGAGCATGTAGGATTCCGCAACCTGTTCTCCATCACTTCTTCCGTAAACGACCGTACGCATCCACTAGGTGAGTTTCACGTCATTCCGACTTCGACGACCCGGTTGCTGAAATTGAGGTGCCTTTGAATTTCGGGTGATCCGTCTTGAGCATGTAGGATTCCGCAACTTCTTCTGTAAACGACGAAACGCATTGTCTGGGTGTCTTTCGCGTCCATCCGACTTCGACGAACCGGTTGCTGAAATTGAGGTGCCTTTCAATTTCGGGTGATCCGTCTTGAGCATGTAGGATTCCGCAACCTATTTTCCAAATCTTCTTCTGTAAACGACGAAACGCATTGTCTGGGTGTCTTTCGCGTCCATCCGACTTCGACGAACCGGTTGCTCAAATTCAGGTGCCTTTCAATTTCGGGTGATCCCTCTTGAGCATGTAGGATTCCGCAACCAGTTCTACATCACTTCTTTCGTAAACGACGAAATGCATCCACTAGGTGAGTTTCGCGTCATTCCGACTTCGACGACCCGGTTGCTGAAATTGAGGTGCCTTTGAATTTCTGGTGATCCGTCTTGAGCATGTAGGATTCTGCAACTTCTTCTGTAAACGACGAAACGCAATGTCTGGGTGTCTTTCGCGTCCATCCGACTTCGACGAACCGGTTGCTGAAATTCAGGTGCCTTTCAATTTCGGGTGATCCCTCTTCAGCATGTAGGATTCCGGAACCTGTTCTACATCACTTCTTTTGTAAAGGACGAAATGCATCCACTAGGTGAGTTTCGCGTCATTCCGACTTCGACGACCCGGTTGCTGAAATTGAGGTGCCTTTGAATTTCGGGTGATCCGTCTTGAGCATGTAGGATTCCGCAACCTGTTTTCCAAATCTTCTTCTGTAAACGACGAAACGCATTGTCTGGGTGTCTTTCGCGTCCATCCGACTTCGACGAACCGGTTGCTCAAATTCAGGTGCCTATGAATTTCGGGTGATCCTCTTGAGCATGTAGGATTCCGCAACCCGTTCTACATCACTTCTTTCGTAAACGACGAAATGCATCCACTAGGTGAGTTTCGCGTCATTCCGACTTCGACGACCCGGTTGCTGAAATTGAGGTGCCTTTGAATTTCGGGTGATCCGTCTTGAGCATGTAGGATTCCGCAACTTCTTCTCGTAAACGACGAAACGCATTGTTTGGGTGTCTTTCGCGTCCATCCGACTTCGACGAACCGGTTGCTCAAATTCAGTGCCTATGAATTTCGGGTGATCCCTCTTGAGCATGTAGGATTCCGCAACCTGTTCTACATCACTTCTTCGTAAACGACGAAACGCATGACTGGGTGAGTTTCGCGTCATTCCGACTTCGACGACCCGGTTGCCGAAATTCAAATGCTTTTGAATTTCGGTGATCCTCTTGAGCATGTAGGATTCCGCAACGTCTTCTGTAAACGACGAAACGCATTGTCTGGGTGTCTTTCGCGTCCATCCGACTTCGACGAACCGGTTGCTGAAATTCAGTGCCTTTCAATTTCGGGTGATCCCTCTTGAGCATGTAGGATTCCGCAACCAGTTCTACATCACTTCTTCCGTAAACGACGAAAAGCATAGACTAGGTGAGTTTCGCGTCATTCCGACTTCGACGACCCGGTTGCTGAAATTGAGGTGCCTTTGAATTTCGGGTGATCCTCTTGAGCATGTAGGATTCCGCAACGTCTTCTTGTAAACGACGAAACGCATTGTCTGGGTGTCTTTCGCGTCCATCCGACTTCGACGAACCGGTTGCTCAAATTCAGGTGCCTTTCAATTTCGGGTGATCCCTCTTGAGCATGTAGGATTCCGCAACCAGTTCTACATCACTTCTTTCGTAAACGACGAAATGCATCCACTAGGTGAGTTTCGCGTCATTCCGACTTCGACGACCGGTTGCTGAAATTGAGGTGCCTATGAATTTCGGGTGATCCCTCTTGAGCATGTAGGATTCCGCAACCTGTTCTCCATCACTTCTTCCTGTAAACGACCGTACGCATCCACTAGGTGAGTTTCGCGTCATTCCGACTTCGACGACCCGGTTGCTGAAATTGAGGTGCCTTTGAATTTCGGGTGATCCGTCTTGAGCATGTAGGATTCCGCAACTTCTTCTGTAAACGACGAAACGCATTGTCTGGGTGTCTTTCGCGTCCATCCGACTTCGACGAACCGGTTGCTGAAATTGAGGTGCCTTTCAATTTCGGGTGATCCGTCTTGAGCATGTAGGATTCCGCAACGTCTTCTGTAAACGACGAAACGCATTGTCTGGGTGTCTTTCGCGTCCATCCGACTTCGACGAACCGGTTGCTCAAATTCAGGTGCCTTTCAATTTCGGGTGATCCCTCTTGAGCATGTAGGATTCCGCAACAGTTCTACATCACTTCTTTCGTAAACGACGAAATGCATCCACTAGGTGAGTTTCGCGTCATTCCGACTTCGACGACCCGGTTGCTGAAATTGAGGTGCCTATGAATTTCGGGTGATCCCTCTTGAGCATGTAGGATTCCGCAACCTGTTCTCCATCACTTCTTCGTAAACGACGAAACGCATCCACTAGGTGAGTTTCGCGTCATTCCGACTTCGACAACCCGGTTGCTGAAATTGAGGTGCCTTTGAATTTCGGGTGATCCGTCTTGAGCATGTAGGATTCCGCAACTTCTTCTGTAAACGACGAAACGCATTGTCTGGGTGTCTTTCGCGTCCATCCGACTTCGACGAACCGGTTGCTGAAATTGAGGTGCCTTTGAATTTCGGGTGATCCCTCTTGAGCATGTAGGATTCCGCAACCTGTTCTACATCACTTCTTTCGTAAACGACGAAAGGCATCCACTAGGTGAGTTTCGCGTCATTCCGACTTCGACGACCCGGTTGCTGAAATTGAGGTGCCTTTGAATTTCGGGTGATCCTCTTGAGCATGTAGGATTCCGCAACCTGTTTTCCAAATCTTCTTCTGTAAACGACGAAACGCATTGTCTGGGTGTCTTTCGCGTCCATCCGACTTCGACGAACCGGTTGCTCAAATTCAGTTGCCTATGAATTTCGGGTGATCCCTCTTGAGCATGTAGGATTCCGCAACCTGTTCTACATCACTTCTTCGTAAACGACGAAACGCATTCACTGGGTGAGTTTCGCGTCATTCCGACTTCGACGACCCCGGTTGCTGAAATTCAGCTGCCTTTGAATTTCGGGTGATCCGTCTTGAGCATGTAGGATTCCGCAACCTGTTCTCCATCACTTCTTCTGTAAACGACGAAACGCATTGTCTGGGTGTCTTTCGCGTCCATCCGACTTCGACGAACCGGTTGCTCAAATTCAGTTGCCTATGAATTTCGGGTGATCCCTCTTGAGCATGTAGGATTCCGCAACCTGTCCTACATCACTTCTTCCGTAAACGACGAAACGCATAGACTGGGTGAGTTTCGCGTCATTCCGACTTCGACCCGGTTGCTGAAATTCAGGTGCCTTTTGGATTTCGGGTGATCCCTCTTGAGCATGTAGGATTCCGCAACCTGTTCTACATCACTTCTTCCGTAAACGACGAAACGCATCCACTAGGTGAGTTTCGCGTCATTCCGACTTCGACGACCCGGTTGCTGAAATTGAGGTGCCTTTGAATTTCGGGTGATCCGTCTTGAGCATGTAGGATTCCGCAACTATTTTGTAAACGACGAAACGCATTGTCTGGGTGTCTTTCGCGTCCATCCGACTTCGACGAACCGGTTGCTGAAATTCAGGTGCCTTTCAATTTCGGGTGATCCCTCTTGAGCATGTAGGATTCCGCAACCAGTTCTACATCACTTCTTTCGTAAACGACGAAATGCATCCACTAGGTGAGTTTCGCGTCATTCCGACTTCGACGACCCGGTTGCTGAAATTGAGGTGCCTTTGAATTTCGGGTGATCCGTCTTGAGCATGTAGGATTCCGCAACCTGTTTTCCAAATCTTCTTCTGTAAACGACGAAACGCATTGTCTGGGTGTCTTTCGCGTCCATCCGACTTCGACGAACCGGTTGCTCAAATTCAGGTGCCTATGAATTTCGGGTGATCCCTCTTGAGCATGTAGGATTCCGCAACTACATCACTTCTGTAAACGACGAAACGCATTGTCTGGGTGTTTCGCGTCATTCCGACTTCGACGAACCGGTTGCTGAAATTGAGGTGCCTTTGAATTTCGGGTGATCCCTCTTGAGCATGTAGGATTCCGCAACCTGTTCTACATCTTCTTTCGTAAACGACGAAACGCATTGTCTGGGTGAGTTTCGCGTCCATTCCGACTTCGACGAACCGGTTGCTGAAATTGAGGTGCCTTTGAATTTCGGGTGATCCCTCTTGAGCATGTAGGATTCCGCAACATGTTCTACATCACTTCTTCTGTAAACGACGAAATGCATCCACTAGGTGAGTTTCGCGTCATCCGACTTCGACGACCGGTTGCTGAAATTCAGGTGCCTATGAATTTCGGGTGATCCCTCTTGAGCATGTAGGATTCCGCAACCTGTTCTCCATCACTTCTTCGTAAACGACGAAATGCATCCACTAGGTGAGTTTCGCGTCATTCCGACTTCGATGACCCGGTTGCTGAAATTGAGGTGCCTTTGAATTTCTGGTGATCCGCCTTGAGCATGTAGGATTCCGCAACCTGTTTTCCAAATCTTCTTCTGTAAACGAGGAAACGCATTGTCTGGGTGTGTTTCGCGTCCATCCGACTTCGACGAACCGGTTGCTGAAATTGAGGTGCCTATGAATTTCGGGTGATCCCTCTTGAGCATGTAGGATTCCGCAACCTGTTCTACATCACTTCTTTCGTAAACGACGAAATGCATCCACTAGGTGAGTTTCGCGTCATTCCGACTTCGACGACCCGGTTGCTGAAATTCAGCTGCCTTTGAATTTCGGGTGATCCCTCTTGAGCATGTAGGATTCCGCAACCTGTTCTCCATCACTTCTTCTGTAAACGACGAAACGCATTGTCTGGGTGTCTTTCGCGTCCATCCGACTTCGACGAACCGGTTGCTCAAATTCAGTTGCCTATGAATTTCGGGTGATCCCTCTTGAGCATGTAGGATTCCGCAACCTGTCCTACATCACTTCTTCCGTAAACGACGAAACGCATAGACTGGGTGAGTTTCGCGTCATTCCGACTTCGAGACCCGGTTGCTGAAATTCAGCTGCCTTTGAATTTCGGGTGATCCTCTTGAGCATGTAGGATTCCGCAACGTCTTCTGTAAACGACGAAACGCATTGTCTGGGTGTCTTTCGCGTCCATCCGACTTCGACGAACCGGTTGCTCAAATTCAGGTGCCTTTCAATTTCGGGTGATCCCTCTTGAGCATGTAGGATTCCGCAACCAGTTCTACATCACTTCTTTCGTAAACGACGAAATGCATCCACTAGGTGAGTTTCGCGTCATTCCGACTTCTCGACCGGTTGCTGAAATTCAGCTGCCTTGAATTTCGGGTGATCCCTCTTGAGCATGTAGGATTCCGCAACCTGTTCTCCATCACTTCTTCCGTAAACGACGAAACGCATCCACTAGGTGAGTTTCGCGTCATTCCGACTTCGACGACCCGGTTGCTGAAATTGAGGTGCCTTTGAATTTCGGGTGATCCGTCTTGAGCATGTAGGATTCCGCAACTTCTTCTGTAAACGACGAAACGCATTGTCTGGGTGTCTTTCGCGTCCATCCGACTTCGACGAACCGGTTGCTGAAATTCAGGTGCCTTTCAATTTCGGGTGATCCCTCTTGAGCATGTAGGATTCCGCAACCTGTTCTACATCACTTCTTTCGTAAACGACGAAATGCATCCACTAGGTGAGTTTCGCGTCATTCCGACTTCGACGACCGGTTGCTGAAATTGAGGTGCCTTTGAATTTCGGGTGATCCCTCTTGAGCATGTAGGATTCCGCAACTGTTTTCCAAATCACTTCTTCCTGTAAACGACGAAACGCATTGTCTGGGTGTTTCGCGTCATTCCGACTTCGACGAACCCGGTTGCTGAAATTGAGGTGCCTTTGAATTTCGGGTGATCCGTCTTGAGCATGTAGGATTCCGCAACCCGTTCTACATCACTTCTGTAAACGACGAAACGCATCTGGGTGTCTTTCGCGTCCATCCGACTTCGACGAACCGGTTGCTGAAATTCAGGTGCCTTTCAATTTCGGGTGATCCCTCTTGAGCATGTAGGATTCCGCAACCTGTTCTACATCATCTTCTTCTGTAAACGAGGAAACGCATTGTCTGGGTGTGTTTCGCGTCCATCCGACTTCGACGAACCGGTTGCTGAAATTGAGGTGCCTATGAATTTCGGGTGATCCCTCTTGAGCATGTAGGATTCCGCAACCTGTTCTACATCACTTCTTTCGTAAACGACGAAATGCATCCACTAGGTGAGTTTCGCCTCATTCCGACTTCGTCGACCCCGTTGGTGAAATTCAGCTGCCTTTGAATTTCGGGTGATCCCTCTTGAGCATGTAGGATTCCGCAACCTGTTCTCCATCACTTCTTCTGTAAACGACGAAACGCATTGTCTGGGTGTCTTTCGCGTCCATCCGACTTCGACGAACCGGTTGCTCAAATTCAGTTGCCTATGAATTTCGGGTGATCCCTCTTGAGCATGTAGGATTCCGCAACCTGTCCTACATCACTTCTTCCGTAAACGACGAAACGCATAGACTTTTGGAGTTTCGCGTCATTCCGACTTCGACAACCTGGTTGCTGAAATTGAGGTGCCTTTGAATTTCGGGTGATCCGTCTTGAGCATGTAGGATTCCGCAACTTCTTCTGTAAACGACGAAACGCATTGTCTGGGTGTCTTTCGCGTCCATCCGACTTCGACGAACCGGTTGCTCAAATTCAGGTGCCTATGAATTTCGGGTGATCCCTCTTGAGCATGTAGGATTCCGCAACCTGTTCTACATCACTTCTTTCGTAAACGACGAAATGAATCCACTAGGTGAGTTTCGCGTCATTCCGACTTCGACGACCCCGTTGCTGAAATTCAGCTGCCTTTGAATTTCGGGTGATCCCTCTTGAGCATGTAGGATTCCGCAACCTGTCCTAGATCACTTCTTCCGTAAACGACGAAACGCATCGTCTAGGTGAGTTTCGCGTCATTCCGCCTTCGAAGACCCTGTTGCTGAAATTCTGCTGCCTTTGAATTTCGGGTGATCCGTCTTGAGCATGTAGGATTCCGCAACTTCTTCTGTAAACGACGAAACGCATTGTCTGGGTGTCTTTCGCGTCCATCCGACTTCGACGAACCGGTTGCTGAAATTCAGGTGCCTTTCAATTTCGGGTGATCCCTCTTGAGCATGTAGGATTCCGCAACTTGTTCTACATCACTTCTTTCGTAAACGACGAAATGCATCCACTAGGTGAGTTTCGCCTCATTCCGACTTCGTCGACCCCGTTGGTGAAATTCAGCTGCCTTTGAATTTCGGGTGATCCCTCTTGAGCATGTAGGATTCCGCAACCTGTTCTCCATCACTTCTTCTGTAAACGACGAAACGCATTGTCTGGGTGTCTTTCGCGTCCATCCGACTTCGACGAACCGGTTGCTCAAATTCAGTTGCCTATGAATTTCGGGTGATCCCTCTTGAGCATGTAGGATTCCGCAACCTTTCCTACATCACTTCTTCCGTAAACGACGAAACGCATAGACTGGGTGAGTTTCGCGTCATTCCGACTTCGAGGACCCGGTTGCCGAAATTCAGCTGCTTTTGGATTTCGAGTGATCACTCTTGAGCATGTAGGATTCCGCAACGTCTTCTGTAAACGACGAAACGCATTGTCTGGGTGTCTTTCGCGTCCATCCGACTTCGACGAACCGGTTGCTGAAATTCAGGTGCCTTTCAATTTCGGGTGATCCCTCTTGAGCATGTAGGATTCCGCAACTTGTTCTACATCACTTCTTCCGTAACGACGAAACGCATAGACTTTTGGAGTTTCGCGTCATTCCGACTTCGACAACCCGGTTGCTGAAATTGAGGTGCCTTTGAATTTCGGGTGATCCGTCTTGAGCATGTAGGATTCCGCAACGTCTTCTGTAAACGACGAAACGCATTGTTTGGGTGTCTTTCGCGTCCATCCGACTTCGACGAACCGGTTGCTCAAATTCAGGTGCCTTTCAATTTCGGGTGATCCCTCTTGAGCATGTAGGATTTCGCAACGAGTTCTACATCACTTCTTTCGTAAACGACGAAATGCATCCACTAGGTGAGTTTTGCGTCATTCCGACTTCGACGACCCGGTTGCTGAAATTGAGGTGCCTTTGAATTTCGGGTGATCCGTCTTGAGCATGTAGGATTACGCAACCTGTTTTCCAAATCTTCTTCTGTAAACGACGAAACGCATTGTGTGGGTGTCTTTCGCGTCCATCCGACTTCGACGAACCGGTTGCTGAAATTCAGGTACCTTTCAATTTCGGGTGATCCCTCTTGAGCATGTAGGATTCCGCAACCTGTTCTACATCACTTCTTTCGTAAACGACGAAATGCATCCACTAGGTGAGTTTCGCGTCATTCCGACTTCGACGACCCGGTTGCTGAAATTGAGGAGCCTTTGAATTTCGGGTGATCCGTCTTGAGCATGTAGGATTCCGCAACCTGTTTTCCAAATCTTCTTCTGTAAACGACGAAACGCATTGTCTGGGTGTCTTTCGCGTCCATCCGACTTCGACGAACCGGTTGCTCAAATTCAGGTGCCTATGAATTTCGGGTGATCCCTCTTGAGCATGTAGGATTCCGCAACCTGTTCTACATCACTTCTTTCGTAAACGACGAAATGCATCCACTAGGTGAGTTTCGCCTCATTCCGACTTTGACGACCCCGTTGCTGAAATTCAGCTGCCTTTGAATTTCGGGTGATCCCTCTTGAGCATGTAGGATTCCGCAACCTGTTCTCCATCACTTCTTCTGTAAACGACGAAACACATTGTCTGGGTGTCTTTCGCGTCCATCCGACTTCGACGAACCGGTTGCTCAAATTCAGTTGCCTATGAATTTCGGGTGATCCCTCTTGAGCATGTAGGATTCCGCAACCTGTCCTACATCACTTCTTCCGTAAACGACGAAACGCATAGACTGGGTGAGTTTCGCGTCATTCCGACTTCGAGGCCCCGGTTGCCGAAATTCAGCTGCTTTTGGATTTCGAGTGATCACTCTTGAGCATGTAGGATTCCACAACCTGTTCTCCATCACTTCTTCCGTAAACGACCATACGCATCCACTAGGTGAGTTTCGTGTCATTCCGACTTCGACGACCCCGTTGCTGAAATTCAGCTGCCTTTGAATTTCGGGTGATCCCTCTTGAGCATGTAGGATTCCGCAACCTGTTCTACATCACTTCTTCCGTAAACGACGAAACGCATAGACTTTTGGAGTTTCGTGTCATTCCGCCTTCGACAACCCGGTTGCTGAAATTGAGGTGCCTTTGAATTTCGGGTGATCCGTCTTGAGCATGTAGGATTCCGCAACGTCTTCTGTAAACGACGAAACGCATTGTCTGGGTGTCTTTCGCGTCCATCCGACTTCGACGAACCGGTTGCTCAAATTCAGGTGCCTTTCAATTTCGGGTGATCCCTCTTGAGCATGTAGGATTCCGCAACCAGTTCTACATCACTTCTTTCGTAAACGACGAAATGCATCCACTAGGTGAGTTTCGCGTCATTCCGACTTCGACGACCCGGTTGCTGAAATTGAGGTGCCTATGAATTTCGGGTGATTCCTCTTGAGCATGTAGGATTCCGCAACCTATTCTCCATCACTTCTTCCGTAAACGACCGTACGCATCCACTAGGTGAGTTTCGCGTCATTCCGACTTCGACGACCCGGATGCTGAAATTGAGGTGCCTTTGAATATCGGGTGATCCGTCTTGAGCATGTAGGATTCCGCAACTTCTTCTGTAAACGACAAAACGCATTGTCTGGGTGTCTTTCGGGTCCATCCGACTTCGACGAACCGGTTGCTGAAATTCAGGTGCCTTTCAATTTCGGGTGATCCCTCTTGAGCATGTAGGATTCCGCAACCTGTTCTACATCACTTCTTTCGTAAACGACGAAAGGCATCCACTAGGTGAGTTTCGCGTCATTCCGACTTCGACGACCCGGTTGCTGAAATTGAGGTGCCTTTGAATTTCGGGTGATCCGTCTTGAGCATGTAGGATTCCGCAACCTGTTTTCCAAATCTTCTTCTGTAAACGACGAAACGCATTGTCTGGGTGTCTTTCGCGTCCATCCGACTTCGACGAACCGGTTGCTCAAATTCAGGTGCCTATGAATTTCGGGTGATCCCTCTTGAGAATGTAGGATTCCGCAACCCGTTCTACATCACTTCTTTCGTAAACGACGAAATGCATCCACTAGGTGAGTTTCGCGTCATTCCGACTTCGACGACCCGGTTGCTGAAATTGAGGTGCCTATGAATTTCGGGTGATTCCTCTTGAGCATGTAGGATTCCGCAACCTGTTCTCCATCACTTCTTCCGTAAACGACCGTACGCATCCACTAGGTGAGTTTCGCGTCATTCCGACTTCGACGACCCCGTTGCTGAAATTGAGGTGCCTTTGAATTTCGGGTGATCCGTCTTGAGCATGTAGGATTCCGCAACTTCTTCTGTAAACGACAAAACGCATTGTCTGGGTGTCTTTCGGGTCCATCCGACTTCGACGAACCGGTTGCTGAAATTCAGGTGCCTTTCAATTTCGGGTGATCCCTCTTGAGCATGTAGGATTCCGCAACCTGTTCTACATCACTTCTTTCGTAAACGACGAAAGGCATCCACTAGGTGAGTTTCGCGTCATTCCGACTTCGACGACCCGGTTGCTGAAATTGAGGTGCCTTTGAATTTCGGGTGATCCGTCTTGAGCATGTAGGATTCCGCAACCTGTTTTCCAAATCTTCTTCTGTAAACGACGAAACGCATTGTCTGGGTGTCTTTCGCGTCCATCCGACTTCGACGAACCGGTTGCTCAAATTCAGGTGCCTATGAATTTCGGGTGATCCCTCTTGAGCATGTAGGATTCCACAACCCGTTCTACATCACTTCTTTCGTAAACGACGAAATGCATCCACTAGGTGAGTTTCGCGTCATTCCGACTTCGACGACCCGGTTGCTGAAATTGAGGTGCGTTTGAATTTCGGGTGATCCGTCTTGAGCATGTAGGATTCCGCAACTTCTTCTGTAAACGACAAAACGCATTGTCTGGGTGTCTTTCGGGTCCATCCGACTTCGACGAACCGGTTGCTGAAATTCAGGTGCCTATGAATTTCGGGTGATCCCTCTTGAGCATGTAGGATTCCGCAACCAGTTCTACATCACTTCTTTCGTAAACGACGAAATGCATCCACTAGGTGAGTTTCGCGTCATTCCGACTTCGACGACCCGGTTGCTGAAATTGAGGTGCCTTTGAATTTCGGGTGATCCGTCTTGAGCATGTAGGATTCCGCAACCTGTTTTCCAAATCTTCTTCTGTAAACGACGAAACGCATTGTCTGGGTGTCTTTCGTGTCCATCCGACTTCGACGAACCGGTTGCTCAAATTCAGGTGCCTATGAATTTCGGGTGCTCCCTCTTGAGCATGTAGGATTCCACAACCCGTTCTACATCACTTCTTTCGTAAACGACGAAATGCATCCACTAGGTGAGTTTCGCGTCATTCCGACTTCGACGACCCGGTTGCTGAAATTGAGGTGCCTTTGAATTTCTGGTGATCCGTCTTGAGCATGTAGGATTCCGCAACTTCTTCTGTAAACGACGAAACGCATTGTCTGGGTGTCTTTCGCGTCCATCCGACTTCGACGAACCGGTTGCTGAAATTCAGGTGCCTTTCAATTTCGGGTGATCCCTCTTGAGCATGTAGGATTCCGCAACCTGTTCTACATCACTTCTTTCGTAAACGACGAAATGCATCCACTAGGTGAGTTTCGCGTCATTCCGACTTCGACGACCCGGTTGCTGAAATTGAGGTGCCTTTGAATTTCGGGTGATCCGTCTTGAGCATGTAGGATTCCGCAACCTGTTTTCCAAATCTTCTTCTGTAAACGACGAAACGCATTGTCTGGGTGTCTTTCGCGTCCATCCGACTTCGACGAACCGGTTGCTGAAATTCAGGTGCCTATGAATTTCGGGTGATCCCTCTTGAGCATGTAGGATTCCGCAACCTCTTCTACATCACTTCTTTCGTAAACGACGAAATGCATCCACTAGGTGAGTTTCGCCTCATTCCGACTTCGACGACCCCGTTGCTGAAATTCAGCTGCCTTTGAATTTCGGGTGATCCCTCTTGAGCATGTAGGATTCCGCAACGTCTTCTGTAAACGACGAAACGCATTGTCTGGGTGTCTTTCGCGTCCATCCGACTTCGACGAACCGGTTGCTCAAATTCAGGTGCCTATGAATTTCGGGTGATCCCTCTTGAGCATGTAGGATTCCGTAACCTGTTCTACATCACTTCTTTCGTAAACGACGAAATGCATCCACTAGGCGAGTTTCGCCTCATTCCGACTTCGACGACCCCGTTGCTGAAATTGAGCTGCCTTTGAATTTCGGGTGATCCCTCTTGAGCATGTAGGATTCCGCAACCTGTTCTCCATCACTTCTTCTGTAAACGAAGAAACGCATTGTCTGGGTGTCTTTCGCGTCCATCCGACTTCGACGAACCGGTTGCTCAAATTCAGTTGCCTATGAATTTCGGGTGATCCCTCTTGAGCATGTAGGATTCCGCAACCTGTCCTACATCACTTCTTCCGTAAACGACGAAACGCATTGTCTGGGTGTCTTTCGCGTCCATCCGACTTCGACGAACCGGTTGCTCTAATTCAGGTGCCTTTCAATTTCGGGTGATCCCTCTTGAGCATGTAGGATTCCGCAACCAGTTCTACATCACTTCTTTCGTAAACGACGAAATGCATCCACTAGGTGAGTTTCGCGAAATTCCGACTTCGACGACCCGGTTGCTGAAATTGAGGTGCCTATGAATTTCGGGTGATCCCTCTTGAGCATGTAGGATTCCGCAACCTGTTCTCCATCACTTCTTCCGTAAACGACCGTACGCATCCACTAGGTGAGTTTCGCGTCATTCCGACTTCGACGACCCGGTTGCTGAAATTGAGGTGCCTTTGAATTTCGGGTGATCCGTCTTGAGCATGTAGGATTCCGCAACTTCTTCTGTAAACGACGAAACGCATTGTCTGGGTGTCTTTCGCGTCCATCCGACTTCGACGAACCGGTTGCTGAAATTCAGGTGCCTTTCAATTTCGGGTGATCCCTCTTGAGCATGTAGGATTCCGCAACTTGTTCTACATCACTTCTTTCGTAAACGACGAAATGCATCCACTAGGTGAGTTTTGCGTCATTCCGACTTCGACGACCCGGTTGCTGAAATTGAGGTGCCTTTGAATTTCGGGTGATCCGTCTTGAGCATGTAGGATTCCGCAACCTGTTGTCCAAATCTTCTTCTCTAAACGACGAAACGCATTGTCTGGGTGTCTTTCGCGTCCATCCGACTTCGACGAACCGGTTGCTCAAATTCAGGTGCCTATGAATTTCGGGTGATCCCTCTTGAGCATGTAGGATTCCGTAACCTGTTCTACATCACTTCTTTCGTAAACGACGAAATGCATCCACTAGGCGAGTTTCGCCTCATTCCGACTTCGACGACCCCGTTGCTGAAATTGAGCTGCCTTTGAATTTCGGGTGATCCCTCTTGAGCATGTAGGATTCCGCAACCTGTTCCCCATCACTTCTTCTGTAAACGACGAAACGCATTGTCTGGGTGTCTTTCGCGTCCATCCGACTTCGACGAACCGGTTGCTCAAATTCAGTTGCCTATGAATTTCGGGTGATCCCTCTTGAGCATGTAGGATTCCGCAACCTGTCCTACATCACTTCTTCCGTAAACGACGAAACGCATAGACTGGGTGAGTTTCGCGTCATTCCGACTTCGAGGACCCGGTTGCCGAAATTCAGCTGCTTTTGGATTTCGAGTGATCACTCTTGAGCATGTAGGATTCCGCAACCTGTTCTCCATCACTTCTTCCGTAAACGACCATACGCATCCACTAGGTGAGTTTCGTGTCATTCCGACTTCGACGACCCCGTTGCTGAAATTCAGCTGCCTTTGAATTTCGGGTGATCCCTCTTGAGCATGTAGGATTCCGCAACCTGTTCTACATCACTTCTTCCGTAAACAACGAAACGCATAGACTTTTGGAGTTTTGCGTCATTCCGACTTCGACAACCCGGTTGCTGAAATTGAGGTGCCTTTGAATTTCGGGTGATCCGTCTTGAGCATGTAGGATTCCGCAACGTCTTTTGTAAACAACGAAACGCATTGTCTGGGTGTCTTTCGCGTCCATCCGACTTCGACGAACCGGTTGCTGAAATTCAGGTGCCTTTCAATTTTGGGTGATCCCTCTTGAGCATGTAGGATTCCGCAACCAGTTCTACATCACTTCTTTCGTAAACGACGAAATGCATCCACTAGGTGAGTTTCGCGTCATTCCGACTTCTACGACACGGTTGCTGAAATTGAGGTGCCTATGAATTTCGGGTGATCCCTCTTGAGCATGTAGGATTCCGCAACCTGTTCTCCATCACTTCTTCCGTAAACGACCGTACGCATCCACTAGGTGAGTTTCGCGTCATTCCGACTTCGACGACCCGGATGCTGAAATTGAGGTGCCTTTGAATTTCGGGTGATCCGTCTTGAGCATGTAGGATTCCGCAACTTCTTCTGTAAACGACGAAACGCATTGTCTGGGTGTCTTTCGCGTCCATCCGACTTCGACGAACCGGTTGCTGAAATTCAGGTGCCTTTCAATTTCGGGTGATCCCTCTTGAGCATGTAGGATTCCGCAACCTGTTCTACATCACTTCTTTCGTAAACGACGAAATGCATCCACTAGGTGAGTTTCGCGTCATTCCGACTTCGACGACCCGGTTGCTGAAATTGAGGTGCCTTTGAATTTCGGGTGATCCGTCTTGAGCATGTAGGATTCCGCAACCTATTTTCCAAATCTTCTTCTGTAAACGACGAAACGCATTGTCTGGGTGTCTTTCGCGTCCATCCGACTTCGACGAACCGGTTGCTCAAATTCAGGTGCCTATGAATTTCGGGTGATCCCTCTTGAGCATGTAGGATTCCGCAACCCGTTCTACATCACTTCTTTCGTAAACGACGAAATGCATCCACTAGGTGAGTTTCGCGTCATTCCGACTTCGATGACCCGGTTGCTGAAATTGAGGTGCCTTTGAATTTCTGGTGATCCGTCTTGAGCATGTAGGATTCCGCAACTTCTTCTGTAAACGACGAAACGCATTGTCTGGGTGTCTTTCGCGTCCATCCGACTTCGACGAACCGGTTGCTGAAATTCAGGTGCCTTTCAATTTCGGGTGATCCCTCTTGATCATGTAGGATTCCGCAACCTGTTCTACATCACTTCTTTCGTAAACGACGAAATGCATCCACTAGGTGAGTTTCGCGTCATTCCGACTTCGACGACCCGGTTGCTGAAATTGAGGTGCCTTTGAATTTCGGGTGATCCGTCTTGAGCATGTAGGATTCCGCATCCTGTTTTCCAAATCTTCTTTTGTAAACGACGAAACGCATTGTCTGGGTGTCTTTCGCGTCCATCCGACTTCGACGAACCGGTTGCTCAAATTCAGGTGCCTATGAATTTCGGGTGATCCCTCTTGAGCATGTAGGATTCCGCAACCCGTTCTACATCACTTCTTTCGTAAACGACGAAATGCATCCACTAGGTGAGTTTCGCGTCATTCCGACTTCGATGACCCGGTTGCTGAAATTGAGGTGCCTTTGAATTTCTGGTGATCCGTCTTGAGCATGTAGGATTCCGCAACTTCTTCTGTAAACGACGAAACGCATTGTCTGGGTGTCTTTCGCGTCCATCCGACTTCGACGAACCGGTTGCTGAAATTCAGGTGCCTTTCAATTTCGGGTGATCCCTCTTGAGCATGTAGGATTCCGCAACCTGTTCTACATCACTTCTTTCGTAAACGACGAAATGCATCCACTAGGTGAGTTTCGCGTCATTCCGACTTCGACGACCCGGTTGCTGAAATTGAGGTGCCTTTGAATTTCGGGTGATCCGTCTTGAGCATGTAGGATTCCGCAACCTGTTTTCCAAATCTTCTTCTGTAAACGACGAAACGCATTGTCTGGGTGTCTTTCGTGTCCATCCAACTTCGACGAACCGGTTGCTCAAATTCAGGTGCCTATGAATTTCGGGTGATCCCTCTTGAGCATGTAGGATTCCGCAAGCTGTTCTACATCACTTCTTTCGTAAACGACGAAATGCATCCACTAGGTGAGTTTCGCCTCATTCCGACTTCGACGACCCCGTTGCTGAAATTCAGCTGCCTTTGAATTTCGGGTGATCCCTCTTGAGCATGTAGGATTCCGCAACCTGTTCTCCATCACTTCTTCTGTAAACGACGAAACGCATTGTCTGGGTGTCTTTCGCGTCCATCCGACTTCGACGAACCGGTTGCTCAAATTCAGTTGCCTATGAATTTCGGGTGATCCCTCTTGAGCATGTAGGATTCCGCAACCTGTTCTACATCATTTCTTCCGTAAACGACGAAACGCATAGACTTTTGGACTTTCGCGTCATTCCGACTTCGACAACCCGGTTGCTGAAATTGAGGTGCCTTTGAATTTCGGGTGATCCGTCTTGAGCATGTAGGATTACGCAACCTGTCCTACATCACTTCTTCCGGAAACGACGAAACGCATCGTCTGGGTGAGTTTCGCGTCATTCCGCCTTCGAAGACCCTGTTGCCGAAATTCATCTGCCTTGGAATTTCGGGTGATCCGTCTTGAGCATGTAGGATTCCGCAACCTGTCCTAGATCACTTCTTCCGTAAACGACGAAACGCATCGTCTGGGTGAGTTTGGCGTCATTCCGACTTCGACAACCTGGTTGCTGAAATTGAGGTGCCTTGGAATTTCGGGTGATCCGTCTTGAGCATGTAGGATTCCGCAACCTGTCCTACATCACTTCTTCCGTAAACGACGAAACGCATCGTCTGGGTGAGTTTCGCGTCATTCCGCCTTCGAAGACCCTGTTGCCGAAATTCATCTGCCTTGGAATTTCGGGTGATCCCTCTTGATCATGTAGGATTCCGCAACCTCTTCTACATCACTTCTTCCGTAAACGACAAAACGAATCCACTGGGTGAGTTTGGCGTCATTCCGACTTCGACAACATGGTTGCTGTGATGCGACCATATTATTTGATAATTTCATCCATATTTATGTAGTGTTTTACATATGTTTTATGTATAAAATGCCTTGATATTCTTTGTTTTATATTTTGAAGGCATTTTTGGATGAAAGATGCAAAAAGGAGGTAATTGGAGATGATTGGCAGATTTGACCTTCAGTCGGTGTTTTGTGCAGAGTGGAAGCTCTAGAGATCGAAATGAAATGATTCCAGTGACATTCAAAAGCTAACATCCATAAATTTATGGAAAGCTAAGGAAAAGAAATAAAATAAGGAAGATCATGGAAATCGAAGCCTTCAAAGTCAAATCTTGCAATCTGCCGATATCGACCTTTGTACATTAAAACTTCAATATCTCGCGCTACAAAAGTCAGATTGATGAAAACTCAATTTTCGTGGATTCAGGACTCAAAGGCCGATAAACGCTCCAAATGTCAGCTCGAAACGATGTGATATGAAGGAGATATGAATTTTACAAGGGACAACTAAATTCTGCCAACTCAAGGAAGGACTATTTTGTAAAATAGACACTAGGGTTTCTAAGCATATATAAAGGAGAAGAGGAGCAAGGAAGTGGCGGCCAGCACAAAAGAAAACACAAAATCTTCCTCCTCCAAACCCTAAATCATGTGTTCTTCCATCTTTTTATTTAGTTGTTCAATAAACATGCAAGGCTAGACTCTTTTGCTTGGTTGCAAGGACACAAAAACCTTCGGATTTCAAGAACTGTGAGATTTATTCTTCCTTCTATTTTCAGTTTATGTTATGAATGAGTATGATTGTTTTCCTATGCATATTTTCTATGATTGTTGTTGATGATTGCTAGAGCGGACTCTAAGTTATTGTTGTGAACAATCTATTGCTAAGTTTAATATCAAAACCGGAGTTGTGATATATGAACTTGTGAAGCATCTAAGCTTGATAATTGTGGTGGAACTACATTATTGAACTTAGGGAGAACATTTGAATAAATTGACACAAGTTGCGGACAACTTGTATGTTAATCTTGATGAAATTATCTAGTTCTTAAAGCTACCATTAAATTGAATCATTAGTGCGGACACTTTGATTGTTTGTTGGTTAGGATTAATTATACGGCGGATCCGTTAATTAATCACGTTAAGAAAAGATAAAATTTCAGAACATGAACTGCATTTTTAGTTTCAAGGATCGGTTCTAATTTCCGTAGGTGGATGTATGCTTGTGACCAAGGTTTGTTTTCTTCATAAGTTTCGGTTTTAATTGATTTTGTTTGCTAGTTTAATTGCTGCCATAGTTTAGATAATCACAAACCAAATCCCCCCAATCACATAACGTACAACATAAAAATCTAACTTGAAACTTTCTCGTGGGATCGACCCCTTGCTTGCTCTATACTATTTTGTGTGTTTTAAGCTAGGGTAATTAATTTGTGCGACCGCGACATCGCAACAAATTTTGGCGCCGTTGCCGGGGAAGTAATTTTAGTTGATTGTTGTGCTTGTACTGTTATTTTTATTTGCTGTGATTCAAAAAAAAAAAACAAAAAAAAAAGAAACAGAATTTTTGCTTGCGACGGTAGTGTTCACTTGCGGCAACGGTACTGTTCAAAACAGAGTTTTTGGTGGAATTAGGTATCGATTTTTTGTTATCTAAAGGAAAAGAACGTTCTGAGCAAGACTAGTGATAAATCACTAGCCCCACTCTATTGAGGCCAAATTCCTTTTTTTTCTAGTGTTTTTAGGCAGTTTTAGTTTTCTACCGTAAAATTTTCGTACAATTTACATTGTTTTCAATCTCTTGTGTGCTTGGTTCTTTTGAGTTTTCTTTGTGATTTATGCCTGTAACCCGTTCTGCTAATCAAAGTCATCAAGTACAGGTTGATCTTGAAATAGAAAACACTTTACGCAAGTTACGAAAGGAAGCTCGCGTCAACATCATGGCTGGTGCACGACAACAAACACTCAAGGAGCTTGCTGCTCCTAACGTGGAAAACCAACCATTGTGCATAAACATAGACAGTAATGTGAACTTTGAACTCAAATCTGGTTTTATACATTTGTTACCAACATTTAATGGTCTTGCAGGAGAAGATCCTCATGCTCATCTCAAGGAGTTCCATATGGTATGTGTTGGCATGAAACCGAATGGAGTTGATGAAGAACAAGTTAAGTTGAAAGCTTTCCCTTTCTCTTTGAAAGGGGCAGCAAAGGCATGGCTTTTCTCTATTCTCCCAGGATCTATTGGAACTTGGAATGCTATGAAGAAGATTTTCCTGGAGAAATATTTTCCAGCATCTCGAGTTGCCAATATAAGGAAAGAAATATGTGGGATTCGACAATCTCATGGAGAAACACTTTCTGAGTATTGGGAAAGATTTGAGCAACTATGTATTCAATGCCCTCATCATCAAATACCCGATCAGCTTCTCATTCAATATTTCTATGAAGGATTGATGCCTACTGACCGTAGTATCATTGATGCTGCAAGTGGAGGGGCATTGGTAGATAAGACACCCGGTGCTGCACGCCAATTAATCTTAAACATGGCAGCCAACTCAAAACAGTTTGGCACTCGTGGAGACTTCTCCAACAAACGAGTAAATGAGGTAAGTATTTCTAACCTTGAAAGTAAAGTTAATGATCTTACTTCTCTTGTGCGTTCTTTGGCTTGTGGAAATGTACAGCAGGTGAAAGTTTGTAGCATATGCTCCTTACAAGGACATGCTTCGGATATGTGCCCAACAATGCAAGAAGATTACATTGAACAAGCTCATGCAATTGATGGAGCATTCAACGGACAGCCCCAGCGTAAGTATGATCCCTTTTCTAACACGTACAATCCTGGATGGAGAGATCATCCTAACTTCCGCTACGGGAACCCACCTCAACAAGGCAATCAAGGGAGACAGTTCCATTCCCATGGATTTCAACCACAGCCCCAGCAAAATTATCAAGCAAGACAGCCCCCTCCATTCACCAACTCCAATGTTATGGGGACATCATCCAGTGATGATCTTCGTGAGATGATGAAAACTTTGGCTTCTAACACTGTGACCTTGCAGCAAAATGTGATGTCTTTTCAACAGGAAACAAGGTCAAGTATTCACAACTTGGAAAAGCAAATGGGGCAAGTAGCTTCAAGTGTAGGGAAATTGGAAGCACAAATAAATGGAAAGTTGCCCTCTCAAGCATTGAATCCAAAAGAAAATGTTAGTGCTATCATGCTGCGAAGTGGGAAAGAACTTGAAGAGAAAAAGTCAAAACAAATTGAGATGGAGGAAGAAGAGATAGAAACTGAATTGAGTACAAAGAAAGAACATCCTCCTCCTCCACAAACTGAAACAAAGACCATCACTCCAAAGGTAACTTTTCACTCAATTAATTCCAGTTTTAAAACAAATCCACCCTTTCCTGTGAGTTCTTCTAGGTCAAAGAAAGAAGACAAAGAAAAAGAGATCTTAGAGGTTTTCAAGAAAGTGGAACTGAACATTCCTTTGCTTGATGCTATCAAGCAAATTCCCAAGTATGCAAAATTCTTGAAGGAGTTGTGTACTACCAAAAGAGCTTTCAAACTGAAAGGTCATGAAATGGTAAGTATGGGTGAAGTTGTATCTGCCGTTGTTCAAAAGAATCTGCCTTTGAAACAAAAAGACCCAGGTGCGTTTACTATCCCATGTGTTATTGGTAATGCTAGTTTTAAAAGAGCTTTATGCGATTTAGGTGCATCCATTAGTGTTATGCCTAAACATGTTTATGATTCTCTTAGTCTTGAGCCTTTGAATAAAACTAGCATTGTAATACAACTTGCGAATCGTAGTTTTGTTTACCCACTTGGTGTGATAGAAGATGTCCTAGTCAAGATTGATAGTTTGGTTATTCCATGTGATTTTTATATTCTTGATATGGAACATGATTCTTGTGATTCATCAACCAGCACTCCTATATTGTTTGGGAGACCATTCTTGAAAACGGCCAACACAAAGATTGATTGTGGTAAGGATACCTTGTCTATGGAGGTAGGAGATGAAAAAACTGAATTCAATTTTCATGATGCAATGAAATATCCTTATAGCAATGTTTATTCTATCACATGCTATGATCAAATTGATAAGTGTGTGCAGCAAGTTTGTGATTTTGATTGCGAAGACGGATTAAGCATAGCTTTGAGCTATGGCTATGATTTCACCAAGATAGAAGAGATGGAGAGCCACGTGTGTGTTCCCCAAAACGTGCACGAATCAGTATTGGCCTTACAAGCTTTGCAAACCATTCCCCATGGTAATGTCTTTGTTGATTTAGTACTCTCACATAAAAAGCTTTTGCCATCTATTTTACAGGCCCCTGAGTTAGAATTAAAACCTTTGCCCGATAATTTGAAGTATGTATTCATTGGCGACAACAATACACTTCCTGTTATCATAGCAAAAGGTTTGACAAGTATGCAAGAGGAAAAACTTGTGAAGTTGTTGTGTGATCACAAGACGGCCATTGGATGGACCTTAGCCGACATCAAGGGCATTAGTCCCTCACTATGTATGCATCACATACTATTAGAGGACAACACGAAACCAACAAGGGAAATGCAAAGGAGGTTGAACCCACCCATGATGGAGGTCGTGAAAGCTGAAATTTTAAAACTGTTAGATGCAGGAGTCATTTACCCCATCACTGACAGTAAATGGGTCGCGCCAATCCATATGGTGCCCAAAAAGACCGGAATCACATTGGTGAAAAATAAAAATGATGAGCTCATTCCTACTCGCATCTCGAGTGGATGGAGAATGTGTGTTGATTACAGAAAGCTCAATCTTTCTACACGCAAAGATCATTTCCCATTACCATTCATGGATCAAATGCTTGAACGCCTAGCAGGTAAGTCTTTTTATTGCTTTCTTGATGGATATAGTGGATACAATCAGATTGTTATTAATCCTGAGGATCAAGAAAAGACTACATTTACATGTCCATTTGGTACATATGCATATAGGAGAATGCCTTTTGGTCTTTGTAATGCTCCTACAACTTTTCAAAGATGCATGATGAGTATTTTTTCTGATTATCTTGAAAGAATAATCGAGGTTTTTATGGATGATTTCACGGTGTATGGTGATTCTTTTGATAGATGTCTAGAAAATTTATCTTTGATCTTGAAAAAGTGCATTGAAACTAACCTTGTCTTGAACTATGAAAAGTGTTATTTTATGGTAGATCAAGGAATAGTTCTTGGGCATGTTGTGTCTTCACGTGGATTAGAGGTTGATAAAGCTAAAATAGATGTTATTTCATCATTACCTTACCCCTCATGCGTGAGGGAAGTTCGTTCTTTTCTAGGTCATGCAGGTTTCTATCGACGCTTTATCAAAGATTTCTCGAAGATTACGGCACCCTTGTGCAAACTATTAGCCAAAGAAGTGGATTTTGTGTTCGATCAAGCATGTAAAGATGCCCATGATGAGCTTAAGAGATGTGTCACATCTGCCCCTATCATCCAACCACCAAATTGGGATGAACCTTTTGAGATAATGTGTGATGCGAGTGACTATGCGGTAGGAGCTGTGCTTGGGCAAAGAATTGGGAAGAATTTGCATGTTATCGCCTATGCTTCTCGTATGTTGGATGGAGCACAATGCAATTACCATACAACTGAAAAGGAAATTTTTGCAGTGGTGTTTGCTCTTGAAAAATTCAGGTCATATCTACTTGGTATAAAAGTCATTGTTTTTACTGACCATGCAGCTCTCAGGTATCTTTTGAAGAAGAAGGAGTCCAAACCAAGACTGATTAGGTGGATCTTGCTTTTACAAGAATTCGATCTTGAGATCAAAGACAAAAAAGGTGCAGAAAACCATGTGGCTGATCACTTGAGCCGACTGAGGACCGAGGATATACAGATCGAAACAATAAGAGAGACATTCCCTGATGAGCAATTGTATATGTTGCATTCCTCTACAAGACCATGGTATGCTGATTTGGTAAACTATTTAGTCACCAAAGAATTCCCTCCAATTTTGTCTAAACCCCAAAAAGATAAGTTACGAGCTGATGCTAAATATTATTTTTGGGACGATCCTTACCTTTGGAAATTTTGTGTTGATCAAGTAGTTAGGAGGTGTGTACCACAAGATGAATTTCATTCCATTCTCACTTTTTGTCATTCTCATTCTTGTGGTGGGCATTTTGGAGCAAAAAGAACAGCCCATAAGGTACTTGAAAGTGGTTTCTATTGGCCTTCTATTTTTAAAGATGCATATCACTTCTGCAAATCATGTGAAAAATGCCAAAGAATAGGTAATATTACTCATAAGAATCAAATGCCTTTAACGAATATTCTTGTAAGTGAAATTTTTGATGTTTGGGGTATTGACTTTATGGGTCCATTTCCTTCTTCTTTAGGCAATCTTTATATTCTTCTTGCTGTTGATTATGTGTCTAAATGGATTGAGGCAAAAGCCACACGAACTAATGATGCTAAAGTTGTTGTAGATTTTGTCAGGACTCGCATATTTGACAGGTTTGGAATCCCTAAAGCTATCATTAGCGATCGTGGCACTCATTTCTGTAATCGTTCCATGGAAGCATTGCTACGCAAATATCATGTGACTCATCGAACTTCCACAGCATATCATCCTCAAACAAATGGCCAGCTGAAATTTCAAATCGAGAAATCAAGTCCATTTTGGAGAAAACAGTGCAACCTAATCGGCGAGATTGGAGTCTACGTCTTGGAGATGCACTTTGGGCTTATCGGACTGCTTATAAATCACCTATAGGAATGTCACCTTATAGAATGATTTATGGGAAAGCATGTCATCTACCGGTGGAGCTTGAACACAAAGCTTTTTGGGCCATTAAACAATGTAACATGGATTATGATGCTGCTGGGATTGCAAGAAAACTACAACTACAAGAGTTGGAAGAGATTCGAAATGATGCTTACGAGAATGCAAGGATTTACAAAGAAAAGACTAAGAATCTTCATGATCGAATGCTTACAAGAAAGGAGTTTCATGTTGGAGACAAAGTCCTTCTTTATCATTCGTGTTTGAAACTTTTTCCTGGAAAATTGCGCTCTCGTTGGATTGGACCCTTTGTTGTTTCTAATGTTTCTCCTTATGGTGCAGTTGAAATTACAAGTTTAGAAACAAATAACGTACTCAAGGTCAATGGGCATCGCTTGAAACCTTTCTATGAAAGTTGGACGACAGAAATCACCGCTTCTGTGGAGTTAGCTGAACCGATCTATGAATAATGAGCATACCACATGTCGAGCCAATGACACAAAACAAAAGCGCTTCTTGGGAGGCAACCCAGGACCAAAAAAAAAAATCAGATTTGCTTTCCTTTTCCCTTATCTTTATTTATTTATTGCATATTTGTCATTCTCTTATATCCCTTTTCTATCATTTTCAACATTGAGGACAATGTTGTGTTTTAAGTGTGGGGGTATTGGGAAACTATCAATTTTCTTATTTTGTTTTTCTTTATTCTTTAAAAAAAAAAACAAAAAAAAAATCTATGATTGATCTTTTTAACTCCCATTGGTTTTTGAGAATATGAGTATTATGTATGAGAATTAAGTGAGATAGATGAATATATAAATTGAATGAATGAGTGTGCATGCAAGTTTTAATGTTTAATTGGTTTAGGGATTGACTCTGAAAATATGCCATGTTGACTTTATAGTGTTATACCAATGTAAGCTTTTGAGCCTTCAACATTATATTCTTTGATTGTTCGTTCTTTCAATGATATGTATCTCTAGAACTTGCTTCATATCTTATTGAGATTACATTCACATTACATAGATGCATGAAGATGATAAAGGCATTAGGAATTTTAACCGCTTGAGCCAAAAAGCCAACCTAAAGCATATTATCTGTAGTGAGCCCCTTTTGAGCTTGTTTATCTTTTCTTTGCTTTATCCATGTATAAGCCTTAAACTTTTTATATGTTTTCCTCTTTTCCCCTGGCCAAGGATTAGTAGAGCATATACTTGTGATATCTCATGGAATTATGGTTAGAAATTATGTGAAAAGAAAGAAGAAATGATGCTTGATGAAAAGATGGGCAAAGTTGCCAAAGGTGAAAAAGAACCAAAAAAAAAGAAAAGAAAAAGAAAAAAAAAGAAAAAAAAAGAACAAGAAAAGAAGAAAAGAAAAGAAAAAAAAAACAGAGAAAAGAAATAGAAAAGAGCTTGAAATCGAAAGAAGCTAAGCATTGATGCTTGAAGATTGAAAATTGATGTGTTGTGATGGAATATCTTGGTTGAAATATATATTTATTTATTTTCAGAATGCTCTACTTTCTTTGGTTTGAACCTTTTCTTCTACTCTCTTTTACCTCACCTTAACCTTAGCCCCATTACAACCGGAAAATAAGACCTTTTGATTCATGCATTGTTTGTAATATTTTAGTAATGGAGATGAGATTGAAGAGCAAGCTTATGGTAGAACATCTTCATTGATTGAATTTGAGAGATTTAAACACCTAAACCCTAAACACATGAGTGTTGGAGTGTATATCAATGAGAGGACCTATCACTTTGGCATGGCATAGATTTCTTTTAAATCCCGAAGAGTAATTGAGTTTTGAAGTTTGCATGTAAACAAATTCATGAAGATTTATGTTCTTTATCCTTCTCGATTGTATTTTTATTTATAATGCTTGAATTCTTGGATATTGACGGGAGATTAAGAGATTGGTCATGGTTATTTTTAATTTAATTTTTTTTTTACCTATCCTTTCTCGAGGACGAGCAAGAGCTAAGTGTGGGGGTATTTGATGCGACCATATTATTTGATAATTTCATCCATATTTATGTAGTGTTTTGCATATGTTTTATGTATAAAATGCCTTGATATTCTTTGTTTTATATTTTGAAGGCATTTTTGGATGAAAGATGCAAAAAGGAGGTAATTGGAGATGATTGGCAGATTTGACCTTCAGTCGGTGTTTTGTGCAGAGTGGAAGCTCTAGAGATCGAAATGAAGTGATTCCAGTGACATTCAAAAGCTAACATCCATAAATTTATGGAAAGCTAAGGAAAAGAAATAAAATAAGGAAGATCATGGAAATCGAAGCCTTCAAAGTCAAATCTTGCAATCTGCCGATATCGACCTTTGTACATTAAAACTTCAATATCTCGCGCTACAAAAGTCAGATTGATGCAAACTCAATTTTCGTGTATTCAGGACTCAAAGGCCGATAAACGCTCCAAATGTCAGCTCGAAACGATGTGATATGAAGGAGATATGAATTTTACAAGGGACAACTAAATTCTGCCAACTCAAGGAAGGACTATTTTGTAAAATAGACACTAGGGTTTCTAAGCATATATAAAGGAGAAGAGGAGCAAGGAAGTGGCGGCCAGCACAAAAGAAAACACAAAATCTTCCTCCTCCAAACCCTAAATCATGTGTTCTTCCATCTTTTTATTTAGTTGTTCAATAAACATGCAAGGCTAGACTCTTTTGCTTGGTTGCAAGGACACAAAAACCTTCGGATTTCAAGAACTGTGAGATTTATTCTTCCTTCTATTTTCAGTTTATGTTATGAATGAGTATGATTGTTTTCCTATGCATATTTTCTATGATTGTTGTTGATGATTGCTAGAGCGGACTCTAAGTTATTGTTGTGAACAATCTATTGCTAAGTTTAATATCAAAACCGGAGTTGTGATATATGAACTTGTGAAGCATCTAAGCTTGATAATTGTGGTGGAACTACATTATTGAACTTAGGGAGAACATTTGAATAAATTGACACAAGTTGCGGACAACTTGTATGTTAATCTTGATGAAATTATCTAGTTCTTAAAGCTACCATTAAATTGAATCATTAGTGCGGACACTTTGATTGTTTGTTGGTTAAGATTAATTATACGGCGGATCCGTTAATTAATCACGTTAAGAAAAGATAAAATTTCAGAACATGAACTGCATTTTTAGTTTCAAGGATCGGTTCTAATTTCCGTAGGTGGATGTATGCTTGTGACCAAGGTTTGTTTTCTTCATAAGTTTCGGTTTTAATTGATTTTGTTTGCTAGTTTAATTGCTGCCATAGTTTAGATAATCACAAACCAAATCCCCCCAATCACATAACGTACAACATAAAAATCTAACTTGAAACTTTCTCGTGGGATCGACCCCTTGCTTGCTCTATACTATTTTGTGTGTTTTAAGCTAGGGTAATTAATTTGTGCGACCGCGACATCGCAACATGCTGAAATTGAGGTGCCTTTGAATTTCGGGTGATCCCTCTTGAGCATGTAGGATTCCGCAACCTGTTCTACATCACGTCTACTGTAAACGACGATACGCATCCACTAGGTGAGTTTCGTGTCATTCCGACTTCGACGACCCCGTTGCTGAAATTCAGGTGCCTATGAATTTTGGGTGATCCCTCTTGAACATGTAGGATTCCGCAACCTGTCCTACATCACTTCTTCCGTAAACGACGAAACGCATAGACTGGGTGAGTTTCGCGTCATTCCGACTTCGAGGACCCGGTTGCCGAAATTCAGCTGGTTTTTAATTTCGCGTGATCCCTCTTGAACATGTAGGATTCCGCAACCTGTTCTACATCACTTCTTCCGTAAACGACGAAACGCATAGACTATTGGAGTTTCGCGTCATTCCAACTTCGACAACCCGGTTGCTGAAATTGAGGTGCCTTTGAATTTCGGGTGATCCGTCTTGAGCATGTAGGATTCCGCAACCTGTCCTACATCACTTCTTCCGTAAACGACGAAACGCATAGACTGGGTGAGTTTCGCGTCATTCCGACTTCGAGGACCCGGTTGCCGAAATTCAGCTGGTTTTGAATTTCGCGTGATCCCTCTTGAACATGTAGGATTCCGCAACCTGTTCTACATCACTTCTTCCGTAAACGACGAAACGCATAGACTATTGGAGTTTCGCGTCATTCCAACTTCGACAACCCGGTTGCTGAAATTGAGGTGCCTTTGAATTTCGGGTGATCCGTCTTGAGCATGTAGGATTCCGCAACCTGTTTTCCAAATCTTCTTCTGTAAACGACGAAACGCATTGTCTGGGTGTCTTTCGCGTCCATCCTACTTCGACGAACCTGTTGCTCAAATTCAGGTGCCTATGAATTTCGGGTGATCCCTCTTGAGCATGTAGGATTCCGCAACCCGTTCTACATCACTTCTTTCGTAAACGACGAAATGCATCCACTAGGTGAGTTTCGCGTCATTCCGACTTCGACGACCCGGTTGCTGAAATTGAGGTGCCTTTGAATTTCGGGTGATCCGTCTTGAGCATGTAGGATTCCGCAACCTGTTCTCCATCACTTCTTCTGTAAACGACGAAACGCATTGTCTGGGTGTCTTTCGCGTCCATCCGACTTCGACGAACCGGTTGCTGAAATTCAGGTGCCTATGAATTTCGGGTGATCCCTCTTGAGCATGTAGGATTCCGCAACCTGTTCTACATCACTTCTTTCGTAAACGACGAAATGCATCCACTAGGTGAGTTTCGCCTCATTCCGACTTCGACGAACCGGTTGCTGAAATTCAGGTGCCTATGAATTTCGGGTGATCCCTCTTGAGCATGTAGGATTCCGCAACCAGTTCTACATCACTTCTTTCGTAAACGACGAAATGCATCCACTAGGTGAGTTTCGCGTCATTCCGACTTCGACGACCCGGTTGCTGAAATTGAGGTGCCTTTGAATTTCGGGTGATCCGTCTTGAGCATGTAGGATTCCGCAACCTGTTCTACATCACTTTTTCCATAAACGACGATACGCATCCACTAGGTGAGTTTCGTGTCATTCCCACTTCAACGACCCCGTTGCTGAAATTCAGCTGCCTTTGAATTTGTTGTGATCCCTCTTGAGCATGTAGGATTCCGCAACCTGTTCTACATTACTTCTTCCGTAAATGACAAAACGCATAGATTTTTGGAGTTTGGCGTCATTCCGCCTTCGAGGACCCGGTTGCTGAAATTGAGCTGCCTTTGGATTTCGAGTGATCACTCTTGAGCATGTAGGATTCCGCAACCTGTCCTGCATCACTTCTTCTGTAAACAACGAAACGCATCATCTGGGTGTCTTTCGCGTCCATCCGACTTCGACGAACCGGTTGCTGAAATTCAGGTGCCTTTCAATTTCGGGTGATCCCTCTTGAGCATGTAGGATTCCGCAACCTGTCCTCCATCACTTCTTTCGTAAACGACGAAATGCATCCACTAGGTGAGTTTCGTGTCATTCCGACTTCGACGACCCCGTTGCTGAAATTACGACTTCGACGACCCCGTTGCTGTAATTCAGCTGCCTTTGAATTTCGGGTGATCCCTCTTGAGCATGTAGGATTCCGCAACCTGTTCTCCATCACTTCTTCTGTAAACGACGAAACGCGCATTGTCTGGGTGTCTTTCGCGTCCATCCGACTTCGACGAACCGGTTGCTCAAATTCAGGTGCCTATGAATTTCGGGTGATCCCTCTTGAGCATGTAGGATTCCGCAACCTGTTCTACATCACTTCTTTCGTAAACGACGAAATGCATCCACTAGGTCAGTTTCGTGTCATTCCGACTTCGACGACCCCGTTGCTGAAATTCAGCTGCCTTTGAATTTCGGGTGATCCGTCTTGAGCATGTAGGATTCCGCAACCTGTCCTAGATCACTTCTTCCGTAAACGACGAAATGCATCGTCTGGGTGAGTTTCGCGTCATTCCGCCTTCGAAGACCCTGTTGCCGAAATTCTGCTTCCTTTGAATTTCGGGTGATCCCTCTTGAGCATGTAGGATTCCGCAACCTGTTCTCCATCACTTCTTCTGTAAACGACGAAACGCATTGTCTGGGTGTCTTTCGCGTCCATCCGACTTCGACGAACCGGTTGCTCAAATTCAGGTGCCTATGAATTTCGGGTGATCCCTCTTGAGCATGTAGGATTCCGCAACCTGTCCTACATCACTTCTTCCCTAAACGACGAAACGCATAGACTGGGTGAGTTTCACGTCATTCCGACTTCGAGGACCCGGTTGCTGAAATTCAGCTGCTTTTGGATTTCGAGTGATCACTCTTGAGCATGTAGGATTCCGCAACCTGTTCTCCATCACTTCTTCCGTAAACGACCATACGCATCCACTAGGTGAGTTTCGTGTCATTCCGACTTCGACGACCCCGTTGCTGAAATTCAGCTGCCTTTGAATTTCGGGTGATGCCTCTTGAGCATGTAGGATTCCGCAACCTGTTCTACATCACTTCTTCCGTAAACGAGGAAACGCATAGACTTTTGGAGTTTCGCGTCATTCCGACTTCGACAACCCGGTTGCTGAAATTGAGGTGCCTTTGAATTTCGGGTGATCCGTCTTGAGCATGTAGGATTCCGCAACTTCTTCTGTAAACGACGAAACGCATTGTCTGGGTGTCTTTCGCGTCCATCCGACTTCGACGAACCGGTTGCTGAAATTCAGGTGCCTATGAATTTCGGGTGATCCCTCTTGAGCATGTAGGATTGCGCAACCCATTCTACATCACTTCTTTCGTAAATGACGAAATGCATCCACTAGGTGAGTTTCGCGTCATTCCGACTTCGACGACCCGGTTGCTGAAATTGAGGTGCCTTTGAATTTCGGGTGATCCGTCTTGAGCATGTAGGATTCCGCAACCTGTTTTCCAAATCTTCTTCTGTAAACGACGAAACGCATTCTCTGGGTGTCTTTCGCGTCCATCCGACTTCGACGAACCGGTTGCTCAAATTCAAGTGCCTATGAATTTCGGGTGATCCCTCTTGAGCATGTAGGATTCCGCAACCTGTCCTAGATCACTTCTTCCGTAAACGACGAAACGAATCGTCTGGGTGAGTTTCGCGTCATTCCGCCTTCGAAGACCCGGTTGCCAAAATTCAGCTGCCTTGGAGTTTCGGGTGATCCCTCTTGAGCATGTAGGATTCCGCAACCTGTTCTCCATCACTTCTTTCGTAAACGACGAAACGCATAGACTTGGTGAGTTTCGCGTCATTCCGACTTCGACGACCCCGTTGCTGAAATTCAGCTGCCTTTGAATTTTGGGTGATCCCTCTTGAGCATGTAGGAGTCCGCAACCTGTTCTACATCACTTCTTCCGTAAACGACGAAACGCATAGACTTTTGGACTTTCGCGTCATTCCGACTTCGACAACCCGGTTGCTGAAATTGAGGTGCCTTTGAATTTCGGGTGATCCGTCTTGAGCATGTAGGATTCCGCAACCTGTCCTCCATCACTTCTTCCGTAAACGACGAAACGCATCGTCTGGGTGAGTTTCGCGTCATTCCGCCTTCGAAGACCCTGTTGCCGAAATTCATCTGCCTTGGAATTTCGGGTGATCCCTCTTGATCATGTAGGATTCCGCAACCTCTTCTACATCACTTCTTCCGTAAACGACAAAACGAATCCACTGGGTGAGTTTGGCGTCATTCCGACTTCGACAACATGGTTGCTGAAATTGAGGTGCCTTTGAATTTCGGGTGATCCCTCTTGAGCATGTAGGATTCCGCAACCTGTTCTACATCACTTCTTCTGTAAACGACGATACGCATCCACTAGGTGAGTTTCGCGTCATTCCGACTTCGACCACCGGTTGCTGAAATTGAGGTGCCTTTGAATTTCGGGTGATCCCTCTTGAGCATGTAGGATTCCGCAACCTGTTCTACATCACTTCTTCTGTAAACGACGATACGCATCCACTAGGTGAGTTTCGTGTCATTCCGACTTCGACGACCCCGTTGCTGAAATTCAGGTGCCTATGAATTTCGGGTGATCCCTCTTGAGCATGTAGGATTCCGCAACCTGTCCTACATCACTTCTTCCGTAAACGACGAAACGCATAGACTGGGTGAGTTTCGCGTCATTCTGACTTCGAGGACCCGGTTGCCGAAATTCAGCTGGTTTTGGATTTCGCGTGATCCCTCTTGAGCATGTAGGATTCCGCAACCTGTTCTCCATCACTTCTTCCGTAAACGACAACGCATCCACTAGGTGAGTTTCGTGTCATTCCGACTTCGACGACCCCGTTGCTGAAATTCAGCTGCCTTTTAATTTCGGGTGATCCCTCTTGAGCATGTAGGATTCCGCAACCTGTTCTCCATCACTTCTTTCGTAAACGACGAAACGCATAGACTTTGTGAGTTTCGCGTCATTCCGACTTCGACGACCCCGTTGCTCAAATTCAACTGCCTTTGAATTTCGGGTGATCCCTCTTGAGCATGTAGGATTCCGCAACCTGTTCTCCATCACTTCTTCTGTAAACAACGAAACGCATTGTCTGGGTGTCTTTCGCGTCCATCCGACTTCGACGAACCAGTTGCTCAAATTTAGGTGCCTATGAATTTCGGGTGATCCCTCTTGAGCATGTAGGATTCCGCAACCTGTTCTACATCACTTCTTTCGTAAACGACGAAATGCATCCACTAGGTCAGTTTCGTGTCATTCCGACTTCGACGACCCGTTTGCTGAAATTGAGTTACCTTTGAATTTCGGGTGATCCGTCTTGAGCATGTAGGATTCCGCAACCTGTTTTCCACATCTTCTTCTGTAAACGACGAAACGATTGTCTGGGTGTCTTTCGCGTCCATTCCGACTTCGACGAACCGGTTGCTGAAATTCAGGTGCCTATGAATTTCGGGTGATCCCTCTTGAGCATGTAGGATTCCGCAACCTGTTCTACATCACTTCTTTCGTAAACGAGGAAATGCATCCACTAGGTGAGTTTCGCGTCATTCCGACTTCGACGACCCCGTTGCTGAAATTCAGCTGCCTTTGAATTTCGGGTGATCCCTCTTGAGCATGTAGGATTCCGCAACCTGTTCTCCATCACTTCTTCTGTAAACGACGAAACGCATGACTCTGGGTGAGTTTCGCGTCATTCCGACTTCGACGACCCGGTTGCTCAAATTCAGGTGCCTTGAATTTCGGGTGATCCCTCTTGAGCATGTAGGATTCCGCAACCTGTTCTCCATCACTTCTTCGTAAACGACGAAACGCATTGTCTGGGTGTCTTTCGCGTCATTCCGACTTCGACGAACCGGTTGCTGAAATTCAGGTGCCTTGAATTTCGGGTGATCCCTCTTGAGCATGTAGGATTCCGCAACCTGTTCTCCATCACTTCTTCTGTAAACGACGAAACGCATTGTCTGGGTGTCTTTCGCGTCCATCCGACTTCGACGAACCGGTTGCTGAAATTCAGGTGCCTTGAATTTCGGGTGATCCCTCTTGAGCATGTAGGATTCCGCAACCTGTTCTACATCACTTCTTCGTAAACGACGAAACGCATCCACTGGGGTCTTTCGCGTCATTCCGACTTCGACGAACCGGTTGCTGAAATTCAGGTGCCTTGAATTTCGGGTGATCCGTCTTGAGCATGTAGGATTCCGCAACCTGTTCCACATCTTCTTCTGTAAACGACGAAACGCATGTCTGGGTGTTTCGCGTCATTCCGACTTCGACGACCCGGTTGCTGAAATTCAGGTGCCTTGAATTTCGGGTGATCCCTCTTGAGCATGTAGGATTCCGCAACCGTTCTCCATCACTTCTTCGTAAACGACGAAACGCATCCACTGGGTGAGTTTCGCGTCATTCCGACTTCGACGACCGGTTGCTGAAATTCAGGTGCCTTTGAATTTCGGGTGATCCCTCTTGAGCATGTAGGATTCCGCAACCTGTTCTCCATCACTTCTTTCGTAAACGACGAAATGCATCCACTAGGTGAGTTTCGCGTCATTCCGACTTCGACGACCCCGTTGCTCAAATTCAGCTGCCTTTGAATTTCGGGTGATCCCTCTTGAGCATGTAGGATTCCGCAACCTGTTCTACATCACTTCTTCGTAAACGACGAAACGCATACTTTCTGGGTGAGTTTCGCGTCATTCCGACTTCGACAACCGGTTGCTGAAATTCAGGTGCCTTGAATTTCGGGTGATCCGTCTTGAGCATGTAGGATTCCGCAACCTGTTCCTACATCACTTCTTCTGTAAACGACGAAACGCATGTCTGGGTGAGTTTCGCGTCATTCCGACTTCGACGACCCGGTTGCCGAAATTCAGGTGCCTTGAATTTCGGGTGATCCGTCTTGAGCATGTAGGATTCCGCAACCTGTTTTCCAAATCACTTCTTCTGTAAACGACGAAACGCATTGTCTGGGTGTCTTTCGCGTCATTCCGACTTCGACGACCGGTTGCTGAAATTCAGGTGCCTTGAATTTCGGGTGATCCCTCTTGAGCATGTAGGATTCCGCAACCTGTTCTCCATCACTTCTTTCGTAAACGACGAAATGCATCCACTAGGTGAGTTTCGCGTCATTCCGACTTCGACGAACCCGGTTGCTGAAATTCAGGTGCCTTTGAATTTCGGGTGATCCCTCTTGAGCATGTAGGATTCCGCAACCTGTTCTACATCACTTCTTCTGTAAACGACGAAACGCATCGTCTGGGTGAGTTTCGCGTCATTCCGACTTCGACGACCCGGTTGCCGAAATTCAGGTGCCTTGAATTTCGGGTGATCCGTCTTGAGCATGTAGGATTCCGCAACCTGTTTTCCAAATCTTCTTCTGTAAACGACGAAACGCATTGTCTGGGTGTCTTTCGCGTCCATCCGACTTCGACGAACCGGTTGCTCAAATTCAGGTGCCTATGAATTTCGGGTGATCCCTCTTGAGCATGTAGGATTCCGCAACCGTTCTCCATCACTTCTTTCGTAAACGACGAAATGCATCCACTAGGTGAGTTTCGCGTCATTCCGACTTCGACGACCCGGTTGCTGAAATTGAGGTGCCTTTGAATTTCGGGTGATCCGTCTTGAGCATGTAGGATTCCGCAACTTCTTCTGTAAACGACGAAACGCATTGTCTGGGTGTCTTTCGCGTCCATCCGACTTCGACGAACCGGTTGCTGAAATTCAGGTGCCTATGAATTTCGGGTGATCCCTCTTGAGCATGTAGGATTCCGCAACCTGTTCTCCATCACTTCTTCTGTAAACGACGAAACGCATTAGGTGGGTGTCTTTCGCGTCATTCCGACTTCGACGACCGGTTGCTGAAATTCAGTGCCTTGAATTTCGGGTGATCCGTCTTGAGCATGTAGGATTCCGCAACTTCTTCTGTAAACGACGAAACGCATTGTCTGGGTGTCTTTCGCGTCCATCCGACTTCGACGAACCGGTTGCTGAAATTCAGGTGCCTATGAATTTCGGGTGATCCCTCTTGAGCATGTAGGATTCCGCAACCTGTTCTCCATCACTTCTTTCGTAAACGACGAAATGCATCCACTGGGTGAGTTTCGCGTCATTCCGACTTCGACGACCGGTTGCTGAAATTCAGGTGCCTTTGAATTTCGGGTGATCCGTCTTGAGCATGTAGGATTCCGCAACCTGCAATCACTTCTTCTGTAAACGACGAAACGCATTGTCTGGGTGTCTTTCGCGTCCATCCGACTTCGACGAACCGGTTGCTCAAATTCAGGTGCCTATGAATTTCGGGTGATCCCTCTTGAGCATGTAGGATTCCGCAACCTGTTCTACATCACTTCTTCGTAAACGACGAAACGCATC
Source organism: Salix arbutifolia (assembly GCA_025169955.1). NCBI lineage: Eukaryota > Viridiplantae > Streptophyta > Magnoliopsida > Malpighiales > Salicaceae > Salix > Salix arbutifolia. The sequence continues at coordinate 10,813,707 of CM045906.1, forward strand.
CACTGGGTGAGTTTCGCGTCATTCCGACTTCGACGACCGGTTGCTGAAATTCAGGTGCCTTTGAATTTCGGGTGATCCGTCTTGAGCATGTAGGATTCCGCAACCTGTCCTACATCACTTCTTCTGTAAACGACGAAACGCATTGTCTGGGTGTCTTTCGCGTCCATCCGACTTCGACGAACCCGGTTGCTCGAAATTCAGGTGCCTTGAATTTCGGGTGATCCCTCTTGAGCATGTAGGATTCCGCAACCTGTTTTCCTAATCACTTCTTCTGTAAACGACGAAACGCATTGTCTGGGTGTCTTTCGCGTCCATCCGACTTCGACGAACCGGTTGCTGAAATTCAGGTGCCTTGAATTTCGGGTGATCCCTCTTGAGCATGTAGGATTCCGCAACCTGTTCTCCATCACTTCTTCGTAAACGACGAAACGCATCACTGGGTGAGTTTCGCGTCATTCCGACTTCGACGACCCGGTTGCTGAAATTCAGGTGCCTTGAATTTCGGGTGATCCGTCTTGAGCATGTAGGATTCCGCAACCTGTTTTCCTACATCACTTCTTCTGTAAACGACGAAACGCATTGTCTGGGTGTTTCGCGTCATTCCGACTTCGACGACCGGTTGCTCAAATTCAGGTGCCTTGAATTTCGGGTGATCCCTCTTGAGCATGTAGGATTCCGCAACCGTTCTCCATCACTTCTTTCGTAAACGACGAAATGCATCCACTGGGTGAGTTTCGCGTCATTCCGACTTCGACGACCCGGTTGCTGAAATTCAGGTGCCTTTGAATTTCGGGTGATCCGTCTTGAGCATGTAGGATTCCGCAACTTCTTCTGTAAACGACGAAACGCATTGTCTGGGTGTCTTTCGCGTCCATCCGACTTCGACGAACCGGTTGCTGAAATTCAGGTGCCTGTGAATTTCGGGTGATCCCTCTTGAGCATGTAGGATTCCGCAACCTGTTCTCCATCACTTCTTCTGTAAACGACGAAACGCATTGGGTGGGTGTCTTTCGCGTCCATCCGACTTCGACGAACCGGTTGCTCAAATTCAGTTGCCTATGAATTTCGGGTGATCCGTCTTGAGCATGTAGGATTCCGCAACTTCTTCTGTAAACGACGAAACGCATTGTCTGGGTGTCTTTCGCGTCCATCCGACTTCGACGAACCGGTTGCTCAAATTCAGGTGCCTATGAATTTCGGGTGATCCCTCTTGAGCATGTAGGATTCCGCAACCAGTTCTACATCACTTCTTTCGTAAACGACGAAATGCATCCACTAGGTGAGTTTCGCGTCATTCCGACTTCGACGACCCGGTTGCTGAAATTGAGGTGCCTTTGAATTTCTGGTGATCCGTCTTGAGCATGTAGGATTCCGCAACTTCTTCTGTAAACGACGAAACGCATTGTCTGGGTGTCTTTCGCGTCCATCCGACTTCGACGAACCGGTTGCTGAAATTCAGGTGCCTGTGAATTTCGGGTGATCCCTCTTGAGCATGTAGGATTCCGCAACCTGTTCTCCATCACTTCTTCTGTAAACGACGAAACGCATTGGGTGGGTGTCTTTCGCGTCCATCCGACTTCGACGAACCGGTTGCTCAAATTCAGTTGCCTATGAATTTCGGGTGATCCGTCTTGAGCATGTAGGATTCCGCAACTTCTTCTGTAAACGACGAAACGCATTGTCTGGGTGTCTTTCGCGTCCATCCGACTTCGACGAACCGGTTGCTCAAATTCAGGTGCCTATGAATTTCGGGTGATCCCTCTTGAGCATGTAGGATTCCGCAACCAGTTCTACATCACTTCTTTCGTAAACGACGAAATGCATCCACTAGGTGAGTTTCGCGTCATTCCGACTTCGACGACCCGGTTGCTGAAATTGAGGTGCCTTTGAATTTCGGGTGATCCGTCTTGAGCATGTAGGATTCCGCAACCTGTTTTCCAAATCTTCTTCTGTAAACGACGAAACGCATTGTCTGGGTGTCTTTCGCGTCCATCCGACTTCGACGAACCGGTTGCTCAAATTCAGGTGCCTATGAATTTCGGGTGATCCCTCTTGAGCATGTAGGATTCCGCAACCTGTTCTACATCACTTCTTCGTAAACGACGAAATGCATCCACTAGGTGAGTTTCGCGTCATTCCGACTTCGACGACCCCGTTGCTGAAATTCAGCTGCCTTTGAATTTCGGGTGATCCCTCTTGAGCATGTAGGATTCCGCAACCTGTCTACATCACTTCTTCGTAAACGACGAAACGCATGTCTGGGTGAGTTTCGCGTCATTCCGACTTCGACGACCCGGTTGCCGAAATTCAGCTGCCTTGAATTTCGGGTGATCCGTCTTGAGCATGTAGGATTCCGCAACCTGTTTCCAATCACTTCTTCTGTAAACGACGAAACGCATTGTCTGGGTGTCTTTCGCGTCCATCCGACTTCGACGAACCGGTTGCTCAAATTCAGGTGCCTATGAATTTCGGGTGATCCCTCTTGAGCATGTAGGATTCCGCAACCGTTCTCCATCACTTCTTTCGTAAACGACGAAATGCATCCACTAGGTGAGTTTCGCGTCATTCCGACTTCGACGACCCGGTTGCTGAAATTGAGGTGCCTTTGAATTTCGGGTGATCCGTCTTGAGCATGTAGGATTCCGCAACTTCTTCTGTAAACGACGAAACGCATTGTCTGGGTGTCTTTCGCGTCCATCCGACTTCGACGAACCGGTTGCTGAAATTCAGGTGCCTATGAATTTCGGGTGATCCCTCTTGAGCATGTAGGATTCCGCAACCTGTTCTCCATCACTTCTTCTGTAAACGACGAAACGCATTAGGTGGGAGTTTCGCGTCATTCCGACTTCGACGACCCGGTTGCTGAAATTCAGGTGCCTTTGAATTTCGGGTGATCCGTCTTGAGCATGTAGGATTCCGCAACTTCTTCTGTAAACGACGAAACGCATTGTCTGGGTGTCTTTCGCGTCCATCCGACTTCGACGAACCGGTTGCTCAAATTCAGGTGCCTATGAATTTCGGGTGATCCCTCTTGAGCATGTAGGATTCCGCAACCTGTTCTACATCACTTCTTTCGTAAACGACGAAATGCATCCACTAGGTGAGTTTCGCGTCATTCCGACTTCGACGACCCGGTTGCTGAAATTCAGGTGCCTTTGAATTTCGGGTGATCCGTCTTGAGCATGTAGGATTCCGCAACCTGTTTCCAATCTTCTTCTGTAAACGACGAAACGCATTGTCTGGGTGTCTTTCGCGTCCATCCGACTTCGACGAACCGGTTGCTCAAATTCAGGTGCCTATGAATTTCGGGTGATCCCTCTTGAGCATGTAGGATTCCGCAACCTGTTCTACATCACTTCTTTCGTAAACGACGAAATGCATCCACTAGGTGAGTTTCGCGTCATTCCGACTTCGACGACCCGGTTGCTGAAATTCAGTGCCTTTGAATTTCGGGTGATCCCTCTTGAGCATGTAGGATTCCGCAACCTGTTCTACATCACTTCTTCGTAAACGACGAAACGCATGACTTCTGGGTGAGTTTCGCGTCATTCCGACTTCGACGACCCGGTTGCTCAAATTCAGGTGCCTTGAATTTCGGGTGATCCCTCTTGAGCATGTAGGATTCCGCAACCTGTTCTCCATCACTTCTTCTGTAAACGACGAAACGCATTGTGGGTGTCTTTCGCGTCCATCCGACTTCGACGAACCGGTTGCTCAAATTCAGGTGCCTATGAATTTCGGGTGATCCCTCTTGAGCATGTAGGATTCCGCAACCTGTTCTACATCACTTCTTCGTAAACGACGAAACGCATGACTGGGTGAGTTTCGCGTCATTCCGACTTCGACGACCCGGTTGCCGAAATTCAGCTGCCTTTGAATTTCGGGTGATCCTCTTGAGCATGTAGGATTCCGCAACCTGTTCTCCATCACTTCTTCGTAAACGACGAAACGCATCTGGGTGAGTTTCGCGTCATTCCGACTTCGACGACCCGGTTGCTGAAATTCAGGTGCCTTTGAATTTCGGGTGATCCCTCTTGAGCATGTAGGATTCCGCAACCTTTCTACATCACTTCTTCGTAAACGACGAAACGCATACTGGGAGTTTCGCGTCATTCCGACTTCGACAACCCGGTTGCTGAAATTCAGGTGCCTTTGAATTTCGGGTGATCCGTCTTGAGCATGTAGGATTCCGCAACTTCTTCTGTAAACGACGAAACGCATTGTCTGGGTGTCTTTCGCGTCCATCCGACTTCGACGAACCGGTTGCTCAAATTCAGGTGCCTATGAATTTCGGGTGATCCCTCTTGAGCATGTAGGATTCCGCAACCTGTTCTACATCACTTCTTCGTAAACGACGAAACGCATCCACTGGGTGAGTTTCGCGTCATTCCGACTTCGACGACCCGGTTGCTGAAATTCAGGTGCCTTTGAATTTCGGGTGATCCGTCTTGAGCATGTAGGATTCCGCAACCTGTTTCCATCTTCTTCTGTAAACGACGAAACGCATTGTCTGGGTGTCTTTCGCGTCCATCCGACTTCGACGAACCGGTTGCTCAAATTCAGGTGCCTTTGAATTTCGGGTGATCCCTCTTGAGCATGTAGGATTCCGCAACCTGTTCTCCATCACTTCTTTGTAAACGACGAAACGCATCCACTAGGTGAGTTTCGCGTCATTCCGACTTCGACGACCCGGTTGCTGAAATTGAGGTGCCTTTGAATTTCGGGTGATCCGTCTTGAGCATGTAGGATTCCGCAACCTGTTCCAATCTTCTTCTGTAAACGACGAAACGCATTGTCTGGGTGTCTTTCGCGTCCATCCGACTTCGACGAACCGGTTGCTGAAATTCAGGTGCCTTGAATTTCGGGTGATCCCTCTTGAGCATGTAGGATTCCGCAACCTGTTCTACATCACTTCTTTCGTAAACGACGAAATGCATCCACTAGGTGAGTTTCGCGTCATTCCGACTTCGACCCGGTTGCTGAAATTCAGGTGCCTTTGAATTTCGGGTGATCCCTCTTGAGCATGTAGGATTCCGCAACCTGTTCTCCATCACTTCTTTCGTAAACGACGAAACGCATACTTTAGGTGAGTTTCGCGTCATTCCGACTTCGACGACCCCGGTTGCTCAAATTCAGCTGCCTTTGAATTTCGGGTGATCCCTCTTGAGCATGTAGGATTCCGCAACCTGTTCTCCATCACTTCTTCGTAAACGACGAAACGCATACTTTGGGTGAGTTTCGCGTCATTCCGACTTCGACAACCGGTTGCTGAAATTGAGGTGCCTTTGAATTTCGGGTGATCCGTCTTGAGCATGTAGGATTCCGCAACCTGTCCTACATCTTCTTCTGTAAACGACGAAACGCATTGTCTGGGTGTCTTTCGCGTCCATCCGACTTCGACGAACCGGTTGCTCAAATTCAGGTGCCTATGAATTTCGGGTGATCCCTCTTGAGCATGTAGGATTCCGCAACCTGTTTCCTACATCACTTCTTTCGTAAACGACGAAATGCATCCACTAGGTGAGTTTCGCGTCATTCCGACTTCGACGACCCGGTTGCTGAAATTCAGCTGCCTTTGAATTTCGGGTGATCCCTCTTGAGCATGTAGGATTCCGCAACCTGTTCTACATCACTTCTTCGTAAACGACGAAACGCATCCACTGGGTGAGTTTCGCGTCATTCCGACTTCGACGACCCGGTTGCTCAAATTCGTGCCTTTGAATTTCGGGTGATCCCTCTTGAGCATGTAGGATTCCGCAACCTGTTCTACATCACTTCTGTAAACGACGAAACGCATTGTCTGGGTGTCTTTCGCGTCCATTCCGACTTCGACGAACCGGTTGCTGAAATTCAGGTGCCTTTGAATTTCGGGTGATCCCTCTTGAGCATGTAGGATTCCGCAACCTGTCCTACATCACTTCTTCGTAAACGACGAAACGCATGTCTGGGTGAGTTTCGCGTCATTCCGACTTCGACGACCCGGTTGCTGAAATTCAGGTGCCTTGAATTTCGGGTGATCCTCTTGAGCATGTAGGATTCCGCAACCTGTTCTACATCACTTCTTCGTAAACGACGAAACGCATCCACTAGGTGAGTTTCGCGTCATTCCGACTTCGACGACCCGGTTGCTGAAATTCAGGTGCCTTTGAATTTCGGGTGATCCCTCTTGAGCATGTAGGATTCCGCAACCTGTTTCCATCACTTCTTCGTAAACGACGAAACGCATTGTCTAGGTGTTTCGCGTCATTCCGACTTCGACGAACCCGGTTGCTGAAATTCAGGTGCCTTTGAATTTCGGGTGATCCGTCTTGAGCATGTAGGATTCCGCAACCTGTTCTACATCATTCTTCGTAAACGACGAAACGCATTGTCTGGGTGTCTTTCGCGTCCATCCGACTTCGACGAACCGGTTGCTGAAATTCAGGTGCCTATGAATTTCGGGTGATCCCTCTTGAGCATGTAGGATTCCGCAACCTGTTCTCCATCACTTCTTTCGTAAACGACATACGCATCCACTAGGGAGTTTCGCGTCATTCCGACTTCGACGACCGGTTGCTGAAATTGAGGTGCCTTTGAATTTCGGGTGATCCGTCTTGAGCATGTAGGATTCCGCAACTTCTTCTGTAAACGACGAAACGCATTGTCTGGGTGTCTTTCGCGTCATCCGACTTCGACGAACCGGTTGCTGAAATTCAGGTGCCTTTGAATTTCGGGTGATCCCTCTTGAGCATGTAGGATTCCGCAACCTGTTCTCCATCACTTCTTTCGTAAACGACGAAATGCATCCACTAGGTGAGTTTCGCGTCATTCCGACTTCGACGACCCGGTTGCTGAAATTCAGGTGCCTTTGAATTTCGGGTGATCCCTCTTGAGCATGTAGGATTCCGCAACCTGTTCTCCATCACTTCTTCTGTAAACGACGAAACGCATTGTCTGGGTGTCTTTCGCGTCCATCCGACTTCGACGAACCGGTTGCTCAAATTCAGGTGCCTATGAATTTCGGGTGATCCCTCTTGAGCATGTAGGATTCCGCAACCTGTTCCTACATCACTTCTTTCGTAAACGACGAAACGCATCTAGGTGAGTTTCGCGTCATTCCGACTTCGACGACCCGGTTGCTGAAATTCAGGTGCCTATGAATTTCGGGTGATCCCTCTTGAGCATGTAGGATTCCGCAACCTGTTCTACATCACTTCTTCGTAAACGACGAAACGCATCCACTAGGTGAGTTTCGCGTCATTCCGACTTCGACGACCCGGTTGCTGAAATTCAGGTGCCTTTGAATTTCGGGTGATCCCTCTTGAGCATGTAGGATTCCGCAACCTGTTCTCCATCACTTCTTCGTAAACGACGAAACGCATCCACTAGGTGAGTTTCGCGTCATTCCGACTTCGACGAACCCGGTTGCTCAAATTCAGGTGCCTTTGAATTTCGGGTGATCCGTCTTGAGCATGTAGGATTCCGCAACCTGTTCCATCTTCTTCTGTAAACGACGAAACGCATTGTCTGGGTGTCTTTCGCGTCCATCCGACTTCGACGAACCGGTTGCTCAAATTCAGGTGCCTATGAATTTCGGGTGATCCCTCTTGAGCATGTAGGATTCCGCAACCTGTTCTACATCACTTCTTTCGTAAACGACGAAATGCATCCACTAGGTGAGTTTCGCGTCATTCCGACTTCGACGACCCGGTTGCTGAAATTCAGGTGCCTATGAATTTCGGGTGATCCCTCTTGAGCATGTAGGATTCCGCAACCTGTTCTACATCACTTCTTCGTAAACGACGAAATGCATCCACTAGGTGAGTTTCGCGTCATTCCGACTTCGACGACCCGGTTGCTGAAATTGAGGTGCCTTTGAATTTCGGGTGATCCCTCTTGAGCATGTAGGATTCCGCAATCTTCTTCTGTAAACGACGAAACGCATTGTCTGGGTGTTTCGCGTCATTCCGACTTCGACGACCCGGTTGCTGAAATTCAGGTGCCTTTGAATTTCGGGTGATCCTCTTGAGCATGTAGGATTCCGCAACCTGTTCTCCATCACTTCTTCGTAAACGACGAAACGCATCTGGGTGAGTTTCGCGTCATTCCGACTTCGACGACCCGGTTGCTGAAATTCAGGTGCCTATGAATTTCGGGTGATCCCTCTTGAGCATGTAGGATTCCGCAACCTGTTTTCCAAATCTTCTTCTGTAAACGACGAAACGCATTGTCTGGGTGTCTTTCGCGTCCATCCGACTTCGACGAACCGGTTGCTCAAATTCAGGTGCCTATGAATTTCGGGTGATCCCTCTTGAGCATGTAGGATTCCGCAACCTGTTCTACATCACTTCTTTCGTAAACGACGAAATGCATCCACTAGGTGAGTTTCGCGTCATTCCGACTTCGACGACCCGGTTGCTGAAATTGAGGTGCCTATGAATTTCGGGTGATCCCTCTTGAGCATGTAGGATTCCGCAACCTGTTCTACATCACTTCTTCGTAAACGACGAAACGCATCCACTAGGTGAGTTTCGCGTCATTCCGACTTCGACGACCCGGTTGCTGAAATTGAGGTGCCTTTGAATTTCGGGTGATCCCTCTTGAGCATGTAGGATTCCGCAACTTCTTCTGTAAACGACGAAACGCATTGTCTGGGTGTCTTTCGCGTCCATCCGACTTCGACGAACCGGTTGCTCAAATTCAGGTGCCTATGAATTTCGGGTGATCCCTCTTGAGCATGTAGGATTCCGCAACCTGTTTTCCAAATCTTCTTCTGTAAACGACGAAACGCATTGTCTGGGTGTCTTTCGCGTCCATCCGACTTCGACGAACCGGTTGCTCAAATTCAGGTGCCTATGAATTTCGGGTGATCCCTCTTGAGCATGTAGGATTCCGCAACCTGTTCTACATCACTTCTTTCGTAAACGACGAAATGCATCCACTAGGTGAGTTTCGCGTCATTCCGACTTCGACGACCCGGTTGCTGAAATTGAGGTGCCTTTGAATTTCGGGTGATCCCTCTTGAGCATGTAGGATTCCGCAACCTGTTCTCCATCACTTCTTCGTAAACGACGAAATGCATCCACTAGGTGAGTTTCGCGTCATTCCGACTTCGACGACCCGGTTGCTGAAATTGAGGTGCCTTTGAATTTCGGGTGATCCGTCTTGAGCATGTAGGATTCCGCAACCTGTTTTCCAATCTTCTTCTGTAAACGACGAAACGCATTGTCTGGGTGTCTTTCGCGTCCATCCGACTTCGACGAACCGGTTGCTCAAATTCAGGTGCCTATGAATTTCGGGTGATCCCTCTTGAGCATGTAGGATTCCGCAACCTGTTCTACATCACTTCTTTCGTAAACGACGAAACGCATCCACTAGGTGAGTTTCGCGTCATTCCGACTTCGACGACCCGGTTGCTGAAATTCAGGTGCCTATGAATTTCGGGTGATCCCTCTTGAGCATGTAGGATTCCGCAACCTGTTCTACATCACTTCTTCGTAAACGACGAAACGCATCCACTAGGTGAGTTTCGCGTCATTCCGACTTCGACGACCCGGTTGCTGAAATTCAGGTGCCTTTGAATTTCGGGTGATCCCTCTTGAGCATGTAGGATTCCGCAACCTGTTCTACATCACTTCTGTAAACGACGAAACGCATCTGGGTGAGTTTCGCGTCATTCCGACTTCGACGACCCGGTTGCTGAAATTCAGGTGCCTATGAATTTCGGGTGATCCCTCTTGAGCATGTAGGATTCCGCAACCTGTTCTACATCACTTCTTCGTAAACGACGAAATGCATCCACTAGGTGAGTTTCGCGTCATTCCGACTTCGACGACCCGGTTGCTGAAATTCAGGTGCCTTTGAATTTCGGGTGATCCTCTTGAGCATGTAGGATTCCGCAACCTGTTCTAATCACTTCTTCGTAAACGACGAAACGCATTGTCTGGGTGTTTCGCGTCATTCCGACTTCGACGAACCCGGTTGCTGAAATTCAGGTGCCTATGAATTTCGGGTGATCCCTCTTGAGCATGTAGGATTCCGCAACCTGTTCAATCTTCTTCTGTAAACGACGAAACGCATTGTCTGGGTGTCTTTCGCGTCCATCCGACTTCGACGAACCGGTTGCTCAAATTCAGGTGCCTATGAATTTCGGGTGATCCCTCTTGAGCATGTAGGATTCCGCAACCTGTTCTACATCACTTCTTTCGTAAACGACGAAATGCATCCACTAGGTGAGTTTCGCGTCATTCCGACTTCGACGACCCGGTTGCTGAAATTGAGGTGCCTATGAATTTCGGGTGATCCCTCTTGAGCATGTAGGATTCCGCAACCTGTTCTACATCACTTCTTCGTAAACGACGAAACGCATCTGGGTGAGTTTCGCGTCATTCCGACTTCGACGACCGGTTGCTGAAATTCAGGTGCCTTTGAATTTCGGGTGATCCCTCTTGAGCATGTAGGATTCCGCAACCTGTTCTTCTTCTGTAAACGACGAAACGCATCTAGGTGAGTTTCGCGTCATTCCGACTTCGACGACCGGTTGCTGAAATTCAGGTGCCTTTGAATTTCGGGTGATCCCTCTTGAGCATGTAGGATTCCGCAACCTGTTCTACATCACTTCTTCGTAAACGACGAAACGCATCCACTAGGTGAGTTTCGCGTCATTCCGACTTCGACGACCCGGTTGCTGAAATTCAGGTGCCTTTGAATTTCGGGTGATCCCTCTTGAGCATGTAGGATTCCGCAACCTGTTTCTAATCTTCTTCGTAAACGACGAAACGCATTGTCTGGGTGAGTTTCGCGTCATTCCGACTTCGACGAACCGGTTGCTCAAATTCAGGTGCCTATGAATTTCGGGTGATCCCTCTTGAGCATGTAGGATTCCGCAACCTGTTCTACATCACTTCTTTCGTAAACGACGAAACGCATCCACTAGGTGAGTTTCGCGTCATTCCGACTTCGACGACCCCGGTTGCTGAAATTCAGGTGCCTTTGAATTTCGGGTGATCCCTCTTGAGCATGTAGGATTCCGCAACCTGTTCTACATCACTTCTTCCGTAAACGACGAAACGCATAGACTGTGAGTTTCGCGTCATTCCGACTTCGACGACCCGGTTGCTGAAATTCAGGTGCCTTTGAATTTCGGGTGATCCCTCTTGAGCATGTAGGATTCCGCAACCTGTCTCCATCACTTCTTCCGTAAACGACGAAACGCATCGTCTGGGTGAGTTTCGCGTCATTCCGACTTCGACGACCCGGTTGCCGAAATTCAGGTGCCTTGAATTTCGGGTGATCCGTCTTGAGCATGTAGGATTCCGCAACCTGTTGTTCCAAATCTTCTTCTGTAAACGACGAAACGCATTGTCTGGGTGTCTTTCGCGTCCATCCGACTTCGACGAACCGGTTGCTCAAATTCAGGTGCCTATGAATTTCGGGTGATCCCTCTTGAGCATGTAGGATTCCGCAACCTGTTCTACATCACTTCTTTCGTAAACGACGAAATGCATCCACTAGGTGAGTTTCGCGTCATTCCGACTTCGACGACCCGGTTGCTGAAATTGAGGTGCCTTTGAATTTCGGGTGATCCGTCTTGAGCATGTAGGATTCCGCAACTTCTTCTGTAAACGACGAAACGCATTGTCTGGGTGTCTTTCGCGTCCATCCGACTTCGACGAACCGGTTGCTGAAATTCAGGTGCCTTTGAATTTCGGGTGATCCTCTTGAGCATGTAGGATTCCGCAACCTGTTCTACATCACTTCTTCGTAAACGACGAAACGCATCTGGGTGAGTTTCGCGTCATTCCGACTTCGACGACCGGTTGCTGAAATTGAGGTGCCTTTGAATTTCGGGTGATCCCTCTTGAGCATGTAGGATTCCGCAACCTGTTCTAATCTTCTTCGTAAACGACGAAACGCATTGTCTGGGTGTCTTTCGCGTCATCCGACTTCGACGAACCGGTTGCTGAAATTCAGGTGCCTTGAATTTCGGGTGATCCCTCTTGAGCATGTAGGATTCCGCAACCTGTTCTACATCAGTTCTTTCGTAAACGAGGAAATGCATCCACTAGGTGAGTTTCGCGTCATTCCGACTTCGACGACCCCGTTGCTGAAATTCAGCTGCCTTTGAATTTCGGGTGATCCCTCTTGAGCATGTAGGATTCCGCAACCTGTTCTCCATCACTTCTTTCGTAAACGACCATACGCATAGACTTTGTGAGTTTCGTGTCATTCCGACTTCGACGACCCCGTTGCTGAAATTCAGCTGCCTTTGAATTTCGGGTGATCCCTCTTGAGCATGTAGGATTCCACAACCTGTTCTACATCACTTCTTCCGTAAACGACGAAACGCATAGACTGGGTGAGTTTCGCGTCATTCCGACTTCGACAACCTGGTTGCTGAAATTGAGGTGCCTTTGAATTTCGGGTAATCCGTCTTGAGCATGTAGGATTCCGCAACTTCTTCTGTAAACGACGAAACGCATTGTCTGGGTGTCTTTCGCGTCCATCCGACTTCGACGAACCGGTTGCTCAAATTCAGGTGCCTCTGAATTTCGGGTGATCCCTCTTGAGCATGTAGGATTCCGCAACCTGTTCTACATCACTTCTTTCGTAAACGACGAAATGCATCCACTAGGTGAGTTTCGCGTCATTCCGACTTCGACGACCCCGTTGCTGAAATTCAGCTGCCTTTGAATTTCGGGTGATCCCTCTTGAGCATGTAGGATTCCGCAACCTGTTCTCCATCACTTCTTCTGTAAACGACGAAACGCATTGTCTGGGTGTCTTTCGCGTCCATCCGACTTCGACGAACCGGTTGCTCAAATTCAGGTGCCTATGAATTTCGGGTGATCCCTCTTGAGCATGTAGGATTCCGCAACCTGTTCTACATCACTTCTTCGTAAACGACGAAACGCATCCACTAGGTGAGTTTCGCGTCATTCCGACTTCGACGACCCGGTTGCTGAAATTGAGGTGCCTTTGAATTTCGGGTGATCCGTCTTGAGCATGTAGGATTCCGCAACCTGTTTTCCAAATCTTCTTCTGTAAACGACGAAACGCATTGTCTGGGTGTCTTTCGCGTCCATCCGACTTCGACGAACCGGTTGCTCAAATTCAGGTGCCTATGAATTTCAGGTGATCCCCTCTTGAGCATGTAGGATTCCGCAACCTGTTCTACATCACTTCTTTCGTAAACGACGAAATGCATCCACTAGGTGAGTTTCGCGTCATTCCGACTTCGACGACCCCGTTGCTGAAATTCAGCTGCCTTTGAATTTCGGGTGATCCCTCTTGAGCATGTAGGATTCCGCAACCTGTTCTCCATCACTTCTTTCGTAAACGACGAATACGCATGTCTGGGTGAGTTTCGCGTCATTCCGACTTCGACGACCCCGGTTGCTGAAATTCAGCTGCCTTTGAATTTCGGGTGATCCCTCTTGAGCATGTAGGATTCCGCAACCTGTTCTACATCACTTCTTCCGTAAACGACGAAATGCATCCACTAGGTGAGTTTCGCGTCATTCCGACTTCGACAACCCGGTTGCTGAAATTGAGGTGGCTTTGAATTTCGGGTGATCCGTCTTGAGCATGTAGGATTCCGCAACTTCTTCTGTAAACGACGAAACGCATTGTCTGGGTGTCTTTCGCGTCATCCGACTTCGACGAACCGGTTGCTGAAATTCAGGTGCCTTTGAATTTCGGGTGATCCCTCTTGAGCATGTAGGATTCCGCAACCTGTTCTACATCACTTCTTTCGTAAACGACGAAATGCATCCACTAGGTGAGTTTCGCGTCATTCCGACTTCGACGACCCGGTTGCTGAAATTCAGGTGCCTTTGAATTTCGGGTGATCCCTCTTGAGCATGTAGGATTCCGCAACCTGTTTCCATCACTTCTTCGTAAACGACGAAACGCATTGTCTGGGTGTCTTTCGCGTCCATCCGACTTCGACGAACCGGTTGCTGAAATTCAGGTGCCTTATGAATTTCGGGTGATCCCTCTTGAGCATGTAGGATTCCGCAACCTGTTCTACATCACTTCTTTCGTAAACGACGAAATGCATCCACTAGGTGAGTTTCGCGTCATTCCGACTTCGACGACCCGGTTGCTGAAATTGAGGTGCCTTTGAATTTCGGGTGATCCCTCTTGAGCATGTAGGATTCCGCAACCTGTTCTACATCACTTCTTCGTAAACGACGAAACGCATCCACTAGGTGAGTTTCGCGTCATTCCGACTTCGACGACCCGGTTGCTGAAATTGAGGTGCCTTATGAATTTCGGGTGATCCCTCTTGAGCATGTAGGATTCCGCAACCTGTTCTACATCACTTCTTCGTAAACGACGAAACGCATTGTCTAGGTGTTTCGCGTCATTCCGACTTCGACGAACCGGTTGCTGAAATTCAGGTGCCTTTGAATTTCGGGTGATCCCTCTTGAGCATGTAGGATTCCGCAACCTGTTCCAATCTTCTTCTGTAAACGACGAAACGCATTGTCTGGGTGTCTTTCGCGTCCATCCGACTTCGACGAACCGGTTGCTCAAATTCAGGTGCCTATGAATTTCGGGTGATCCCTCTTGAGCATGTAGGATTCCGCAACCTGTTCTACATCACTTCTTTCGTAAACGACGAAATGCATCCACTAGGTGAGTTTCGCGTCATTCCGACTTCGACGACCCGGTTGCTGAAATTGAGGTGCCTTTGAATTTCGGGTGATCCCTCTTGAGCATGTAGGATTCCGCAACCTGTTCCTACATCACTTCTTCTGTAAACGACGAAACGCATCCACTGGGTGAGTCTTTCGCGTCATTCCGACTTCGACGAACCGGTTGCTGAAATTCAGGTGCCTTTGAATTTCGGGTGATCCCTCTTGAGCATGTAGGATTCCGCAACCTGTTTTCCAAATCACTTCTTCTGTAAACGACGAAACGCATTGTCTGGGTGTCTTTCGCGTCCATCCGACTTCGACGAACCGGTTGCTCAAATTCAGGTGCCTATGAATTTCGGGTGATCCCTCTTGAGCATGTAGGATTCCGCAACCTGTTCCTACATCACTTCTTCGTAAACGACGAAACGCATCCACTAGGTGAGTTTCGCGTCATTCCGACTTCGACGACCCGGTTGCTGAAATTCAGGTGCCTTTGAATTTCGGGTGATCCCTCTTGAGCATGTAGGATTCCGCAACCTGTTCTCCATCACTTCTTTCGTAAACGACGAAATGCATCCACTAGGTGAGTTTCGCGTCATTCCGACTTCGACGACCCGGTTGCTGAAATTGAGGTGCCTTTGAATTTCGGGTGATCCCTCTTGAGCATGTAGGATTCCGCAACCTGTTCTACATCACTTCTTCGTAAACGACGAAACGCATCCACTAGGTGAGTTTCGCGTCATTCCGACTTCGACGACCCGGTTGCTCAAATTCAGGTGCCTTTGAATTTCGGGTGATCCTCTTGAGCATGTAGGATTCCGCAACCTGTTCTACATCACTTCTTCGTAAACGACGAAACGCATTGTCTGGGTGTCTTTCGCGTCCATCCGACTTCGACGAACCGGTTGCTCAAATTCAGGTGCCTATGAATTTCGGGTGATCCCTCTTGAGCATGTAGGATTCCGCAACCTGTTCTACATCACTTCTTCGTAAACGACGAAACGCATCCACTAGGTGAGTTTCGCGTCATTCCGACTTCGACGACCCGGTTGCTGAAATTGAGGTGCCTTTGAATTTCGGGTGATCCGTCTTGAGCATGTAGGATTCCGCAATCTTCTTCTGTAAACGACGAAACGCATTGTCTGGGTGTCTTTCGCGTCCATCCGACTTCGACGAACCGGTTGCTGAAATTCAGGTGCCTTATGAATTTCGGGTGATCCCTCTTGAGCATGTAGGATTCCGCAACCTGTTCTACATCACTTCTTTCGTAAACGACGAAATGCATCCACTAGGTGAGTTTCGCGTCATTCCGACTTCGACGACCCGGTTGCTGAAATTCAGGTGCCTATGAATTTCGGGTGATCCCTCTTGAGCATGTAGGATTCCGCAACCTGTTTTCCAAATCACTTCTTCTGTAAACGACGAAACGCATTGTCTGGGTGTCTTTCGCGTCCATTCCGACTTCGACGAACCGGTTGCTCAAATTCAGGTGCCTATGAATTTCGGGTGATCCCTCTTGAGCATGTAGGATTCCGCAACCTGTTCCTAATCACTTCTTCTGTAAACGACGAAACGCATTGTCTGGGTGTCTTTCGCGTCCATCCGACTTCGACGAACCGGTTGCTCAAATTCAGGTGCCTATGAATTTCGGGTGATCCCTCTTGAGCATGTAGGATTCCGCAACCTGTTCTACATCACTTCTTTCGTAAACGACGAAATGCATCCACTAGGTGAGTTTCGCGTCATTCCGACTTCGACGACCGGTTGCTGAAATTCAGGTGCCTTTGAATTTCGGGTGATCCCTCTTGAGCATGTAGGATTCCGCAACCTGTTCTCCATCACTTCTTCTGTAAACGACGAAACGCATTGTCTGGGTGTCTTTCGCGTCCATCCGACTTCGACGAACCGGTTGCTCAAATTCAGGTGCCTATGAATTTCGGGTGATCCCTCTTGAGCATGTAGGATTCCGCAACCTGTTCTACATCACTTCTTTCGTAAACGACGAAATGCATCCACTAGGTGAGTTTCGCGTCATTCCGACTTCGACGACCGGTTGCTGAAATTCAGGTGCCTATGAATTTCGGGTGATCCCTCTTGAGCATGTAGGATTCCGCAACCTGTTCTCCATCACTTCTTCGTAAACGACGAAACGCATCTAGGTGAGTTTCGCGTCATTCCGACTTCGACGACCGGTTGCTGAAATTCAGGTGCCTTTGAATTTCGGGTGATCCCTCTTGAGCATGTAGGATTCCGCAACCTGTTCTACATCACTTCTTTCGTAAACGACGAAATGCATCCACTAGGTGAGTTTCGCGTCATTCCGACTTCGACGACCCGGTTGCTGAAATTCAGGTGCCTTTGAATTTCGGGTGATCCCTCTTGAGCATGTAGGATTCCGCAACCTGTTCCTAATCACTTCTTCTGTAAACGACGAAACGCATTGTCTGGGTGTCTTTCGCGTCATTCCGACTTCGACGAACCGGTTGCTCAAATTCAGGTGCCTATGAATTTCGGGTGATCCTCTTGAGCATGTAGGATTCCGCAACCTGTTCTACATCACTTCTTCGTAAACGACGAAATGCATCCACTAGGTGAGTTTCGCGTCATTCCGACTTCGACGACCCGGTTGCTGAAATTCAGGTGCCTTGAATTTCGGGTGATCCGTCTTGAGCATGTAGGATTCCGCAACCTGTTTTCCAAATCTTCTTCTGTAAACGACGAAACGCATTGTCTGGGTGTCTTTCGCGTCCATCCGACTTCGACGAACCGGTTGCTCAAATTCAGGTGCCTATGAATTTCGGGTGATCCCTCTTGAGCATGTAGGATTCCGCAACCTGTTCTACATCACTTCTTTCGTAAACGACGAAATGCATCCACTAGGTGAGTTTCGCGTCATTCCGACTTCGACGACCCGGTTGCTGAAATTGAGGTGCCTTTGAATTTCGGGTGATCCGTCTTGAGCATGTAGGATTCCGCAACCTGTTTTCCTAATCACTTCTTCTGTAAACGACGAAACGCATTGTCTGGGTGTCTTTCGCGTCCATTCCGACTTCGACGAACCGGTTGCTCAAATTCAGGTGCCTATGAATTTCGGGTGATCCCTCTTGAGCATGTAGGATTCCGCAACCTGTTCTACATCACTTCTTCTGTAAACGACGAAACGCATCCACTGGGTGTTTCGCGTCATTCCGACTTCGACGAACCGGTTGCTGAAATTCAGGTGCCTATGAATTTCGGGTGATCCCTCTTGAGCATGTAGGATTCCGCAACCTGTTTCCATCACTTCTTTCGTAAACGACGAAACGCATCCACTAGGTGAGTTTCGCGTCATTCCGACTTCGACGACCCGGTTGCTGAAATTCAGGTGCCTTTGAATTTCGGGTGATCCCTCTTGAGCATGTAGGATTCCGCAACCTGTTCTACATCACTTCTTTCGTAAACGACGAAATACATCCACTAGGTGAGTTTCGCGTCATTCCGACTTCGACGACCCGGTTGCTGAAATTCAGGTGCCTTTGAATTTCGGGTGATCCGTCTTGAGCATGTAGGATTCCGCAACCTGTTTTCCAAATCTTCTTCTGTAAACGACGAAACGCATTGTCTGGGTGTCTTTCGCGTCCATCCGACTTCGACGAACCGGTTGCTCAAATTCAGGTGCCTATGAATTTCGGGTGATCCCTCTTGAGCATGTAGGATTCCGCAACCTGTTCTCCATCACTTCTTTCGTAAACGACGAAATGCATCCACGTCTTTCGCGTCCATCCGACTTCGACGAACCGGTTGCTCAAATTCAGGTGCCTATGAATTTCGGGTGATCCCTCTTGAGCATGTAGGATTCCGCACCCTGTTCTACATCACTTCTTCGTAAACGACGAAACGCATCCACTAGGTGAGTTTCGCGTCATTCCGACTTCGACGACCCGGTTGCTGAAATTGAGGTGCCTTTGAATTTCGGGTGATCCGTCTTGAGCATGTAGGATTCCGCAACTTCTTCTGTAAACGACGAAACGCATTGTCTGGGTGTCTTTCGCGTCCATCCGACTTCGACGAACCGGTTGCTCAAATTCAGGTGCCTATGAATTTCGGGTGATCCCTCTTGAGCATGTAGGATTCCGCAACCTGTTCTACATCACTTCTTTCGTAAACGACGAAATGCATCCACTAGGTGAGTTTCGCGTCATTCCGACTTCGACGACCCGGTTGCTGAAATTCAGGTGCCTTTGAATTTCGGGTGATCCCTCTTGAGCATGTAGGATTCCGCAACCTGTTCCTACATCACTTCTTCTGTAAACGACGAAACGCATGTCTGGGTGAGTTTCGCGTCATTCCGACTTCGACGAACCCGGTTGCAAATTCAGGTGCCTTGAATTTCGGGTGATCCCTCTTGAGCATGTAGGATTCCGCAACCTGTTCTACATCTTCTTCGTAAACGACGAAACGCATCTGGGTGAGTTTCGCGTCATTCCGACTTCGACGAACCCCGTTGCTGAAATTCAGGTGCCTTTGAATTTCGGGTGATCCCTCTTGAGCATGTAGGATTCCGCAACCTGTTCTCCATCACTTCTTTCGTAAACGACGAAACGCATAGACTGTGAGTTTCGCGTCATTCCGACTTCGACGACCCGGTTGCTGAAATTGAGGTGCCTTTGAATTTCGGGTGATCCGTCTTGAGCATGTAGGATTCCGCAACCTGTTTTCCTAATCTTCTTCTGTAAACGACGAAACGCATTGTCTGGGTGTCTTTCGCGTCATTCCGACTTCGACGAACCGGTTGCTCAAATTCAGGTGCCTTGAATTTCGGGTGATCCCTCTTGAGCATGTAGGATTCCGCAACCTGTTTCCATCACTTCTTTCGTAAACGACGAAATGCATCCACTAGGTGAGTTTCGCGTCATTCCGACTTCGACGACCGGTTGCTGAAATTGAGGTGCCTATGAATTTCGGGTGATCCCTCTTGAGCATGTAGGATTCCGCAACCTGTTCTACATCACTTCTTCGTAAACGACGAAACGCATGACTAGGGAGTTTCGCGTCATTCCGACTTCGACGAACCCGGTTGCTGAAATTGAGGTGCCTTTGAATTTCGGGTGATCCGTCTTGAGCATGTAGGATTCCGCAACTTCTTCTGTAAACGACGAAACGCATTGTCTGGGTGTCTTTCGCGTCCATCCGACTTCGACGAACCGGTTGCTCAAATTCAGGTGCCTATGAATTTCGGGTGATCCCTCTTGAGCATGTAGGATTCCGCAACCAGTTCTACATCACTTCTTTCGTAAACGACGAAATGCATCCACTAGGTGAGTTTCGCGTCATTCCGACTTCGACGACCCGGTTGCTGAAATTGAGGTGCCTTTGAATTTCGGGTGATCCCTCTTGAGCATGTAGGATTCCGCAACCTGTTCTAATCACTTCTTCGTAAACGACGAAACGCATCCACTAGGTGAGTTTCGCGTCATTCCGACTTCGACGACCCGGTTGCTGAAATTCAGGTGCCTTTGAATTTCGGGTGATCCCTCTTGAGCATGTAGGATTCCGCAACCTGTTCTACATCTTCTTTCGTAAACGACGAAACGCATTGTCTGGGTGTCTTTCACGTCCATCCGACTTCGACGAACCGGTTGCTGAAATTCAGGTGCCTTGAATTTCGGGTGATCCCTCTTGAGCATGTAGGATTCCGCAACCTGTTCTCCATCACTTCTTCGTAAACGACGAAACGCATAGATTGGGTGAGTTTCGCGTCCATCCGACTTCGACGAACCGGTTGCTCAAATTCAGTTGCCTTGAATTTCGGGTGATCCCTCTTGAGCATGTAGGATTCCGCAACCTGTCCTACATCACTTCTTGTAAACGACGAAACGCATGTCTGGGTGAGTTTCGCGTCATTCCGACTTCGACGACCGGTTGCTCAAATTCAGGTGCCTTGAATTTCGGGTGATCCGTCTTGAGCATGTAGGATTCCGCAACCTGTTTTCCAAATCTTCTTCTGTAAACGACGAAACGCATTGTCTGGGTGTCTTTCGCGTCCATCCGATTCGACGAACCGGTTGCTCAAATTCAGGTGCCTATGAATTTCGGGTGATCCCTCTTGAGCATGTAGGATTCCGCAACCTGTTCCTACATCACTTCTTCGTAAACGACGAAACGCATGTCTGGGAGTTTCGCGTCATTCCGACTTCGACGAACCCGGTTGCTGAAATTCAGGTGCCTTTGAATTTCGGGTGATCCCTCTTGAGCATGTAGGATTCCGCAACTTGTTCTACATCACTTCTTTCGTAAACGACGAAATGCATCCACTAGGTGAGTTTCGCGTCATTCCGACTTCGACGACCCCCGGTTGCTGAAATTCAGCTGCCTTTGAATTTCGGGTGATCCCTCTTGAGCATGTAGGATTCCGCAACCTTCCTACATCACTTCTTCGTAAACGACGAAACATCACTGGGTGAGTTTCGCGTCATTCCGACTTCGACGACCCGGTTGCTGAAATTCAGGTGCCTTGAATTTCGGGTGATCCGTCTTGAGCATGTAGGATTCCGCAACCTGTTTTCCAAATCTTCTTCTGTAAACGACGAAACGCATTGTCTGGGTGTCTTTCGCGTCCATCCGAATTCGACGAACCGGTTGCTCAAATTCAGGTGCCTATGAATTTCGGGTGATCCCTCTTGAGCATGTAGGATTCCGCAACCCGTTCTCCATCACTTCTTTCGTAAACGACAAAATGCATCCACTAGGTGAGTTTCGCGTCATTCCGACTTCGACGACCCGGTTGCTGAAATTGAGGTGCCTTTGAATTTCTGGTGATCCGTCTTGAGCATGTAGGATTCCGCAACTTCTTCTGTAAACGACGAAACGCATTGTCTGGGTGTCTTTCGCGTCCATCCGACTTCGACGAACCGGTTGCTGAAATTCAGGTGCCTGTGAATTTCGGGTGATCCCTCTTGAGCATGTAGGATTCCGCAACCTGTTCTCCATCACTTCTTCTGTAAACGACGAAACGCATTGGGTGGGTGTCTTTCGCGTCCATCCGACTTCGACGAACCGGTTGCTCAAATTCAGTTGCCTATGAATTTCGGGTGATCCGTCTTGAGCATGTAGGATTCCGCAACTTCTTCTGTAAACGACGAAACGCATTGTCTGGGTGTCTTTCGCGTCCATCCGACTTCGACGAACCGGTTGCTCAAATTCAGGTGCCTATGAATTTCGGGTGATCCCTCTTGAGCATGTAGGATTCCGCAACCAGTTCTACATCACTTCTTTCGTAAACGACGAAATGCATCCACTAGGTGAGTGATTCTTGAGCGT